>JAAGVU020000084.1:180777-267588 GCA_011763525.2 Mormyrus iriodes | reverse complement strand
AACGTTTTGTGCTAGGTCTGAGTATGCCTGCTGTTTTTTCTACTAGCAGAACCTGAAACATGTAAAGCTGATAATGTTTTAATAAGGCAAACCAATCAAAGAACTAACCATGCAAAACTTAAATGGTGATTTTGCTCATTCTGGTTCTAATAATATCTATTGGACTGAGAAATTCAGAGCTTGCTGTACAGCAAAGTGTGCTTGCATGTGAGAACATCACTTTTATGATTAACATAGCCATATCAAATAATGCCTGAAGCTGACATCTCATGTTATGACAAGATAGTGTTGAACTCTGGGACAGTATTTTCAAAAATGCATAAAATAAAATAACTGCAGTAAACAGTCAATACAAAGAATGTGAATAGTAGATTATTTCTATTTTATTAATTGTATTTTATTTTATGAACTTGTATTGATACTTTGAGAGAAGTACGAGAATCAAGAAATTTTATCATTGCTGAAAAAAAAAATAGGTCTTGCATCTCACTTTAAAATTATGAGTCTGAACCAAGATGCTCTAGTCCGAGACCGATGCTTTCAAGTCTGAGACAAGAAGATTGAAACCGGCATCCAGACCAAGACCAGACTTGAGTACTACAACACTGTTAGTCATAAAAAGGTTACAGAGGCTAAAAGGATTCTGATTAGCTTGATGACTGGGAGAACCCCTGCTTTCTTTCCAGGACAGTATTTCGATGAAAAACACAATGAAAGTGAGAGGACATGACACATTTCACCAGTAATTTGACTTTGTTACTTTCTATGTGTGAAAACGGGCATCAACAATCCTAAACAGAAGTTTCTATATCAGTTTTCATGTACATATTTATGCAATATATGTAACACTACTGAAGTTGGAAGGCAGATGGATGGGTATTTGTATAATATTTCTTGTTTTTGGGAGTGGCATATATCCAACAGTAAACTCTGTATGACCTGACTTGAGTACCACCTCTACGGCTACACAAAATAATCGGCAGACATGCTTCCGCTACCTGCAGGACAAAATGACGACAGCTTTAGGCCTACTATGTCCTTCCAATTTCAGGATGGCTTCAGCAAGTTTCCCCTTGTGTTTTTAGTGAAGAGACCCAACCCTGAAGCCCAAGCCCCCACCAACCCTGAAGCCCAGCCCCCCACTAGACTCACCTTCACACAGCTGCATTTTAGCTTCACTGAGCCCAGATTTTTTCCAAATACTCAAAAAACAGGAAGTGAAAAAGTTCAACAGGAAATACTTAAGTAGTATTGTTAAGACCTAATGAAATGAGAAAACACAAGAAGAAAATGATTTGGAACCAAAAAGGGGGAAATAAAGAAAAACATCATTTGTCGTGGTTAAAAAGAGGGAAATAAGGAAAAAGATCATTAGTCGTGGTAAAAGGTTTAAGTATTACTTCTTGTGGTTAGATTCTGGAGAGAGGAATTACAAAACAAAACTGAGCTTCCCCTTGTAAGAATGGATGAACCTACAAAGAAATGCAATCAAATGTAAGCTAGTGTGCTGGTTATTTTCCCTGTGCCTATATTTGATGTGTAGAACAGGTTTTGGAGAGGCCTGGGGGCTTTATGAATGGAATAATAAGGGGTAATGTAATAATATGGGGTATAGGAAAAGGCAGACCAAAAGCTAGTAAAATGGTCAAACAGTATGTAAGGCTCCATCCATCTATACACATATATTTGAAAGATAACATGCTATACGGTAGTATTCTCTCAAAGAGAATATGCTGAGTGCTCACTGAACTCCTTCCAAAAGTGGGGCAGGTAGCGTTCAGACCTTCCATCCGTTGTCTGGGGCAGACAAATTTATCCCTCTGTCTCTACACAATTGAGCCATTTTTCGATCAGACAGCAGAAAGAAAGACTCCATTCTAAAATAGGGGCAAGCCCTAATGCAGAGGCTGGTGGCTCCTGGGCTCCTGGGAATGGGCGTCCGGGCCCGCTATCCTGTTCCAGGTCTCACAATAGCCCACTGCTCTACGAGGCCGGTAATCCAAGAGGGGGAATCTAGGCCAGGGATGGTGCCAGGGGGTGGGGGCCTGTAGGTATAGGTGTCTGTTGTGGGATTGGCCTACATACCCTGATGGGTCAAATGATCGGTTGGCAGGATCTGAGGTTCTGAAGTTGGCCAAGACATAGTGTGGTACAATACCACCTCCAACAACCTCAAATCCTTTAGTCCACTCCCTTAGTTGGGTCAGTGAAATTCTGTCACCAGGGACACAAGCATTTCACTAACATAACACATTGCCATATGAATACAGATTGTCAGCTTCTGTAGAAAATTTTCTGAGTCACTAAATGGATTCCAAGCTGCTATGAATAAAAATTTCCAGTAACACTTTCTTTGAAAGCATGTCTAAAAGAACCTATGAACACATTCATAAAGCGTTAAAAACATGGGGCTCTTTTGATAATCTATCGTAAAGCGAATAGCGCAACTAACATTTATGGTCGTGTCCAAATCTATTTTCCTGTTTTGACGGCGGAAAAAACATACTTTGTGCCAGCACAAGGCGCAATAAGGTTGTTCTAACTCTCTTAAGCAGTACGTGCCTAATTCTGATAATAAACTCGAAAGATTTTTTATGATACTGTTTGATCTTTACTTAATATATATATTTTCTTTTGGCCGTTCGTAATGCTAGTGTCATTAGTGAACGGCGAGGCATGATGCAGGTATGAAAGATGGTCCAGGACAGGTAGATGCGGCACAAAGAACCCCGTCGTGGGGACTTTATTCTTGTGTCGCTCGGTGAGAGCACCACAAAACAGAACACCGCAAACAACTACTACAAATAACTACAATGACCGACAAGGGAGCACAGGACTGGGGAGCTTTTATACAAAGAAACATGGAGGAGTAAACGAGGGGCACCCGTGGTTGATTAACAAAGGGCGAAAACACGACGTAACTATGACAATTAACAGGCGCGGCTAAATAGCAGCCCCGCCTGCGGGAAACGTCGGGGAAAAAGACCGGTAGGGCGGGGCTGGATGTGACAGCTAGGGCTCAAAAACTTTTTAAAGGGGCCACAAAGCAAACAAACGTGCAGCTCATATTTGTGCCGACTGCCGATAGGGTATAACTTGTTTTATAATCTGTTTTACTAGAATATGTTACTATCTTATGACAAACCGTGAGGTTATAAATAACGTCAATGTTACTGACAATTCGCATTATTTGCATGCTATATGGCGCCAAAATTAGTACGCGATTTCCTTTCTTTTTCACAAAATCATATTATGCACTTCACCAACTCACCTGGAATACCAAAAATTTGATACCTTGGGCCATACCTTATTTTTTAATCTATGTCCCTGTACGCAAATAGAGACACATCACAAATAATTGGGAATCCCGATATGGCAATGATCAGTTACTCCTCCATTGCGCTTGGGACTAATTTGGTCGGAACAAAAGTTTACACTCTTGTGTTCCGAGGAACTTTCTTTAGCGGAGCATCTCTACGTTACGATTGGTTGGCGCCGAACCGCGTCTTAGCTCATTACCATAAAGTTGACTGGGCTTCAACTTAATTTTGATTTATTAAAATTAAATTATTGAACTTAATTCACTGCCCAAATCGCCTGGCGACGCGCCCTCCCATAGAGAATGAATGACTTCCGGTCGCTTTGACGCTCTCGCCGCTCGCGGTGAGAACGTACAGTAATAATGCGCTGCTGACTTTAAACGTGGTTTTTGTTGGTCAAGAGCGCAATGTCAGTTTACTGCATTAAAACAGCAACGCGCCCAGCCACGCATTTAAAAACCATCGCTACTACAAGCGGAAAGCGGGCGCAAAATCATTTGCTATTTAGACGACCTGCGTGCATGGTGTGAAAATGAACAATGCGCTGGTACTAAACTAGTAAAACCACTTTGCGTCGCGCCGGTGGAAAATAGGGCCCATGGATATAAATGTGTATATAAAAGCATAACACATTATAGCCATGTTTTTTATGCATTAAGAATGCTTAATGAAGCTCTCACCTTAATTATGCAGTACAAAGCATCCTTCATTCTTAATTCTCACTCTTAAACCAAATGGAAACATGGTTGTCTTTTATTAGGGGGGCATGTGTGGCTCAGTGGACTAAGCCTCTGTGCCGGAAGGTCACTAGTTCGAGCCTGGCCTTGTCAGAATAGTGATTTCTGTGGGCGCTTGAGCAAGGCCCTTAGCCCCCATCTCCGTGGACACTGCTGCGGGTGGCTGCCCATTACTGGCAAGCTTGCTCTCACCTACGTGTATGTTTTTATACATACTTTGCGTTTTGCTTTCCATCCACATTTGGGATCCTTAGCCAACCAGTTACATTCGGGATTAGCAAGTAGGGGAAAACTTGTACTTTCCCATTGTGAGCATTGTAAATTTCAAGGTAGCCTTTATCAGTATTTCTTAATGGAAATTAATCAAGCTCACCCCCCCCCTGCCAAGGTTGATCTACAATGTTTACCCTGTGCACATTGTAGCTGTGACAACCAGCTCACATCGGTGACTTCATTAAAAACATTAACAAGTATATTTTGATGTTTTTTAGAATATATAGTAGGCCAATTTGTTGCAACACTCTGGAAATACCGATATATTTCCATACTTTCTTTCCTTTTACCTACTAATCCAGGCTTGGAACAAAACAAAATCAAATTTCATACCTTTGCATTCTGTGTAGGAACCCTACACTAAGTACATTTGGTGGTTCTTGATATGCCTGAGCATTCATGCTCAGTGTTCCTTTGGATTCCCCACAGAGTATGAGTGAGAGAGGGACATCACACGTTCCTGAACACTTGAGATACAGACACAGGCATCGCCAAGCTTGTCTACTCATAAAGCATCACTGTCAACATTCCCAAGTCAAACCACTTGGGTGGACAATTGTATTGTTTATGTCTGAGAAGATTAAGAGCATCTGGATGTGGATGTCACTACAGCTGCAAGCAGAGGTCAAAAGGATGAACTGGGACATCTCACTCTCTTCATATCTATCCCACAAACTTTAGTTCTGCATCAGTGTTCAGAGACCCTCCCATTCCTGTATTAAAGATACACTCAAACAAACCCAATAAGAGACAGTGCACACTCTGATTGCAGAAACAGACTAAACGGTTCCAATATTAGATTGTTAAATTAATTGCTTTAGATTAGATTCGTCTAAATAGAACTGTTATTGCACAAAGTACAAATATTCAGAGGACAAATGCATTGTCGCATGCAATTCAAAAGTGCAAAACTGCTAGAAACAGCTGTAAGACGTACACATGGTGTGACCAACAGTTAATGAATATACATCAGTATAGTGGTATACATGGTGTGATATAAATATGTATATACATCATGGTCATGGGCAGGATGTTGATAGATAGATTGTTCTGGGATCCAAATCAGTCTTCCATGATTGTGGATTAATGTTATCATGATTTAACTCTTCTGCATAGAACAGACAAATCTGCCTGAGATTTTCTGGGATGGGGGAAAAAACAAAAGTAATGAAATGTCATTTTCGAGATGGGAGCAGAAAGATGAAATGACTCAAGAGCACGGTGAGAAGGTTACTACCCCAGAGGAATTCATCACTAAAGACGACTGAGCAAATGTATTACGAACCTACGCTGAGTGAAGCAACACTGCTACTTTTCATTAGCAGTTCATGACAGCGTTCAGATGCATGTCTGAGCTCTAGAAATGCACAGAATGTCCTACTTAAGATACATACTATCAGCCACATTAGACACAGACGAAGGAAATGGTAGAACTTTATCGATGGGGGGGATCGGTATGAAAACCAGCCAACCCTGTTTGGTAAGATGTTGCAACTCCAGAATCGTGTAACTCTTATCTGTACTAGCGAGATAGTATGTCCTTGATATGAATCTGATGATGGTGGAAGTGCAAAGTTTTCAGGCGCTCTCAGTATGTTCATGAAAGCCCAGGTTTTAAGGTAATGCCCCGAAATGCAGAAGTCTGAAGCAAAGAAACATTACCTGTTCACAAGCTACCACTGCAAAGTCACTCCTGCTTTTGAAAACCTACTATTTCTTCTGATATTTTTCAAAGTGATATAAAATTGATGTCAGTGTCCATCATGCTGTACTGCTGTTGCTGTATTCATGGGAATAAAACAAGACTTACACTGCCTCACTGTTTGTCAGCTTTGACAAATCTAATCCTTGTAGAACTCTGCATTTCCATATAGAAGCAGCCATGACAAAGTGCTGTGCATAACTCCTTTGACCTTTGGACACACGCTTCATAGGTTTCGGTTACAAGCTGAACTGAACATGACTCTGACATGCCTTAAAGTAACAATTAAGGTGCCATTACTTACACGACAATGTAGACAACCCTACCTGCAATAGCACAAAGCTCTTACTAACCATAACATGGCCTGCTGTCGTAGTCCTGCCAAAGGGATTGTGTAGTCAAGAGATTGGCATCACCTGTATGAATGTGCTATCTTGAGGCATGCAACCTGTCTTGTTCCTCTTCCAATATTTACGTCACCACTGCAACTCATCTGTGATAACACTCCGTCAGCAGGACAACTTATATGAAGTATAGACTGATGATGCCTTAATAGAGGGATTGGTGTTCAGGGCTCCAGACTAACTTTTTCCACCAATAGTACTGGTGCTCCTTACTGAAAATTCTTGGAGCACCAGCACAAAATTTAGGTGCACCACTTAAATCAACATCCATCAACACATTCATATTTTTCCCATCTTAATTGTATTTCTGATAAATGCTTTGGTAATAAATATACAATTTGCAAAAGTAACAATGTGATGTTTTATTTTAAAGCAAAAAGTCACAAAGTGAAGTAGTGCTTAAGAGAAAAAATCATTACGTTAAATGGTGCTTTTTAAAACAAACACCAAATAATAAATGTACAGAGATAAACGTAATGTATGTGGTCAGCCACTATTCCATAAGTGTGTTTGTCCCTGCATAGATTATGCTTGAAGCTGTTGTTGCGCTTTATGAGTGTTTCATGAGGCACTTTCCCCCAGAATTCAAGAGCCTGGTTCCTGGTTCCGAGTTCTAGAACCATTTCGGCCTGGAACTTTTGTAGCGCCTAGCCACTTTCATGTGTTGCTTTCCCACTGTACAACAGGAACTAGTACCTTTACGCTAAACAAGCATGGGAGATGCAAAAAGCTTGTAGGTTAAACTTCACTCTCGATGCCACTTTCATGCCCCGCCACTCTCGGCCTCCTTCTGGTATGGTTGATGCATGCATAGAGAACAAAGAAACGTGTACTTTTGCAGTTTTCAAAGTACAGTTTATCTGTTTAACGTGTTTGAAAAAAATGTCCTACACACATATTTGTGCATAACCTATGATTCATGATTGTCACTTCAAAAGAAGGACACAAACCAGAAGGGTTAGCCTTCACAAGCCACAATTTCAAGGTGAATGAGCACATGGATTTGTGTTGCTGAAATAATAATAATAATAATAATAATAATAATAATAATAATAATATGTAGTATAAATAGAAAAATTCTTACTTAAAAGCATAAACAGAAAGGTATCACATCCTCACTAATTTAAGATGATATTCAAAAACTGACTGAAATATTATAGTACCATTTCAATTCTTACTGAGCTCTTGCTCAAATACTAACACATGATCTCGCAAAGCTGCAATTTCTTCATCCCGTCTAACAGAGAAGTGCACACTCTACCCTCAGCTGTATACTTTTACTGAGCCAATCCAAATGAAGTACCATTCTCAAGGGTACAATTGCAGGACCCCACCAGAGATTTTACCTGGTGACCCCTTTGGTCAAAGATTTTTAAGCACTATGCTACATAGTCCCTATGGCATCTAGAAATTTGTCTTGGGCTTCTGTGAGGATAAATTGTAAAACATCACTAAAGGGGTTCTATGTAGCCATGCAGCCATATTCTGGATGATTATGTCCAGAATTTAGTTGGACTCATGGGTCTTTCCACAATGGATCAGGTTCCAGGAGTCCCCATTCATACTAGCAGTGCACTACAACAAAGATTCAATATCCCTTCCTTTCCTTCCATCTCCTTCTCTTTCTCCCAGCCACTTTGAAGGTTTGTAAAACATGTGGCCCTCATTGTGTCCCAAGCTCCATCTCCCAGCTTTCCAATCCATCACAGAGAAATGTGCTGTCAAAGAAACAGCATGGCAGCCACAACACAAACATACTCAAAACTTTCACCCCTCAGGCACTGCGGTTCCTGAAGCTCCCCTGCTGAGGGGTACCAGTGTCTGGGCACTAGGCAGCAATGTCTGCCTCAACGTTCTCCAACTCACCCAAAAAACACACCTCCCTTACTATCCTACTTTTTTCCTTCCCTCTCACGCTCTCTCTCTTCCTTTCCCAGGCCTTTCCCCTCACACCCTTTCACTCTTCTGTCTTCTGTAATGAACGTAAAAAGAGGCCAATGGAAACACAAAACTTAAAGAAGGAGCAGAGGGAGAGAGAGAATAAGACTGAATCTGCAGGTCCAGTGCTTCATGACTCAGTGCATTACAAAGAGCAGTATAGACACCTTCCTAACTGTTTGCGTGCCTGTTAGCATCTCCAGTTTCACAGCCATTTTTCACTGTCGCATTACACTTCAAAATTTCGCAAAACAAAATGTTCTCAGTCAAGCAAAGCCATTTTATGAGGAAAGAAAATCACATATACAGATGCCACATTGCCCAGGTGCCTGTTATTACAACAAACACATGTGCAAAAATACAGTAGTAATTACAGTACAGCTAGCATGTCCTGTAGGACATAACCACTATTATGTTACCACAATATTCTCTGGCATGTTTGTCTCTAGGAAAGCCAAATTTTGATTAAATTTTCATAACGTGTTTAAGAAGAAACATTTAACCAGAGTGTAACCATAAAAATGCAGCACACTTTAAACATTTCAGCCACACATCCAATACAAGTCAGCACGTGCCTTTGCACTCCTGGGTCTGCATCCCAGCAGCTTTTTTCAGAGCAAGGGCAGCCCAGGCCACACGAATGAAGGTGGAACATGCAAGGGCTACGAGGGAAGCTGACACCGCCATGGTTTCCATGATGAATGGGCAAAGCAAGGAGAACATCACAAAAAGTACGAGGCCTATCCCACTTGTTTCCCTGGCAGGCTGACAAAGCTTACGGAGACCCAATGGGAATGGATAGAGGCAGGAAAGCAGGCAAAGAGGAATGATGCAGTGCATCACGTGCAGTTCACTGCCACTGCACCACTAGTTCTCTACCCATTCTGCACAACTTCACACATGGTGCTTATAACTGTATGTGCACGTCATACTGCTGGATTCCTTCTCAGGTTGCAGGACGTTTAGCTTTCCCTTTCTGAGAGTGCCCCAGACATCAAAAAGTCCCCAGAGGCACTTGGCTTCTGTATACACATTTGTGTCCCCTTGAGTCACATGTCACTGAGGGTACAGGAGCAGAAAGGAACTACAACAGTGGCGCCAGGAATGTCAATCTGGATTCAAACACACTGCTTGTATTGTCCACTCCTCTCCCTTAGAAAATGTTGCCTACCATATCAACTCTCCCTTCACCAAACCCTGTCCTTCCCACAACACTTGCCTCCCTAATAACATTGTCAGGCCCATTTTCACAGTGCTGCCTCACCACTCCATACCCCCTCCATCCCAAGGCCTGGGGCCACCCATTACTTGGGCGTTGTGTAAATAAGATGACATGAACTGACAGTTTGGAAGTCGCAACGATTAAAGGGGTGAAACCACTGTAGACAAGACAAGAGCATGACCAGGCTAGATGTTCAACAAGTGTCTCCTTGACATGGCTCATCTGTGTCTCAGGACACAAACATCTGTTTACTCATAAAGTCACACAGAATTATTTTAATCCGACATATAGGTACTAACTCCACTCTAATATTCACCCATCTTTCAACCATTTATTCATTGCAGGGTCACAGTAAAACTAAATACTATCTCATGAAACAAAGGACGTAATGCAGGGAACACCCTGGCTGGACAATTTAAAGAGGTCATTTTGCCTAACTGCATGTTTTTGGACTGTAAGAGGAAAATGGTTCCTCCAGAAAAAAACACGTAGCAAGGGGAAACATGCAAATTAATGCTGGTATTCTCATGGAAAGTCAGATTTATCTATAAAATAATCAGTCTCTTAGCTGAATGCTGGGACACAGTGAAAAGGTACAGTCATCATACAGACAGCCATGTCATATAACCTAAACAACATTTCATCCTAGAGAGTGCTGTTGTATGAAGATTTCATTTTTGAATATAACATAATCTTTAATATAACTCTGTGGGTAGTGCAATGGCTGAATATCTTCAGGGAAATGGGTTTTATTCTTGGGTGTGGAGTTTGTATTTTTGACCTTGTGTCTGTGCAGGCTTTCTTTATTTACTCTTGTTTCCTTCCACAGTCAAAAGACAAGATGTGGATTGGTGTCTCCAAACTGCCTGTGAATCCCAGTACTTACTGAAGAGGCCTTTAAGTCCATGGTGGCCTTGCACTGGGTAAGTATTTACGAATAAATGAATGACATCGAGGACAGAAATGCTCTTGAGGGAGTGAGACCTGTGGTAGAGAGCTTTTTCCTTTGTGGCACCTTAGTACTAAAACAAACAGCAAGAAAATGCAGCTCCTCAAAGCTGTAACAGTAGACAGCAGCAGCTCATCCTAATGGGAAAGATACTTGCTTGTCTTAATCCTTACTGGACATTATGGTTGGTCAGATAATCGAAATTATTGATAAATGCAATATTTTTTCCTCATAGTTTTTTTTCCAACTATATTGGTATAATTGAAAAATGTATGTAAAAAGTTTCTTTGTTAGTTACAACTAATTCTATTTTTGCTGGGTCAAACTGCCTTATTGGATTAAAAACCAAACACACACGAAAAATCCTTTTTTTGCTGCAGTTCTGTGATACGCACACTCCACCAAAAAGATGTCCACTGTGCGCACAGCTAAACCTTAGCAAAGTAAACATGTTTGTGTTTCTCACTAAAAATGCACACTAAAGCATAGCTTCCTATCTTATTGTTGTTTTTTGTGATGGTGGTTATTTGTCTTATTCAGAACAATCGTTTACTGGGAGGTTGTTTACTTTCATTATATAATAATGACCACTGCCGGTGTGGTGTTTATTTGGCCAATATTTCCTGCTCCTGTTTTATCGGGGAAAAATAAAAGGTGAAAAGCACACTTTAATTGTGTCTTGAGTAGTTTTTGCTTTTGTGTCAGTATGCAGTTATAAAAACGCAATAAAAAGGGCTTTCATATGCCACATGTGCATTAGACTGTAAAGCTTTCTGCCCTGTATCTCTGCCCTGCAACATAGAAATTGACATTTTACAAATATTTTAATTGTTATATGTTTAGATATTATTGAGGTAAGGAGCATGTGCTGATTACAGCACGTTGCCGCACCCAGCACATGACAAACCACCTCAGGGATGAGAACCTGAGTGCAGCCATACGGTGGGTGATACCTCAGCACCACACTAGTCCGAATGGACCAGTGTGAGATTTTTTTTTTCCCTGGTGGCTGGAGTGCCGTTCTTTCCACCAACCTCCAAATTTCCCTGTAAGTTGGAGGACTTCCTTGCAGGGCTGGATGTAGATTACCGTCATACCCAGGACAGAACAATTGCAGGTTAAGGGCCTTGCTCAGGGGCCCAACGAAGTCGGATCACTCTTGGCATTGATGGCATTTGAACCAACAACCTGGACAGCTCCGTAGCTGCAGAGCCACCACTCCAACCTTTTTTACAGCAGTAATCAGTAATGCAAATTCAGATATTACAGTGATACAGTTGGTGTGTGGAGTTAAGTAGAAAGAAAATAATTCCTACATGAAACTGTTTACTATAAGGTCTGTGGATTTATCTTAAGTAACCAGGTCATGATTTCTGCTAAGAGACATTCCTGTTGAACTTTTGCAAATGTATTTTTTTTGGTGCTTTAATCACCACAGAAAGAATTCCATTCAGTCCCATTCCATTTGCGAGAAGACTGACATTTCTACAGCCGATATCTCCAAAACTAGGGAATTCTTACCCCAAAAATCTTGATGAATTAATATCACTACAGCATATCTGAAAAATATATATTTTTGATTTTGGGATGAAGTGCTCATTTAAAGTGTGGGAGACCTGTGAGAATCCCATATTAATGCAGTTTATCCATCTACTGACCTCCCAACTTTTCCTGATCTGGGCCTCGGAAACTTCATGAAATAGAAAATAAACATTGTTTGTTTATGTATTTTTTTAAGTTTTATTGATGATTGTCAGCTCATTCCCCCAAGGTTGTGAGCTTGATTTCAATCCCCACCTTCAAATACATTTCTGAGATGGTGGAAATGGACCTTTCAGCAGTGATCCTATGATATATGCACATGGAACTGACAGATGGCACGTGCAGTCTGAACTAGGCTTGGGCGGCATCTCATTTTTCATACCATCGCAATAGCAAATTTTTTTCATGGGGACCTCTGCCCCATGCTTGGCTTGTTTTGTTGCAAGGATTTCAAAAAACTGTATTATTGTAATACCCCCCAAGCCTAGCCTGTACAAACAGGAAAACAATAAAATTTAGAAGATAAACAAACATGCCTTTATTTGCCATTTACACAAGTATAGGTACATTGGAATGCTTCCCTTTGCCAAACTCATCTAGCTCTCCATAGCTTGGGGGAGGGGGGGAGCCACAGCACAGGGTCAGCTAACATGCATCTCGCCTGGAGCTGAGGGTTAAGGGTCTTGTTCAAGGGCCCACAGGCATGTTAAACCAGCGATCTTTTGATCACCAGTACAGAGACTTAGCCCATTCAGCCACTCACTGCTCCCAAGGCCTGCAACAAAACCCCTTAATGGTCAGACACAGGCATAGCCAGGTGCACTATTAGGGAAGGAGTGGAAAAAACAGATTATTCTTGCCAGCTTGTTTACTAAGGAACCATGAACAACTGGAAGATTTATCAAGTTTCACATTTTATTGTTTCATGTTCCGAGGAACACAGTGAAATTCTCATGCTACAGTTCCAGGGTAGGGCATCAGGGGTAGAACAAACAGCAGTGCAATACAAGACAAGATAATGCAGGGCAAACAGTATAGGAATATAAATTTCAATATAGAAATGAGTAACAAAAAAGTAATAAATATGTGCGATATGGCAAATGTAAATCACCCCCACCACAAGACAAAAAGGTCCAACAATGAATCCAAAGATCACTTTTTGCCTACATGTGTTATTAGCTCTGGGTGTTCTCCACAAGTATTTCTTGCCGAATTCATCATTGAATTTCCCTTCACGTTTTTAGTCTATTCAATTTCTTAAATGTCCATACTTACCAAACCTGGGCGTGGGTGTTTTGGGAGGACATGCCCCTCTACTCATCGGTAACTGATCGTGTAACAGTATAAAGCGGGTTTACTGTATATGTGTTAGAAGAGACAGGCTAGGACCGATGGTCCAGCTCTTCTTGTAAGTTCATGGTTTGGCTTGTTTAAGTTGGAGAAAAATAATAGAAATGGTACAATGGGTATGGGTATCTACTGGCAGCAACACTTCTGTCTCAGTGCCTCTTTGTAAAATCCAGTCATCAAAACCCCACCCAATCAGGGATCCCCTGAGGTGCATCAGGGCCCTGCCTTCTTCAATGGGTCATGTGCAATCATTAATACAGCACTGTATGAGCGTCAGAGCTCAAATGCAGCAGGGGCCAGTTATGTGACCACAGTCAGCATTGACCCCCTTCCCCTGGTGGCGCCTACATGGTCTGTTAGGTGTTTCCAGGGGGCATCATGTGACTAAGGAGCCCACTGCCAAGCACATACACACGCATACGCAAAACCCTCTAACTGCATCATTAAGTTTATTCATTCGATGGCCTGGTGCTTTTATTCAGGGCAAATTGGAAGATTAAAAGGGATTGCAACAATAACATACATTATATTAGTGACATTAAAGAATAACAAGAATGGCTGTTATGAGTTCAAGCAAAAGAATTAACCTCAAGCAACAGTCTGCCACAAAACACAATAAGAGACAATCCAGCTGTTGAATTAAAACATAGAGAGGGATTGCTGCATATACACACAGACTGTTTGATGTACATGCTTTAATATAAGAATGTGTCTATAAATCAAAACTATTAACAAGTGGAGAAACTCTTTTGCAGAGATCACCTGTGTCAAAATGATTTAGCTTGTTCATGCTGCAGACATTTTCTTCCTTGACTCAGTTTAATCTGTCTCTGCAAACCCACTCCCTCTTCCCGCTGTGCACCCTCCTCCTTTATCCATTGGTCTTATTCCTACCATGACACTAACCCAGACATCACTGTTTTTCAGGTCCCTGAATATAAACAAAGTAGTACGATGAAGGCAAAGAGAGCCAGTAGAAAGGGGAGATTCTATTCTTCTCCTGTTCTATTCTTCCTCCTGCCTCTGCCTCTCTGTGCCCAACTTTCCTTCTCCCCCCATCCCTGCTCTGCATAGAGACTGGCTTCCTATCCATTTACGTAATCTGACACATTGCTGGTTTTGCCCTTTTTGCAAAATTTAGGAAGCCATTAAAGAAATCATTATTGTAGGACAGCAAAAGAGAGACGGTAGGTCAGGTTTCCCAGTGTTTTCATGTACCCACTGTATTACTACAACATGGGCCCACTTCACCAATGCATAAAAGCACCTTCATACCCAAAGTAAGCATGATTACACAGTGTATTAAGACCTATTAAGACACGTTGTGAATAAACACCCACACCCAAACACACACAGATGTCGGATCCTGTTAGTTCCAACATTCTTTAGTAAGATGGGGTGGAATTTAAAACCAGTTACCACACTGTCAGTGAATTAAAAGCTGTTCAGTTTTAAACCCCACCCTCAATTCTTCCTGAGTCCCCCAGAACTGAATCACCAGATTATTCAGTTTCATTAATCGTTTGGTTTCTACTTCATTCCCTGTGCAGGAGTGCACTGTTATGCAGCCTCGGCATCAGAAGCTTCAGATTGCTGGTGGATGGACTCAAACTGACAGCTGCCAGTTCATATGCCAAGAAAGGCCTTGTAGGTAACAAGTCTTTCCATTGGCACCTAGTAGGTTTAGATTTAATTTATTGAAATAAAACACGCACACACATTTGTGTACTCAGTGCTCATATCTTTGTGGGGACTCTCCATTCATTACTACCCTAATCCCAACAACGACAACTTTAACTTCTACCCAGCCCTAACCTTAACCATAAGTAACCAAACAAAATACAAGACTTTTGACATTTTTAGTTTTGGCATTTGGTCCCCACAATATAATATATACATGACCCACGCACGCACATACAAAATTTAAAAAATGAAATGAATGTTCACAAGTCAGACATGAGAAACAGGAATGACAGGCACACATACACTCATAAAAAAAATCAATGGACAGTGGTAGGAAAAATCGGAGATGCAAAATGGGACAGCTACAACACATTATTAAACACAGTGGCAGACACCCTCGTTCAGGAAGATTGACTAATTAGCAAGTGCAGATACAAACCCAGATTGAATATGTGCTGCATCCATACGTACAGCGTCCTCTGACGCACACTTCTCTCCCTTTTGCACACAATGGCACTGTCAGCCTCACACTAATCCAGTTCAAATGTAAACAAGCTTAGGTCTTCATTCCACACTTAAACCATATCGAATGTATCAAAGGAGGGGGGGGTTCAACAGCAGCCATGGCTCCACAGGGGTCAGGCTACGGGCACACAGGACACGCACTCAACTCAATTAGGCCAAAAGCATGAGGGGGAGCCAGGCTGACTGTCTGTCCACTGTTGGGTGTCTGTGCCTCTGCCTGCTGGGTGTGTGTGTGAGTTAATGAGCGATACAGTGTGTGATCATATAATAAGCATCAAGGGATTGAGTAAGGGCACAGCCTGAAGGCCGACTGTGCACATGTTCAACTTTGAGCATTTTCCATATCAAATGTGAAAGGTCACTGCTCATTTCAGGGCAATAAGTATACAGTCTCTTCTTTCCAACACCCAACCTACGGGGATAAATATAATGTAAATATGCCACAATGCACAGGTTTAATGAACAGCAACAGCATTAATCCTCAGGATCACCGTGTGAAGACCTTCCTCAGTGTGATTTACCAGGAGAATCGACCATGTTCTATTGTCACAGGCAATATCTGCTATATATGCGTGCTTGTCTTAGGTGAATGGAGTGCATGGGAAGGGGCCACAACAGCATCTCCCACTCTCCTTTTGTCCATCCAATAAACACCCCTCCCACTTTCCATAGAAACGCTCTCCCTGATTCACCCCAGCACCCAGCTTTTGGCTTTTCACAGCTGCCCATTATAATCATGGGGTAAAAGGCTTGCATCATGAATGAGTCTGGCGCTTGGGGGCGGGACAAGGCAGGACCACTCCACGCATTCTCACACATCAGTGTGGCTCTGCCCTCTCCACCCCAAGCTCATCACTCCATCTAAATCTGAAATGCTGTTAATATTGCCCAGATGGGGAAAGATCTCTTATCTGATATTCCAGCAGTCTCTCAAGACCACCCTGAGTCCAAAATGGCTGTAATACATGCCAAGTCGAGTCAACCCAAGCCCGTATCCTCTCTCGACAGCCCCAAAATTCCCCTATTAGCTAATGTCCTGGGAGCCAGAACCACTGCGATTTTCAAACAGACTTCAACCATCGTCTGTTATTTGTACCATGACCAAGTTATGAGACAACCCAAGCTGGTAGACATGTAACTGCACACAAAATTCATGGTTTGGTACAAATCTCGGTTTTGAGTTCATGGTTCGGTGCAATTTTGGTACACAGGGAAGACAGAATTTGTTTTTAAATTGTTTTTATTAAAACTGCCAACAATTACAAACAGTTGTCAACCAAACGCATCTGTCAGTGTGGCTGTATAACAAAACCTAAGATGCCTGTTTGCACATTGTAAAATTAAATGTCAAATTATAAATTCAAAACTTAGAATGCATCACAGCAATCGTAATGAACAAAATCCCATCTAAATGCCATGCTCTCTACTACCAAGTATGGTCATATACCCGTAGCAATGAACACCCCCTAGCCTTAGTTATATTTTAGCTTGGTCAGAATTTTCTGGCAAAAATACCTTAAATGCCATATCCAACTTTGGTTTAACAGCTAACAGACAGTCTTGGTCTTATCAGTTACTCTCTGTCCAGCATTTGTTGTAATTTATAGGGAAATAAAAATGTTCCCAAAGTACTGATTTAAGTGATGTGGGAGGGTCTTCCAGCCCTTGCTTCACCATTATCACTGACTTTAGCTAGCACCAGTCATAAGCAACTCACAGCCACAGTTAGCATAATGTTCTCCATATTGAACATTTACTTGTGATTTTAGGTTCTGTCGGTGTCAAGATATCTATTTCATTGTGCATTCCAGAACAAAAACGATGTAACTAAATGGTACACATGAAATACATGTACCATTACAGCCCTACAGGCTAGTAACTTGTGTTTTCTATGAAGGCCTTCATTAGATTTTTTCCAGTTCTCAACAAAATTTAACATTCATGTAACAATATATCCAGTACTGTATTCTAGCAGTAATAACTGATATTAACTGATGTTAATAAACCAGGAATAGGGTGATTTTCCCTGTGATCACCTTAAGACCTGGCAAAAACTGGATGTAATTATAAACTATAAATTTATAAATTAAAATAAATAAATATAAACAAACAAACAAACAAACAAATAAATTGAAATTACTGAATTATATAATAAATATTGTAAATCTATGTTTATAATTGTTTTGTCATAGCACAGACCACACAGATTTGTATCCAACAGTCAGTCCAGTTGTTATTGCTATTAGCAACAGATTTAATTAATCTCTTTAATTAATAATTATGTTTATCAAAAATAGGTCAGATGGAAGGACAAGGATGGTGGGGGGGGGGCACTGGCAATTTAATTATGGAATGTAACTGACAGGAGATTCTTTTAGCTAGCCGGGTTATCTGTGTGTTGGCCCATGCCTGTCATTTACTGGAGATGGACCTCCTTCCCAGTTCTAATCATTCAACTGATTCTCCATGTTTACCCACACACAGTATCTATGCTGCTACACATTGGTCTCATGGTAAATATTTTTATCCAGTACCTCTCAGCCAGCTTTAATTAAGATATTGTCTTGTGATTTTCTGAGCTTCTGTATATTACTAGGCACTTTTACAGGCAATGTTAATTTAACTACTCAGTCAAACAAATATTGGCAATAGCTTTTTAAAACCAGGGCTGATCTAAGCAGTGATTGAAGGATCGTTACACTTAAGCACAATTTGAGAGCTTGACCATCCAACACTGCGTGTCAAAGCAGCCGCTCACCCTATCAGTCCGTTTTACTCGTGGAAGTAGTTTGGAATGATCTGTATTGATCCTTATTGACCAAATATCACACAGTAACGAGATTCTGAAAGACTGGCCAATCTGTTCTAATTATACTATTGCTTTTTCTGTGGGCCACATGTGAAAACCCTGAGGGATACATAACTTCTCTTGGTTTTAGCCTCCTTGTGGTCACACCAGTCACAATCCCAGTTAGACCCTATAACTCAAACGCTACCCTCAGAGGGAGGCCTGTTCCTGCCTCCAACACATCTCATTCCCAGGGGATTTTGGAAATGACAGCACACAAAGACATTTGTCCATCATTACAGATTGTATGTGGATCTGTGGACATTAAGTGCCCATAGCTCGCTTGCTCTGGTCTGAATCAGTTGATGAGTTTGTAAACTTGTAGGGTTTTCCCCTCAGTTCAGTTTGTTTTCACAAAAAAAAAGAACCACAATGTACCACTACAAACTATGCGAGAACGCTCACTCTGCTTATTGATCAGATGTGTCTGTGGTGAGAGCAAGAAAGTAAATACAGGAAGAAGGTCCTGTGTTCTGGACTATTGCGTATTTCTATGCAGTTAAACATGGAGCAACAGCAGAGATGGCATTTGTTCATAGCTGTGGTAATTATCTGGGCAATATACCAAACTTCACTACACCAGCAGAATGCTGAATTCACTTCAAGGGTCCATCTTGAAAATGCTGTATTGCTGCAGACTTCAGAACATTTCATGCCTTCAGATGACTGGGCACAAGAAAGAAGCTAATACTGATCTTGTACAACATGCTAACTGTCAATATGTTACATTACATATACACCTGGTAATTTGGTCGAGTCGAGGTTGGATCATGTTCCCACCACAAACGAACCACTCCTGGGTTTGCATGGGACCAGACCGTGACCACCTTCTCTCAAAGGTTTCGGCGTGCTTGTTTTGGTGCGCACTCAAGTCTGATTACCATGTTCACACCTGCACAAACAAATTATATCAAAGCGGACAATGAATCAGAGTCCGATTTAACTGTAGTACAAAGTGCAGGAGTGAAAACACCCGCAAACATACCAATAAGGCTGTTGGTAGGCATCTAAAATAATGTATAGCTTTAAGTATACATCCTATGCGATCTATCGTACTTTCTATCACCAAAGTGAAACACAAAACCCTCAAAAGGCGCTCCGAATATAAACTCTCTAATCAGACTCCTTATATCATTGAAGGTTATAACTGCAGCATGCTTAAAAGTTAAAATGCTTTAAACTCAGCACACAGTCAATAAACTCTATCTGTACATAACTTTCACCCTAAAACGACCTTACACGGCTAATAAGACTAATGAAAAAACAGGGAAATAGAATAAACAAACAGAATTATCATGCTAAATGAGAAGAGTGAAGAGAGGATGGAGGATATACAGATGAGTGCGTAAGCAGAAAGAAGTGCTATTTAATGCAAGATGCATGATGTGTCTTCTGCATACTGATTGTGATTACACTACCATGACAGTAAAGCTTGGAAGGAAATCCAATGAAGCGCAAATCAAAAGAATTACAATATATTTATTAGCAACAGTTATTTAATTTGCATATATTCATCGCAATATAGCCTGGTTGTATTAAATGCAGGTGGCTGATTTGCTGATGTTCCATAATACTGAAATGCCTGGATTACCTGGATTAATTCATTTATAATTAAGAGATGTGTTTGTGTTTGACCTCTGCAGTGTTCTTCAGGGAAAATGTTTGCTATAGCTGCATGTCTGTTGTTAGCAATTTGATAGTGTGTGGAGAACATAAAAGATTAAAAGGAAGTTATGTGTTTGGCTCCGACAGGACAGCTCTCTGACCCCTTGCAGAAATTATATTATATATAGAGAGGTATAAGATAAAAAGGATATATAGAAAGGGGATTAAAGACTTCTCCATTTTATCGTGAACTGTACTTATGCTGTTATGTCAGCTCTGTGGCTATACTTTCATCTTCCCTGTTCTACCTTCTTCTTTCACTACACCGTGGAGGTGTGAGGTCTCCCCATGACTACAAATGTACCAGAATTAGAGGGCAAAGCCAAGACAGATTCTATGAAGAACAGGCATATACTCACCAAACTACAAAGATATAAGGAAATGCTCCAATATGAAAAATGTATTACTTTTTGTAAAAAACACTGGGTTATAATAAGCTTTATAAATGACAGGAGGCCATCCTGCAAGTCATAGTCTTTTGGTTTGGTTTGGATTTAAAACTGTCCCCAAATAGTTTCCATTTTGGTCTTGTGAATTCCTGAATATATACCAACAAAGTATTCCTTGGAACTGATTTTACCTTACCCCCACAAAGTATACTTTGATCATACCCCCGTCTTTAAGATTGGAGATTATGTTCAACTAAACTGTTTTTGTATACTGTTTTAGACAAAAATTCTTAAATTGGAAAAACCATAAGAAGAATGCCACTGGCTTTGGGTTGGCTGGTCAAAATGAAAACAGCAGTATGACCAGATCAAGGACACGCAAGAAAGAAAACCAGCATGATAGAGGTACAAAGTAAATACACGCAAACCTCTGAACAGGAAACCATACAGAATGCTTAAGTTCATTCAGTCACTTGCTGATGTCACCCCCACCTCCTTCACAATGCCATGAGTTAATGGACATAGGGTGTAAAACTCTAACAAATGTCATAAACAACCTTTGTTCTGCCTTATTTTTGACAAGCCTGCATTCCATTATTTTTGGTGATGTTTTTAGGATTACACATTATACATCTTAGGTACATGCATTCAGACAGCAGGCACACATACCACATACATTTCTTTATGGAAATATTGGTAACAATTTATTTGACGGGATACAAATAATATAGCATTATACTATTACTTATGTATTAATTAACCCCAAACTAAGTCTTAGTTACATATTGATCTCATGTTAATTCATAATTAATGAATGATGATGCATGTTTTATCTCAAGCAGTTACTATATTTGTTACTAAATCTGTTAATTGTGAAAACCTTTGTGAACTTCTGAAGGAACTACTGAAGGAACAAGTAATGAATAACACAAATGAAATACTGATCTCATGTTTGTTCATCATTAATGAATCATGATGCATCTTACATCTCAAGTAGTGACTATATTTATTCATGATTTGTTAATGATTTCTACTTCAGTGAGTTATTACTAATTATTTCTGCCCTAAAATATTATATTGACCAATCATAATGCAATAAACATTACCTAACTTCAAACAAACAGAACTTAACACGAAAAAAGAACACCACGGATTTTCTGGCACTGTATTTCTCTTAAAAAAATATTAAGGGTTTTTTCACATATAGACCTTTTTAAACTAACCAAACTCAGTCCATTTTAAGAGGACCAGAAAGTGGGTCAAGAGAAAGAGAACTCAGTTCCCTTTGCATTCACACTGCCCATTACCTTCCAAAAGCACTCACATCACTTCCTGGGGCACTTCAGCTTTTATGTGGTCTCAGTCCATTTCACATTCACACTTAGTCCTTTTGGACATTGAACTGATCATAAGTCATTTCTTCCTCAAAAAGATGGCTGCGCCTATGCTGGCAACATGTGCTTTCTTGTTGTTTTTGAAATATTTAAACAGGGACAAAGACCACAAAAAAATCAGACGTTATTATACAACACAAAACATGTCTGAGGAGAAAACACACTAGCAATATGAAATAATATCTGAGTTACTTTTGATGTTATTGACAACCCTTTTCATTCTCACCTAAAATGTAGCTATCACTGTGAAGGAATTAATTTAACTATTGAAGCCTATCATAAATTAATGTGATCTATCTGAAGAATTCATAATGTTTTGATAGTTGTGACATCGCACTGCATGGTGTCCCGTAGTAGCCAAACAGCACAGAAAAGCAAAGCGAGCTGGATACACTTTCTGTTCACATATCGTCAGCAAACAAACCTGCAAGTGGACTCGAACTGAATTTGGTTTGGTTTTGGGGGGTCTGAGTTCGTTTGGAGATTCACAAATGACTTGTTTTGCGTGGGTAACACATGCCCCAGATTGCAAGAATGTTATTTTTGCAAGTTAAATTATTGTATTTATCCTTAAAAATTTAATGTCCAGTCAAAATCTTAACCACACAGTTGCCTATGCAAAACAAACCACAGACTTTCTACGATCCCATTTTGAAGATACAACCCAAAAAACAGTCCAGCGCACTTAACCCCTGTGTTATTTTTGGGGTTGAAGTTACCCCAGTCCATTTTCAAAATGAGGACAAATTCTATAGAATCTAGAATTTAGAACGGAAGAAATAAAATACACGGGTTAAACTCACCCAAACTGATAATAGTTAAGTAAGGAACGAGCCACTTTCTTTTTCCATTCAATGGAGACAAGTAAGAGAAAAGGGTCTGATCCATTTAGCAAGACTCTAGCAATCACATCATTTCCAGTTTAAATTGGCAGCCTCATGACCACAGCCTGCATTAGGTGCCTGCATGCTTCCAATTCAATTTGTCTGACTCAGTGACACTTGCCTGCTAAAGTGGCAGGTAACTATGCTCCTTCCCTCTCAGTCTCACAGTCCCCTCCGGAGCACTGATTCCTGCCCAGTAGGGACACTCGCCAATGTTTTTGGGCCACTAATTGGATTGGCCAGCAGCAGATGTCATTACCATTGAGCAGAAAGGCATTTGACGTTTCCAAGTTGTCGGCTGTAATTTGTGCATATTAGCAGCTTTTGTAGAGAGCAAAGGTCACAGTGTAAACAACACAGTGTGTTTTCAGTAGGTGTGTCTTTCATGCAGGTCCCAGCTGAGACGGTGAACATAGAGTGGATGAGCTAATGGATGCTAAAACACAGATATACATATGGATAAAAACACCCCTGTATAGCAGAGACCTGGCAACTTCAGGAGCACCCACATACTTAGCTATAGCAATGGCTAATTAAGAAGCACTTCCCAAAAGAACAGTACCACACTGCAGATGAGGGACCAGAGAAGAAGGTAGACCTGGAAAAGGTGTAATTAAAGTAGGGGGACAGACTCAGTCTGCAGCAGGACGGAGCAGTTTAAATGAGCAGCTGTGGTATCTCTGATAAATGCTCTGATCCTTGTGTCTCCATGGAAATGAGAAGATGACAGATTATTAGCCTACAACGCTAGCCTATTGGACCATTATCTCCTTCCACGTGGCTTTATACTCTCCATGACTCCCAGTATGGGCATTATTGGGCAATATTTACAGGGGTGGGTCTGGGGGGCGCTGGGGGGGCCAGTTCCCCTGTGACAACATGCATGCCCCCCCCGTGGCCCCCCCTAAATATGTATGCTACTTGGGTCTGAAATAAATGCATTATTACTATTATTATTATCTACATTTATGTATTTTGTGCGCTGGGAACAGGCGAAACACCAACGTAACCACATTTTCTTGACGGACTCTTAAAGCAAGTGCGCCAGGTGATCGAGTTGCTTCAGTTGGTGAAATACATGGCCATTATAGGGCGCAAGATGGGTGTACACCCTGGAGAGAAGTCCACCACAAGGAATATTCACATGATACCACACACTTCGAACAATTTGCAAATAGCAGTTAGTCTAACTGCACGAGTCATAGAGAATCTGCAAACACCTGGAGTGGAAGTAGGATTCAAACCCGAAAAACCAGGAAATAGGAGGTAGCAACATTAACCACTGTGCCAAACCTTACTATATCCCGTCCTACAACTTCTCTATCCTTTGTTACTGCTGTCTAGAACTAGTAACCAAACATTCTCTTGACCTGTACTTAAACATCCTACAGACATAATCAGGACTCTATTTGTACAAGTACACCTTGTGCTTGCTTCAACACTCTGTAAGAGAGATCAAGATGTGTCCCTTGAAAACTGACCCAAAAGGAACTTTTTTACAATGCATTTCGAAACTAAAGTTAAGCACCCGATTCACAGTATGGAAAACTGAACAGGAAATTACTTGAAAAATTCAGAGAAGGAGGGAAAATCATCAAGAAACATGTACTTCTAATTTTTATTTCTACATGTTTCCCTGTTCATATCAGATGCACATGACTCAGCTGCAGAATTCATATCAGTTTATCTGTATGAGTCATCTGTCTTCTTCAGAATGGCTGCACTTGATTGCACAAGTTTTGCACAAGTTAGCAGGAAATGGGCAGGTGCAAAAACCATTCCGAATAGCCTTTTCTTTAAAGAAATACAGAAATGTACTGCTCTGAACCTCTTTAAATATGTAGAACTTATGGATATGGTGGCCTTTATATAGTCTGTATAATAAAAGCAAAAACCCATTGTTGCATGGTGTCCAGCACTGAACAGGAAGCAATAATCTAGCCACGCAAAGTACTCTATGTTCACCATGATGACAGATAACTATCAAAGAAAAATTGAAGGAAAAAGAACCAGCTTAACTACTGGGGACAGTGGTGTATATGACATTCTCAGTGTCTCCATTTCACAATTCCACAATGTCAGTCACAAAAATGCAGCTCACTCTGTGCGCAGCATGTGTTTTTGTAATGGGCTGGGCAGGACAACGGAGAAACATGTTATTGTTCAGTGCTTTCTCTGGAAACAGGCAAGCAACAGGAAGGAGAACCTGAACTGTGTAAACGCTAAGGCCACAGTCAGGGACAAACCAGGTTGATCCACAAATGGTTCCCTAAGCCAGCTAATGGCACAAACATAAACACAGACATTGCTTGCATTTGGCAAACTTTGCATGGCCAAATACTGTCATCCCCTCAAAACAAGAAGTAATACAATATGCTTTTCTAGCTATGTTGCCTAGGCAAATCCGACAATCACCATATCAACTTGGAGGATTGTACATTTGTCACTGGTTACATTAACAAGTGAATAGATGATGTTACTGTCTCCAAGACCATCACCACATGTGACAACCAGAAACAGGGTACATGTGCTGTTGTAAGCCCATCATGGCAGCCTTTAGATTGAGAGACAAGGAAACCCTTAGGACAGTAAGGGCTGTGGCAGAATGAAAAGAGATGCACTACATTTATACAGACTAGGTTTGGGCCAATGGACAATTCCATCGTCCATCGCTGATGGCGGACAGACATCACGAAGTTCAGCCAGCATCGCAATACCCCCCTCCCCGACACACCGAAGATTCCAGTGTCTCTGCTAGGCTTTCTGATTAGTGAATAATAGCCATAAAAGACAAATAAAATGTTACTATAAATCGAAATAAAAGAATGAAGTTATTCCCAATCGTACCTATATTTGAGAAAACACAGAACAATAATACACTTTAAAGGCTAAAACTTGGGATTTCCATTTTATATTCAAAAGAGTTCCATTGACACACTTCAAACAGTCAAGATTTTACTGTGCAAAAAGAAATGCAAAGCAAATTATGCCAAAACCCACAGTACTGCCAGATGGATCAAGTGGAACCTTTTTTAGCGACCAAGTTATATATGTTATGTATGTTAAATACTTATTTAATTTACATTTAATGTTACATTAAATTTAACATTTAAACATTGTAAAATAAGTAAAAGAAACTATACAAAAATTTATAGTACCTTTACAAGATGACTCATACCCCCCCCCCCATGTCATTGTCCATTGCAATGTTTCACTGTAGACATCATGATATGCCAGTTAGGTAGACATTGCCCAACCCTAATATAGACATAAGCCCAACTCACTTGTCTGGCATTGTCCTTTGTTTTTGTACCATTTGTATATTATTGCTAATCCCGCCTGTCTTATTACTTGCTCTCTGCATCATGGTCCTAGGGGAACATTATCTGTGCCACTATATATTTCTATATGTCCTGAGTCTATATACATGGATTGACAATAAAGCCCACTTGACTTGACTACCTAGCAAATTGCTCCCTGCCATTTCTAGTGATGAAAATACTCTTTGACTTTAGTATGAACAGCAATCCATCCAGTGTTAACTATTTAATATTTGTGTTTTGGTTGAACAGCAACAAAAGCATGACAGCTCATTCTTTAAAAAAATCATTACTCCAGAAGGAAACTCAGCAACAACACTACATTTTTGTCAGATCATTTTTGGATATATAAGCATACATGGTAAAAATATAAAAATGATGGTCAGCTGCCTACATGAACACATTTTAAAAAATTACTCTGATACATCTACATCAGTAATACAGTACCAGTCAAAAGTTTGGACATGCCAAGCCGCCTACAAAGGAGAGTAATAGTGTCGCAGCACATGACCTAGCCACCTGACCTAAACATAGTAGAAATGCTTTTTGGTGATTGAGCATCTGCCCCTTTTTCCAGAAGCCAGAACGATTGAAAGAGCTCCCTGTCCAGTAATTTCAAGCTTCCTCTTGTGCAGAGAGAGGAGATGGTGTGTATGATTGCATGTGTGTGTTTGTCTGAGTGTGCCTCAAGCCCTAAAACACAGCATTGGTCATACTTTTTTCTAAAAGATTTCTATCTACCTTTAAACTCAATATCCCTCCATCCCACACTTTCACTCACCTTTTTCCCTTGTTTTGATAAGTCGGTCTTACAGACCTGCTTGAAGCTCTGCTCCTTGTGCTGTGGAGACAATGCAGTTTTTCAGTGCTTCAGGTGAATGTTGGTGAATGGGACCCTGACTCTTTCCTGACTTCAAAAACCTGCTGGCCTTGAGGTGTCCATACTGTGCTTATTCCCCCTGTTGATCTGAGAAGATTTTTGGGATGGACAGAATTACTATGCTGGAGCACTTAGTGAAGGCAGAAGGAATGGACTCATTGCGGCTTGTGAATCCGTTGACCTCTCTGATGACTAACTGCTATGGTTTGGTCTTGGTGGCCAGGGTGTAGTCAAAGAGAATTAGGACATGGGACCCTCAGGTCTATGGGAAAATGATTTAAACTCAATAGGGAGTAAAGGCACTAACACCATGCTTTAGCAACCTGTTCTTTATCATCTTTATTGGGTGTACGAAAGCCAGATCTGCTCAAAGGAAAGACTTACATGACATGGGAAATTTCTTAAAGTAGGGCCCAAGGGAATAAAACAACTGTCAAAAACAAATAATAGATGCAGTTTGGCATGGAGCTCAAAACTGAAAAAGAAAGTGCCCCCTAATCAGGTGAAAGGGGTGCACTCACAAAATCCAACACTATACACTGTGGTCATACATATGCAAGTTACTCAGGGTCTCGCTGCTTGGTCAGGCTGACTAGAGAGCTGTTAGAACCCCTAATCTAAACTGTGTGAGGCCTTGCGTGTGTGTTTGTATGTTTTTAATCTTGGAAATCTGAACGACAATCGTTCCTATTACCCCTAACCTCTACAGGCTGTAAATTAGCCAGTGTGTCCCAAGCAGGAGTGTCCTGAAGATATTCCCACTCCACAGGGAGGACAGCCCATCATAAAACATGTCCAGAGTGGACGGAGAAGGTGAAGAAGAACTCTGTTGTGGGACGCAGCTGTGGGGTGTTGGCCCAAGCAGACCTCCCTGCTGTTATACTTTCACAAGTCTGCTTGTCCTGTTTTGGTACATTTTTTGAAAGGTCCACTATACCTCACACAAATCCCATTTAATGGCTTTGATAGCAGAGTTAAGAGCAGCACACTCGTAAATCGCTGGTCTTAATAAAGCAGATTGATGATGCTCCAGTCGTATTGTTTAGTATATGAATTTCCTTTAATTGAGAGCCAGTTTGGGACGGGCCTGGCTATGAATGTTGCTGAGCAGTAAATATCTGTTTATGAGTCCTAGGACTTAAAGTAAGGTCAAAATCACTTACCCCACAGCTGGTTTGTACACCATCTTTGTCACTGTTAGTTGCTCCACTAGAATAATTGGATACACATGGGGGGTATTCATGTCATAGT
The DNA here is from genome assembly GCA_011763525.2 of Mormyrus iriodes. Taxonomy (NCBI): domain Eukaryota; kingdom Metazoa; phylum Chordata; class Actinopteri; order Osteoglossiformes; family Mormyridae; genus Mormyrus; species Mormyrus iriodes. Next base: position 239,312 of record JAAGVU020000084.1, on the reverse strand, counting down.
TGACTGTCTTTCTGAAGTTTTAGATGTGTTTTTGATGGACTGTGTCGCAGAATGCATAGCCTAGTAGCAAAGGCCTGTCTTACATGAATACTTAGCATTCTTCTATAAAGAAGCTGAAGTACTACCATTGTCAAGTAGGTGATGTGATGAATAAATTACTGATTTTTATTTGCTATTTATTACACACACACACACACACACACACGCACACACACACACACACACACACAAACATATATATATATATACATATATACAATATATACAAGTAATTAGATGTTTAGCATGAACAACAATAATAATAATAATAATAACAATAATTAGCCAAATTGTATGTGACCATTGTCTTGTCTTGTCTTGCTTTAACTATATATCTATTGTATGTATGAGAGCCACTGACAGTGAATTCCCTGCATGAACCAACTTGACCAATAAACCTGATTCTGATCCTGTGACTGTGATTACCATTTGAAGCTTTACTCTATTTCTTTGCTTGCACTTCCAAATAAAGGCCAGGTCACTGTAAACCTAACTAGGCAAGCAGTTTTTGAAAATGAGTACATGCGAGAATGGATTGATGGACAATGAATTAGAACTTAATTACTTTTAAAATAGTTTAGTGCTTTACTCTTTCTTGATGCGAAAGGGATGCCTTAAAATGATTTTCAGAGGGGGATGCTGGCGGATGATGCCTACAGTGATTATTACCTCTGTATACAGCCCAAAGCCACCCACGATGACAAGAGTAGACTCACATAAGATGACTGAGGAATGGGATCCATAAACATTCCATTAAAAGGCTAGCCGGAGACTCAGACTCTAGGCTAAAGGGAAGCAGCCTGTGAACCTGAGTACCCCACACACTGTAACTCCATTGTGGGGGGTCAAGGAAACCATGTCTTCAACTTCTTTTGCCCCCATCCATCAAAGATAGGAGGAACTTGGTCCATCCTAAGTCAACCTGTCTCATGTTAAGTACCCCCGGTGTTTGGTGGGTCTCATATCTTATCCCAGTGTTCAGGATCAGAATGAAAACAGCAGCATCTCCTACTCAAGAACAAAGGCATCTAAACGGAGAAGTGAGAAAGTGAGAAAATGACGTCCTAAACCCCAGATGAAATCAATGTCCATCAAAATACTAAGATATTGATACCATACACACGTAAAACCATGCCGAGAGCAGAAGACTATACACGTTTGGGTGGTTTTCAGGAGTTGCTGAATAGCCAAGTGTTTTTAAACTGTTTAAATAAGGTATTTTAAGAAAGACATCAGTAGGTCAACTACAAAAAAACAAATTAGGTGTATTAATAAGGCTAGAGAATCCCCTGAAGCTCTTCTAAATGGACATCTGGCAAGTAAATTAACACTATGGAGAGAGACACCACAGAGACACATGAAGCAGTTAAACATTGTTAAAGTATTGCAGCTCCATTTGTCACAGAAGAAAGGTCACAATGTTAACTATGTTCCTCTCTTACCATTAGAATAATTGATGACACCTGGAATTAGACAAATTCAATGGATGTGGGGAATGAAAAGACACCAGGGACAACTAGTTTCAAATAAGATGTTGTAGAGCAGCTTTTGGATCCATAGCATGGATGCAGCTGAAATTGGACAAGATTCTTTATAAGTATAGAAAGTGTGAGAGCTACACATGGTACTTGGTTGCCATGTGATACATTTTAATGCACAGAGTGCTGCTTTTTTTTTAGGCCTGGAATATGTTCTTATAGAAAATGATGCCCGTGGATGTTTTGTGTAGATCCTGTTTCTCTACTGCTGGTTTTGCTGGGCATTTGATGGAGCTTAACAGCTTCCAGGTGCAACACAAATCTCTACTAACGAGAATGTCAAGTTCTCTGGATGGGGATAAATGTTGAATTAGCACAAACAATAAAACACCCTTTTACCAAACCACTTTATTTCTGTGATGGGGCTGTGGGAAATTAGGCAGCCAGTTTCTAGCCAATCCCCATGAGATTAGCAGAAGCTCTCCACAAATCAGATCTCACGTTTCATGTGATAGACTGTCATTGCTATAATATAATTATAATAGGCCCAATACTAATAATTTGGGGCTCTACACTGACCATAGTGTGCAATCGACTGGCATCTTGTCCAGGGTGCATACTTTCCTTATGCTCCATTTGACCTCTGGTCCAGGAGTCCATGCCCAGATGATCTCCTACCACCTCTCACTAAAAGACCTAATTCAGCCTGGTGAAAAGGGGAAATTCATGCTGTGACAAACATAAATGGACTATCTAAGCATCTCAGTTTTTTTAGTCTGTCTTCATGCTCAATGGGCTGATGAAGATCCCATGCAAGTTCAAATGTGACAATGGCACCCTTTAGTGACATTATCTAGTACCTCATCAGGCCCATGTCCACTTTAACGGAGATGATTGTACATTCCTCTATTCTGTGTAGCTCATTTGTAAAAGGTGATTCCTACCAATGTAAAGAGATAGGCAGGGATGATTTGGGGAAGTGATACATTAAACAGGAACTCAACGGTTACAATTTCAAAACAGTTACACACTTTTTTTCTTTAAAAACATCTCCCAACTTCTTATCCAGTACAAGGTTGCAGGGGCCTGGAGCCTATCCCAGGAAGCCAGCCTACTGTAGAGCACACATACACAACACACACTACTGCCAACTGAGAGATGCCAATTCACCTAACTACATGCCTCTGGACTGTTGGAGATGGGCAATGGCCAATGATAACTGATCCTGGCGGGCAATGGCCAGTGATAACTGATCCCGGCGGGCAATGGCCAATGATGACTGATCCTGGCGGGCAATGGCCAGTGATAACTGATCCCGGCGGGCAATGGCCAATGATAACTGATCCCGGTGGGCAATGGCCAGTGATAACTGATCCTGGCGGGCAATGGCCAGTGATAACTGATCCCGGCGGGCAATGGCCAATGATAACTGATCCTGGTGGGCAATGGTCAATGATAACTGACCATGAGTGTGCAGTAGCCTGTGACAACTAACCACAACAGGCAGTGGCATATAACAATTAACCACAGCATGCAGTGCTTGGTGACAACCTACCACGATGGACTCTGGCCTATTACAACTGACCATTTTGAGCAGTGATCTGTGACAATTGACTATAGCCTGCTGCTTCATCACAAGAGGTTATGCTACATCAAACTGCGCAGCTACAAAATTTTGTATAATTGGAAGGCATCAGAATCTTTCAATATGGTGGTACACCAAAAGATTTTTTTTAATGATCATAACAATGTGATGATGTTCATTTTTTCCTTGCTAAGATAAACAAACAAAAACTAGTTTACTGAAGACAACCCCAGCCTCATTAATCACAATCAGCAAGAAAAATGCTGACTTTACCTTGGATTCATAAAATTATAAGCAATAATTGATTTCTATTAAAGGGTTATTATTTGAGGTATAAGCCAGATGTAAGACAATGAGAGTTTATCCAGATTCAAAGATTCAAAGCTTTTATTTGTCACCTGCAAAGTACACAGTCCAACTATAACCTTCAATGAAATGCAAGGTGGTCATCTCCACCATAGTAAGAATTAGTGGAAATAATAAGACAATAAGACAAAAACAACAGTATAAGAAATATGTAATAAATAGAAAATAGTAAAGGAAAACAAGATATGTCAGTTGAGTACAAGGCTGTGAATCGATCCTGTCTTGTCTCGTATTGAAGACCAAATACTCAAAGCATGTCTGTTTACAGGAATTGCTATGTAGAGCCTGTCAGTTTATTCACATTTCATTTGTTATAACTCTATTTTGTTGGCTTTGACCAAGTTTTATCTTGTGAACATAATACAAAACTAATTTAAAATAATCATTCTTCTAAGGATGAACCAATAAATCAGTTTACATTAGTGTTTCAGCCAGGAGTCATTACCAAAACCCTGATTCTAGGCACAGCTATACTGCTCTGTTCAGAGCCCTCATACAATGCTATTGCTATTATTTTACAGTTATTTTCTGGTCAGATAAATTATTCATCATCTGAGAATAAAATTGCTTTCATTCATGGATTATAATAAGGTTTCTACTTGCTGAATTTCAGTCATTGAATGTTGAATGTGAAAGCCCTACTGGGAGCAGGTGATGTTATTGCTGAGGAGAATGAACCATTTAACTACCATATATAATGGATTTCAGCTGATTTCAGTATATGAAAAGGTGTAATATGGCATATTTAAGAATGATAATGTAATCTTTCACAAGAATGTCAGTTACATCATAATAAGGTTTGGAGTGGCCCTTTCATGCTTAATGAAGGACTTGAGAACGTTTAATCAGATAATGGTTTTCCCCAAATCCAAAATAGGCCATAACCTCAGTGGGCTCTCCTGTAATCAAGTCAGCTCTCTTTGAACTCATATGCTGGTCCCCACCCGTAGCTCTGGAGACGACCCCATAGTTAGCAGAGCAGTCTCCGGACCTCATTCAAAGGCAGATTTCCTTGCCTTGCCCTCCACACTCCACGTCCATGGATGCTGTTCAGTAGTACAGTGGCTCCCCAGCATTTCAGACTGATGTGGGGCACACAACTGTCCTGGTGGTGCACAGGCTGCCATTTATTTACCAACGATGACAGAAATGGGAGCCGGGGTCTGCTAGATCTAATGGGACAGAGCAGTAAACATAGCAGCCTGGGGCTCAGAGCCTGTTAGCTTGAGGGAGCCTTGTCAAGCCCCACCCATGGATTAAAGAGTGCTTGTTCTTCCCCTAGGGCCTGGGAGGGGTAAGCTGGAGGGGCTAGAACTGGGGTAGACAGGGGCGAGGTGCTGCTGCCAGGGCGGAAGATTTGAATAGAGAATGAGCGCTTCAGGTCCCCTGGCAAAGCACAACACCACAGTCAGATTAGGATCTGAAAGAGGCAGATAATGAGTTTATTGCCTCCTAGACGGGCTTCAGGAGTCAGTGAAGGAGCAAAGGGGATGCTGGTGTTTGTTTTGACCTTTAGCGCGAGCCCTGGGAGGCAGCTGCAGGGCCCTTTGTTAAACTACATTGGGCCGTAAAACTCTAACTAGCAGGGTTAGAATACCAGCGAAGAGCGACTGATTGTCCATCCATCAAGGAAGAGCCGTGGTGTGAAGCATAGCTGCCAAGGGCAAAGACAGGCCCCAGGGTTGCGCTCAAGCATGTTAAACACACACATTAATGCTCAGACACACTAAAATACATGCATACATGTTAAACACACAGTTAAGTCCATGTATAGAAAAATACACACTTGCTGGGCACATGGACACACTCAAACTGTAACATACATACTCAACCACAGTATAGGAATATCATAATACTTTGGTCATTGTTTAAGATAACTAACTAAGAATAACTAACTCTTCTCATTGCAGATTATTATAATTGTTTCTCTCCCCTTTTATTAAGAAATGCAGTTTTTATTCAGCGAACATGAATCTTGAAAACCAATGGATAGGTGCTCTCACAGCCTCTGAAATGTTTCCAAGTGTCCCAGTATCCTCAGCCAGTATCTGTATAAGTAACTATTATGCAAAGCATAATGGAGAGTCGCTATTCCTTACTTTGGAAAATTACTGGGAAATCCCATCCACCCAAAATAAAAAATAAATAAATAATGTCTTTCACATGGATGAGACGCAGACAGGAAAAGAAAAATTATATAAATACTGCCCCTCCGTACACACACATAGTTTGGGCACAGATTGCATAAATTTAGTGGGTAGGTCTCCGGTTTGGAAGATTCACCTTCAGTATCAGTACTGCTGTTTCTCACTTGTCTGTACTGACAGGTTCCTAATAATGACTGTTAACTAATGCAGAGGATGTACAGGTGTACAGCTACATGCTACAGCTAACAGCAGGAAATCCGTGGCCAAGTCATACAGTGTCTCTGACACAGAGAGTAATCTGATGTCACAGGAAGTCCCTGTTCAGAAACCCCAAAGCATCTGATAACATTGACACCTTTTCTGCATGCAGTTTCCACTGTTATTTTTTTAAGACAGAGATGCAAACGACTGTGTTTGCTTAACAGGGATTTCCTCACTTTTTTAAGTGTTTATCTGTGTTGGGACGCTTCTTATGCACACACAATGGCCACAGCGGTGCTGGTGGATAGCTCTGTGGGGCACGTGAGTGGGTCATGTCAGCTGTGTTTGCCCCCTGATGGGGAGGTGGGGGTGGAATAAGGGCCCCTGAGCTAGGCCACTACAGAAGAAAAGGCTGGCACACAAAGCAGTCCCCCGGCGAGGGCGGAACAATGCCTGCCACACTGGCAGGTGCCCATGTTGGCTTTATCTGTTGTTTCTATACATTAATGGAATTAAAGAAACGAAGGAAGCCTGTTATGGTTCCTCTTCAACTTCTGCGGGGTGTTTAAATTTGGGGTGATTTGCATGCACCCTTTAGCGGGCCTTGGGTGTCTCTGTGTGGACATGGAGATGAGGGATACCGTCTCTTTTCAGCCCCATGTAATGAAGATGAAAGGGGGGGGGCTCAAGATGGGGGATTGCAGTTGGCTCAGTTCACATGTGTGGAATTAAAGTACGATGAGGGTTTTGTGTTATACATTTTGTAAAATGTGGTTAAAAAATCCCTTTGATTGCACTTGTAATTCTCTGTCTAGCTGCCAGATTGGGAAATTTAATCAATTCCAAAACGATTCATTTTTACTGGGATACTGATCCAAAAATACACAGAGTATGTGTCTTGTTTGTTTACTCTGGCTCTGCTAGAATGATTTTCCTGTAAACCTTTTATGTTGTTTATTTTCTGTAAATTACTTAATCTCATGTCTGGATCTTGGAAACCTATTCAACTGGTGTTGATCTAAAGATTTGCCCCCTCCAAAACATGTCAGAGGAGTTGGATGCCCCAGCAATATTAAGAGGCCAAAATAGCGAATAAAAAAACTAATAGCTTTGGCTTTTGTCTCAGGTCCACAAACTGAAGCTTTTAAGATAAAGCACAGACAGAGAGAGTCAGAGGAAGATGTGTGAGGGTGGCTGAGGCACGTAAATGTGCGTTAGTGTGTGAGGGTGTCTCAGGATGCGTGGCAGCGTGCGATAGTGTGTGGCATGCATGTGAAGATGTGTGAGGGTGCATAAAATTGATTGGGGACGTATGAGATTTTGTCAGTGTGTGTGACAAGGCAAATTCATAGGATAAATTGATTGTGGTGGGTAGTATGTTTAATCCTAATTTAACAAAAGTCTTAAGGTGGATCCCCTGGTGAGCTCAGCCTTCACTTAGATCAGGCATCAGAAAGGGTTACCATAAGGCCTCTTGTCTTTCAATACTCAAACTCCCACCAGGAGACACAGGGATCTGAGAGTTCTTTTGTACTTCATGCATTGTCACACTACATGGATATGACATTTCCCCTGTGTACTTGTTTGGTCGGTTACTTATATCACTCTATACCATACTGTGTGTTTCACATATCTGTGTCATTTAGAATATCAGGTAGGTGAAAAACTAGGTCAAAGGTTACTGGTTCAACACCCAGGAGAGGCGTTACCTTAGAGGAGAGCTGATCAAGCCAAAACATCACTAGAATAACATGCTGAAGACACCTGTTGATATACCCAATACATGCAGATGCATGTTTCATTGCAGACAATGGACACGTGTAACACCTCTCTCCTCCCCATAAAATGGTCTCACCATCTACCTCCCAACCTGACCAGTTCATTCACTGAGGGGACTTTGTGATGGTTCATTTAGGTTTAATTTCACCCTCCCCAGTACTGGGGAGCGGGGGGCAGTCTCTCCTAGCCGGCAGTCTTGCTGCTCTGGATGGAAAACCGCATCAATAAATCAAATTTCATTTACAGGACATTTTTACAAGCAAGCTGTGGCAAAACACTTAACAATAATTTGCAGTAAAGTTTCCAGAGGGAAATGGAAAACAGCAGATACTGAAAATGATTCATACACATAAATGCTTTCTGCCATACTGGGTATCTGTGCAGCTGATCATCTGTTTGCTCAGCTGTGTGAGGCTCAACCTGTTATCTTAACCTCTGTTACCTCTCACCCCCAAACAAAATCACTGGTTACACATGGTCCCCCCCGAACATACACTGTTCTGTCTCCTGTTCCACACTGGTACTCACAGTCTGTCTCCTGTTCCACACTAGTACTTATGGTCTGTCTTCAGCCCCACACTGGTGCTCATGCTCTTTCTCCTACCCCACACTGGTACTCATGGTCGGTCTCCTTCCCCACATTGGTACTCACAGTAGGTCTCCTGCCCCATTCTGGTACTCACAGTAGGTCTCCTGCCCCACACTGGTACTCACAGTCTGTCTCCTGCCCCACACTGGTACTTATGGTCTGTTTCCTGCTCCACACTGACAGTCTACATTCACAGTCCAGAATGTTAGTGCTTCTGCATTTATGAAGTTACGGATAAATCAGGAAAACCTACCACATAAGGTATCCGAGTCTGTATAACTGAACTTGAAGTTACATGTTCAGTGTGGGGGGGGGGGAAATAATGTTTATTTCGGTGGTTTCTGGTGGTACTGACACCCTGCTCCCCCTCACATACACACAGTTTCCAAAAAGAAAATTGGGAAAAGCTGAAAATGGGGGAAAGGAAATTTGCTTGAAATTTAGCTGTAAGCTTCCGAAGATCTTATTACATAGGAGAATGATAAGGATCTGGGACAGAATAATATTTAGCACGTGTGGCAGTTTTAATTAACTATTAATATCTGTAGGGTGAAATGGAAATGGGGGAGGGGGATTCTTCTGTATTCAGTCACAGGATTTTTATCTATTCACCCCCAGTCTGTACCCCCCCCCACCACCAATAACCTTCTTAGATAAAGAGGTTTGGTTGGAGAGTTAGATGGTGTGTTGTGGGACATTGGTCTTATTTTATGGTCGCATGAAACCTGTGATCTTCTCTTTCTGAGCTCTTAGTTACAGTTTGGGCCTCATTTGGATGTATTTGTGGGGCATGCTTTCCATGTGGAACAGTGACAGCCATGCACACATCTAAGGCACACACACAGACGCACACACACACACAAACACACACACACACACACACACACACTTGTGGCGCAGCGTGATGGAGTCACATTTATGAATTTGATTCACAGTCGAGCGATTTTTCATGTTCAAGGCATTCCCATAGTCACCCCGAAGCTAACAGTGCGGATGATGATGGAGCTAGGTTTCTAGCCACACCTGTAACACATTGCAACACATACCAATATAGAACAAGACATCCAGTGGCGTGTTGTGGAGATAAGTGTGGTTTGCTGTGCTGGAGTCCTGGACAGATGATAACTCACTGAGGAGAACAAAGGCAAGTTGCTTATATTGAGCCACAGTGTGTTTTACAGAGTTGCAGTATACTGTACTCAGTTGTGTTATTTGATGCAGTGGGTGGATAATGCAGATGTGTGTGTGTGAGGAGGTGGGCCACACAGATCCTCGATTCTTGATAACACCCTTCTGCAGACCTGGGGAAAAACAGAGGGATTGGAATGGTCACTATCTATTTAGCACTGACGAAATGCCTCTCAATTAAACACATGATCACAAATGAGCATAAAGAATGAAGGGGAGATGCTGGCAGCCAAGACCACAGTATGCAAAGAGATTTCAGGGGGTTATGAATATGCAGCTGTTATTAACTTGCATATCACACACATGCCATGTCTATCTGAATGACATCTGCAGGGTGTGTGTGTGTCTGTGTGCGTGTGTGCGTGTGTGCATGTGCGCTATGGCGCGCCCCTGGCCACTCCCGTGCACACACTCTCTCTACCCCATATCACAGACTTTCTTGCTCCCCATTAAAAATCCCATTTCAGCTTTATGAGTTCTCTTGTCTATCTTCCTGGAGGTGATTTAATCATTTGTTTTAGTAGGAGGAGGCTTTTCTACTTCAAATGTTGAAAGTCCTTTGAAGGTTGTGGAGGGGGGGTAAGGGGCTTTTATGCGACTTTTAGTCTTTCTGCCAAAGATTCATGCAGTTAAATTCTCCCGTTGGATGTTAATTCAGACCCTCCCTAGGGGATCTCTGCAGAACCATGACCTGAAGTTCTTGATGGTGTAGCAGACATACAACTATAAGACAATGAGGGTATGTTCATGTCGTGGTCAGTTTTCATATTGTCATGCCTGCCATAGATTTGTTATGATTGATTGGTTAAATAAGGAGGCCAAAGTAAGTTGTAATCCTATCCAGTATCATCTTTATTTAAATCAAAGTGACCTCTAAGCCCTTGCCAGTTTCACCAAAGCTGGTTCTCCTTTTTCATATTTTCATATAATTAAGCGTCATTTAAATCTAACTACACAAAGAACAAGCGATAACACCAGTCGAGTTATACCCTTAACTGTGATGGGAGCAATATAGATGAACCCAAATGCAATAAAGCTGCGAATGCTCCCACCCTCAGATAAGCATCAATCACAACACATCTCAGGCCTCCTGACAAAGGAGACCCAGTAAAACAAGGCAAAGCCCCTGCAGCACCTCATAACACACATTAGAACATAGATAGTGACAAGAGAGTCAACTAAACCAAAGGGAGTCTTATAAAAGTCATTGCCCTGAAAGAGTCTGATCCCGTTTTTCAAGATTTGATGTAGTTGCTGCTAACACATCCCTGAAATAAAAGTCACTGCTCACAAAGAAAGACATTTTTTTCTTTTTTATCCAGTAAAAGAGAAGAGAAAGATGTTATGAATATGAACAAGCATCATTTATTAACATACAGTCTCTGTTTCACACCCCACTTCTGCATCTCTATTCATCAGATATGACTCCGAAGACCACTACTGCCCTCTGATGGCCATGTGTATACCCCCCCCCCCCCCCAGCAGAAATGTATCTCTCTTCATTGATCGGAAGCTCCCCCGTCACCTCTCAAAATAACATAGCAAAAATAAAAATAAATCAATACTTTTAACAAACTCTGAACAAGGGATCTGACAAAGAAGACTATTGGATACATGTTAAAGTGGAAAAAGAGGAAACACAGGCTGGCCACTTGACAGCTCCACCTGTGTGGGTAAAATGTCATGATCTGCGTCAACTACTGTACCTGGGACAACCAGTCTGTCTGCCTGTGGGTCTGAAGGTGATACTGGCTCATGATCTTTTGATAATAAAATGAACTTACGAAGAAATGTCTTATTCATCAAATAAATGGATCAGCTTAACAATATGTAACAAGCCTATAACTTTTAACCATGCAATTACATTTAATAGGTTTCCATATAAATCAATTATAATATCAGTTATTTTTTAATACAATCAGTAATTTGCATTTGATTCAGAATGCATAGTAGTACCCTGTGAGAGCAAGACTATAAGCAAACATAGGAAATATTACTGAAAAGGAGGATGAGAAAGATTGGTGTAAAGGTTTTTATATTTTAAGTCATTCTGAAAGACGGTACCCAACCTGCCTCTCTGATGTCCATGCCCTTTCTGCCTAGCTAATGCTAATTTGTTAGCAGCACCGAGATGAACAGCTATATTCAGCTATATTCAGCGGTCAGAGGCTGGTCTACCATGCCGAACTCTGCAAGCCAGTGTTAGTTACAGCCACCGGCCAACTCACATGTGCACAGACAAGAGCTAATCATGACTGGCTCGGCCCCAGTATAGTCCGGCAAGGACAGCCTGTAAAGCTCTTTAGTATGGTAAAACAATAACAATGCAATTCATCTTTAATGTGATTCTTTATCAATTTAATAGGAACACAATAACAGAATAATAATTAACAACAGCTGCCTGTAGCTTACATCTAATAGAGCTTCTTCTGCTGTTTTGTTCCAGCTGTGCTCAGTATTGTAGCAGATGGAACTCTGGCATATTCATAAATTAGTGAGGAATATCTTTTATTCATACATAAATGTTTCGCTATATTTTTCACTAGAGAAATGAAACTGAATTATGGACTGATTTACCCGATTAATCATTTTTACTTCTCATGCCTAAAAAAAAAACTAAATAAAATGGTCATTTACATTCTTTAGAGTAGAATGCTGTGATTTTTCTTTTTACGTTTTTAAATTGCACAGCTGAGTGCACCTTTTCTTCAAGGAGACTAATAAATAATAAATGTCATGCAAAAACAGCTGCCAAATCGTCTAGTTTCCATTATATCTCTTTAAAAAACAAAAACAAATCCTCTTTCCATTTCTGTGTCCCAAGTCAGACTTACAGTCAAGGAGTCAAGGAGTCAAGCAGTCAATGTAGAGCAACCCAAACCATTTGCTTGAGTCCTAACTCGAAAACACCAAAGTAAAAAGCTTTATAATGAAACAGAATTAAATTTATATAAATTAATGTCTACAGAGAACAAAGAATAATGTAGTATAGTGATACAGAGATCTACACATTTGCAAGTGTTTGAATACTGATTGCTTCAAAAAGGACTTTGATTAGATGGGAGGAGAACCCGGTTGCAGTGAACTGTGAGTCTCTGTGTGAATGCATAAAAAAGGGGATAAATAATTGGAGTAACTTCAGACTGCTCTTTGTGGAAAATGAGGGTGCCTTGGCCTACAGAAAGATCACAGGCAGTAGTTACGTAACTACCTTGCAGTCATGGGGGCCAAAGCAGCCAGGGAATGCTCCACACCAGGCCCCACATGCAGGACTGCTCAACTCCTCTCCAGTGTTTGAACCTTCTGGGGGTCACACAGGGGTCAGCCAAAGCAAGAACGATGGAGCCTAGAACCCAGGCACCAGTTTTTCTTACTCCTTTACAGGCTTTACCCAATGATATTCTTTTTTACTTCCAGATCTGTAAGGAAATAGACAAGCGTTCAGGCCTGCAAGAGTCACAAAGGTAAGTGAAGGTGTGTCAAAGAAGCCACGAGCAGTAAGAGCACTGCAGCTGGCAGTGAAAGATGGATATATCAGCTGAAGGGACAGAATGACCTCTAATAGTAAAATGACATACTAGTCCCAGTGCCTTTGTTTATGAGTTTATGATCATTTGCCACTGTTCATAAGGGTGATACTGATCATTTGCCACTGTTCATAAGGGTGATGCTAATCATTTACCACTGTTCATCAGGGTGATGCTGATCATTTGCCACTGTTCATCTGGGTGATACTGATCATTTGCCACTGTTCATAAGGGTGATGCTAATCATTTGCCAGTGTTCGTCATTCATCACATGATCATCTGAAACAAGAAAAATATTACCTCATATGTATGGCTATTGTTTGTGGTCTAAACAGAAATGAATGTGTTGTCGCAAATAACCTATACAGAGGTTGGGGACCAAACTGCAAGTCAAATCAGTCCCAGTAGAACCACCAAATTTTGCACATTATAACTTGTCATAATTCTCACCTTCCAACAATGACAGAGAGTCAAAACGATCAGCAAGCATTAAAAAGTTCCAATTATTGTTATATATTGATGTCTATATCAAAGGTTATTGTTAATTCATTAAAGTTCATCAAATGCTGTTTTTTTATTGAAACTTGTTCTGGACTTTGAACAAAAATCTGATGCAGACCTTTTCTATTTTTTGTTGCAACAGCAGAAATGTGCATAAAATAAGTACATATTGCACTGTCACAATAAGAAATTGCCTTGTGTATCGCTCTGTATCAGTGCTACTCAAATCACGGTCCTCAAGGTTTGAGCACTGCTGATTTTTGAGCCTCCCTTTACCTGCGAGCCAGGTGTGAAACCTGTGGCCAATCAGAAACAATAATTATTAAACTAACTACCTGGAAGACCTGGAGTAAAACAAGGCCTAGATTTTGAATCGAGGTCCAGAACACCAAAAGAAGCATATCTCAGTCTTCCCAGGTCCAAGGTCAGTGAGTTGGATTACCCTCGGGGCTCACTGTACTTCTAAACCTTATTTCACTCCCATATACTTTATCACTCCCCCCCCGCCGGCCCCAATAAAGAGCATATTACAGAGTACTCACACGCAGACACACACAAAATGCAATTCATTATTCCTAATGCCACTCCAACAAGGGGGGGGGGTGTTGGATGAATATATATGTTACATAATTTTTTATGGAAAATGAGAGAGATTGATCAATGGGGCAGATTTAATAATACATTAATGACATGTCCCTGGCCATATAAAACCGTCATACAGACCTGACCTGAAGGCCTCAGTCATTAAAGAATTGATAGCAAACAAAACATTATGGCACTTTTAATTCATAAAAAGGTTTAAAACGATTAATTGTGGGGATGTTTGGTCCCAAAATAGAAAACACACACACACAAAGACTAACATTTTGTCAGTCGGAAGGTTATGAAATGCCCCCCCCCACCCCTCTGGAACTGTTCCCTGTGAGTTTATGAAGTGGGGGTGGTCTGCTCTCAGCAGCATTAAAAGGTATGTATGAATTTTCGGTGGAACATGGTGGGGGGGCCGTTTTAAGAACATGCCTGAAATCCGTAAACGCATCCGGCAAATCTTTGCGATCATCTGAGGGGATGGAGGTGGGAGGGGGTGGCAGCGAGTATGGATTGGGAGGGGGGGCTTTATCCCTCCCAGGGCTCCTTCAGGCTGCAGCCAGCTGCTGATAGGCATCTCTGCTGGAGTCTGCCTGTCTTACTGCAGACAAAATGTCTTCATGTGAGGCACTAAATGTCCCTGGAAGCCCCCCTTCCAAGCCCCAGCACAGCAGGCCGTCACATTGCATGTGTGAGTTCTACTTTAGTTATCTAGAGGGAACAAATTTTTTTTGTAGGGAGCGAAACCTAAAAAAAAATTAAACATCACCACAAGACAAAAATCTATTGAGAACTGCAACCACTTTAAATATATACGAAAATAAAAGTGGAAATGTGTAATCTGATTCTGAGTTTTGGTGGTTTGGGGTTATGGATCATTAACTACATTAAACTGGGAGTCAGTGGGAAATAAAACAGCGATAGTTAACATGCCTATGGTGTGTATTAAGAGGAATGACCCAGGAAGGATGTGGGTGAGAAGTGAGTGACACTTTGATAGGAAGAGGGTGAGACATTGGTGAGAGGTGGGTAAACTCTAGGCAGGATGTGGGTGAGGTCTGAGTAGGCTGTGGGTAAGACATGGGAGAGAGGTGGGTGAGATCTGAGTAAGCTCTTGGCAAGATGTGGGTGAGGTTTAGCAAGGTCTCAGTGAGATCTTGGTGAAACATGGGTTTAATCTTAGTGTCTCAGGTTTCCATGCTATGATTTACACAGACTTTGGGAGTGAGGGGGTCAGGCCTGGGGGCAGGAAAGGTTAAGTGGGAAGACAAAGTCCCCTTGGTCTGGGGAATCCTGTTACACCAGCTCCCCTAATACTTGCAGCTAAAAGAGGCCGTCAAAGACCCCCAGGACCACCTACCTGTGACTTCAGAAGTGACCTCCTACAACCCTTCACCTTATCAAATCAGCCTTGTGTAGTCAAAAAGCCCATGTGGCGCATGGAGCTTTGAATGTGCAAAGGTCAAAACCAGACCACACGAAGATCATGACAACAGGCAGTGAGTTTGATGCTAGACTTGACAGAGTAGACCGTAATAGGCTGGTTTGGTCATGCAGCATTATATGACAGGGCAATAAACACAGCCGCATATGGACAGACATGTCATATGACAAAAAGGAAGGCTGAAGTTCTGTAGAAGCAGACGTCCCCTTAAAGGACCACTCCATACATGATCATACAGACTCTCACGCAACAATCTTAACTCCTACCCAGCCCTAACCTTAACCACAGGTAACCAAATAAAATATAAGACTTTTGGCATTTTTAGTTTCATGACTGCAGTCACAGATTTTTAGAAAATTGAGTTTCCCTTGTGAGATCGAAAAAAATGGTTCACACAGCGTCAAAATAATAGGTTTTTATCACATTGTGAGGACACTTGGTCCCCACAATATGTAATATATAAATCACACAGACACAGACACACACACACGCATTCTTGCTCCTCTTCTGTATTTTCTTCTGAATGCATAATTAAATGTGAGCTTTCAGTGCCTCAGGCCGCAACCCAACCAGTCACCATAATAATGGTCCTGCGAATGAGGCCGGTTGGTGAGCTGGTGTGTGGGTATGAATGAGAGCATTTGGAATGACAGTGTGTTTGTGTGTGTATTAGCTAAGAATAACCCTATCACCCCGCACCATTACAGTGTCATTATGTACTAATCTACTAAATTCTCTGAGATGTGTCTGTTTCATGCTCAGCTGACCTGAAAGTGGCGATTATCTCCACCAGTCATTGCTCTTCATGTTCATTTCACGTTCATCTGGCGCTTCTCCCGGTTCCGGTTGTCCATACCAAGGCTTTTTTTCAACTTTACCGCTGCAAACAAAGTTCAAATCATTGTTTCTGGACCACTACATCTTGTCTTTTGTCAACAAGTTGTGATAATCCAGCCCTTCCCTCTCCAGCTCTCATTTCAGAAATGCTTGACTGTTTTGCCAATACTCATCAATACCTACACCCACCCTTCTTTAAAGACACATAGGCTGGAACACTATGTGCTTGTATGGATGCTCTTGAGCCCCTTCCATTGCCACACATACCCAGCATCCCCCAGCTTCCACACAAGGGAAAAAAAACACATTCCTAAAACTGTTTGTAAAACACATTATTGTTTCATTGATTGCAGGGACATTGAATTATGAGCTGATATCCCCCATGCAGACACCAGAAAATGAGTGCCAAGCGTATGTTTGAGATGCCAGAGAGAGAGACAGAGCATGAGGGGACCACGTTTCAGGGGCAGGGACACTATCGTAACTTTCCTTTGCAGACCTAGGCAGTCATATTACACCAAATTTGGATTCTGTATGCCTGTGTCACACGTCACATTTGAAATCTGATCAACGGCTCTGAAAAACTCTCCCATGCCGGGAAGCGGGAAGGCAGCTAGATGGCCTAGCAGACAGGAATAATTCCAGCTGTCTCCGCTGTCACACAAGTTCCCAGTCACGCGGAGTAGGGGAACCTGGAGGAGGGGCGACGCACCAGGAGATCTCCACATACTCAGCTTCTCTTAACATGCAACAGCATTCTGAATGTTGGAAGTTTGACAGCCTTAATTTGTTTATAGGAGACAGGCCTGTTTGTACAATCGCCACTCACCTCTCCAGAAAGATTCTTTCATTATACCCTTTGGACTGAACACAAACATCCCACATAGGAGAGGAAGTGCCCAATCTCAGACTGCACCCCTCCCACCCCCTATTGCACAGCCCCCTCAGCCACACTGGCTACTTCCCACTTCCTCCTCTGCTGGATACAGGGGAAAAAAAATGATAATAATAAAACTAAATGTAGCGGAGCGGCAGTTCACCAAACTCCACCAAACTGGGGAGCTGGGCATATTCCACCGGATCTAAATAAGGTTACTTGTGTAACGTGACCCACATTCTGTCGGCGTGTGTGTGTGTGTGCATAATGACTTCTGTCTCTGCTGCAACTCCCTCACTCCAGCCCTTCTCAACAAGGCAGGAAACAATAGCTTTGAGGTGCAAAAATAATTAAGTTCTCAATGTATTTGTCTAATTAGAAATGGGGGGTGGGGGGGGGCAGCCTGCTAGCGATACAAAAAGCCAGACCCCTAAAAGGATTCATTATGACGCTGAATCATGCGTAAACCATATTCACCGTTTACTTTGCCACCCTTCAGATGTTAGACAGATACTGGAACTCCTTGCGAGGGGGATGGAGATTAAACACTTTGGGCAGCCATTGTTTAGGTGGCCCGTGTGCCATTTGGGCCACACTGGTGTGTGGGAAGAACACCAGCTAGCTCCTGGCTTTCAAAATAGACACAAAGTTGCATTTGAAATGAGACACCCAGGGGCATTAGCAGGCCTGAATGCATCCATCATTTTTATTAAAAAAATAAAGATTAAAAGTAAGTGAATTCTGAGGTTACAAGTCATTTTCCTCAGCAGTAATGACAGTAATCCACCAACCAGGGAGCACGTGTCTATTTCTGGACCAGGGATTATTGATTTCTCAGCGTCTACAGGTTACTCCAGATTTCCAGATACTGTATGGTAAGTGATACTAGAAGCTTTTTGATGTCCATGCACAATCTCATGTATCACCAAAACACACATTTGTCCTCCATTATAGATGATAAATCAAACCAAGCCTGAGTATGAGAGAATCTGATGAGACCAGGAGTACTTTTGGCTGGTGATGGAGAAGCAAGGTGCTGGACCAGAGCTGCAAAGAGAGACCTGAACCTTTGAGGAGAAGCACTGCAACCTCTGAAGAGATATCTAAGCTCCTGTAGATCGCAATCCAAATAGCTGATGTGAAATCCTCCTGTTCTGTTATTACATTTATCGCTTACAGATGCTGAAAATCCAGATCTTCTGTGATCTGTGCAGGTGAGTAGTCACAGTACTCTCCTCTGGGGTAAAAAGCACGCCTAACCCTGGGATTTAGACTGGAACACTGTTCCTTAACCTCTACTCTTACCTGGCCAACTCAAAAAAAGTCTTCTACTCAGCTTCCTGGGTTTATTAGCCCTCTCATCTTGCTACACTCCTGCTCAGATGTAGCTATTATGCTCTTGGTCTACTATCCAAGATCTCTTCAACATTTATCCTACAACCTCTTGGTGAAATAAAGTCTCTTAAGCAAAACATCACCAAAACCATATGTAATAATACATTAGGTTATGTGATTGTGGATTCTATAGATAAAATCTCCATGATTGTCTAGGTGACCAGGACCATCCCATAGTTACGCATGATGGTGTTATACTCAGGGTCACATCAACCCTATACATAAAAAATATAAACTATACATATAAATACTATGATACATTTACAACAATATCAGCAGTATCAGCAGTATCCAAGCACACCTTGCACACACACACTCGCACTCACACACATTATCAGCGTCTAGAATTCAAATGGGACAATAACAAGAAAAGTCTCTTTTCAGAAACCGCCGTGAAATTATCAATTCCAGAGAGGTGTACAGCTTATCTCTGCTTCACAAGTGCTCAGGTGTCATTTAATGCCATGTCCTCCAGGTATGTATACAATGCCAAGAAACCACTGCTGAGAGCCCAGCACACGTGTGCACAGAGTGCTGGGGGGCTCCCTGCCTATCAGTGCCTCCGTATGCAGTTATATGAGGCTGTGCGTGTCTCTCTATCACTATAGAAACCAGTTTAATTACATATCCTATCACAGACATACAAGCACACACTTTATATATCACACACATTATGAGGTCAATCAAACTGACTCATTTTTGTGTGAGGAAACAACAATACAGATCAAAGCAGAGAATCCCAACCTGGAGTCTTTGAAACACGTTCCTATCAAAGATGAGTGGCAGCAGCTGATTTGGTGATTCAGTGGTAGAATTCTCACCGGCCATGTGGAATGCATGGGTTTGATTCCTGGCCAGTGTGTCATATATTATGTAGCATGTGGTGTCTGATTCTGTGACTTAAGACTCCTGTAGTTAAGAGAGAAGTTGCATCACCATTGAGTCCGGGAATAAGGTCCTTGTGCCTAACTACTCCAGAGGTGCCTGATAAACGGCGCAACATGTGCTCTGCAGAGCACAATATATGGTATGCCTGTCTGTGTCTCATAGCAGACGAATATAGCAAATGTGAAGCCTGAACCTTAGGTGTACTTGCTCCTTATATAATGACAATATGAGGTGGTCTATTCTAAGAGCCATGTGCAAAGATTGTGATATGTTCTGAGGAAAGCTGGCATTTTTGTTTCTTAATTGTACTGGTTTGATGGGTGTGTTTGTTGGGAGTGTAGGGGATTGCTTTTGCAAATACACATCAGTGTGAAGGGAGGTGAAGGTCTCCCACCTCTGGAAAAAAATACAGAAGAAGGGACAAAGGGAGGTGAATAGCAACAATAAAAAATAATAATAACTGTGCTTTTCAAAACTCAAAAGCGGTAATATATCCTATGCACACACACACACACACACACACACACACACACACACACACACACACATTTTATATAAATATATTAATTTACATGTGAAATGGAGACCTTCCCCCAGTGAGAGTGAAGAGAGGGAGGGATAGGGGGAGGTGAAGGCCGGACTGCAGCGATTCATTATAAGATTGAAACTACTACATCTTACAAACAGGACGCTGATGATGTACATGTCTTCAATAGAAATGAATTCAGAAAACAGGCAGTGAATACTAGGAAAAACATAAATAAATTCAAACCTGTTTAATACCTAGTGTTTGAGCATCAGTCCACAGTGAGATCTGAGGAACTATAGTAAGCAAACGAAGACCACTGCTGGGCCTCAGTGAGGCACATGTGATCACAGCAAAAACAAAACAAAGACCACAGTGAGAAAATAAAACCCTCAGCAGCATTTCTAGTAACAAAGACTGTGATGATGTTTATATACACCGCTTAACGGAAAACTCATAATAAGAATCATATCATGTGCCACGTACTTTGCTGTGAGCAGAGCAGCCCGGTGAAACTAAAACTATTATTATAAACGAGCTCGGCTCCAGAATTCACATGAAATTGAGTTTACAAACTGTCCTTGGGGGCTGGAAGAGAGTGGAATGATGTAACCACAAGAACCAGGAAACAAGATGTAGAATCAAGTCTCATGAGTATCAAACAAGGAAGAGATACAGGAGCTTAAATAAGCAAATGATGCAGATTAACATCACCAGGCCTGAACCTGCCAGAATACAGCAGCTTCTCCATCTCCAGAGCTGCTGACCCCAGGACACCCATAAGAAGCCCATATTAAGGGGCTCACTTTCAACTGCTGTCAACCTTGTACTTTAAATCCGGTCCTGAGATATATATGGCATTATGATAATACATAAAACTCATTCATCTCTCTGTCTTCCAAATTCTCATCTGCTACAAGGTGACAGGGGGAATGGGGTCTATCCCTGGAAGCACAGAACCTGACACAGGGGACAAACTGGATGGGATGCTAGTCCATAGCAAACATATAAAATCCAAAACTGTGTATGTTTTATATCCTAAATAGGAACGAGCCCTTTTTGAAAATCGCCATGGGACATTTTACTACACTTAAAGCAGTATGAGGCTTCTTCAGAGGATATTTTGGGTATAATGGAATCTTTATTATGGATGATTTTTATTTTTATTTACTAACAATTAACCAAGATAACCCGCTACTAAAGCAGTCATATTTATTTAGTCATTAAAAATAAAGAAGGATGGATGAAAGGAATAGAGAGGAGTGAAGAATATGAGAAAAGATGGACATAACGCAAAGAGGACGGATGGGCACAATGAACATACAGAGAAGGTGATAATGGATACATTGAGCAAGGAAGAAGGTGAAGATTGGATACCTCAGCTGTCACCACTCTGAAAGTGAGAAGAAACAAAGGAGTCTGAAAACATCTCTACAAAAGAATATTTTACCAAGTTAGCTGAGAATAGCAACTATTTAAAAGGAAAGTGAATAAAAACACATATTCTAGAACAATAATGGAAATGACCTCCAGATGAGAAGCCTGCAGTAATCGCTTCCAGATGAAGGAGTTTCTTTATGTCAGCTCTCTTTTCTTTTTTGTCTTTCTAGGATTTCTTGGATAAATTTGTTTCGTTAGAAAAATATTTTGATTCTAAACAGAAAAATACCATGAGAGTGGAATGTCGACGCCTTGTGCTGAGACTGTAACATTCCGTCTGCTCTGGCCAGTAGCTCACATGAATTACCTCTTATCCAGGGGGCTTACGGGCCTGCTCTCATTCCAGACACACAGCTAAACAGAGAGAGGCAAACAAGCAAACACAAGCAACACAGCCATTTTCCTCAAACGTCATCTTCACAGGTGCTGGTCAGGGTGCTGCTGTCCCCATGGAGACCTTCTGGCTGTCAGGGAGTCTCAGAAGTGCAGTCAGACCTGTTTGGCAATCCATTACTGCTCATCTGCAAGGTTTAAGTCACCTCTACAGAAGGGCAGTGACAAGCCTAGTCCTCCACAACTCAGTCATGACTTCTTGCATCGAGGTAAGCTCAGAACAAGGCCAACTGAAACTGATATCAGCCAGGAGAGTGCAAAGGCTTGACTTTAAAGGATGAAATAGCAGCCTTCTAACTCAACAGTCCTGTATGTATACTATATGGACAAAAGTAACGGGACACACCTTTCAATCATTGAATTCAGATGTTTCTTTCAGACCCATTGCCACACGTGTATAAAATCATACACCTAGCCATGTAGTTAGGTTTACAAACATTTGTGAAAGAATGGGTTATTCTGATTGGTACTGTCATAGGATGCCACCTTTGCAATAATGTTAGTTCATTTAATTTCTTCCCTGCTAGATATTCCAAGGTCAACTGTAAGTGGTATTATTCCAAAGTGGAAGTGTTTTGGAACAACAGAAACTCAGCCACAATGTGGCAGACCACGCAAAGTAACAGAGTGGGGTCGCCGAGTGTGATAGGAGCATAGTGTGTAAAAGTCTCCAACCGTCTGCTGACTCAATAACTGCAGAATTCCAGACTTCCTCTGGCATTAACCCCAGCACAAAACTGTGCACTGCAGGCTTCATGGAACGGGCTTCCACGGTCAAGCAGCTGAATGCTTCACATCACCAAGCGCAATGCCAAGGTTGGATGGACTGGTGTAAAGTACCCTGCCACTGGACACTGGAGCAGTGGAAATGTGTTCTGCAGAGTGACAAAAAAACTTTTCTGTCTGACAGTCTGATGTATGAGTCTGGGTTTGGCGGATGCGAGGAGAATGTTATCTGCCTGACTGTATTGTACCAACTGTATAGTCTGGTGGAGGAGGGATAATGGTTTGGGGTTGTTTTTCAGGGGTTGGGCTAGGACCCTTAGTTTGAGGGAAAGGAACTCTTAATGCTTCAGTATACCAAGACATTTTGGACAATTCTATGTTGTGTGGGGAACAAAGTTTGGGGAAGGCCCTTTTCTGTTCCAGCATGACTGTGAACCCAGTACACAAAGCAAGGGCCATAAAGACATGGTAGTGTGAGTTTGGTGTGTAAGAACTTGACTGGCCTGCACAAACCCCTGACCTTATCCCCATCGTACACCTTTGGGATGAATTAGAATGGAGATTGCGAGCCAGGCCTTCACATCCAGAATCAGTGCCTGACCTCACAAATGCTCTTCTGGATGAATGGGCAAACATTCACTCCAAAAGCCTTCCCAGAAGAGAGGCAGCTGTTATAACTGCAAAGGGGGGGACCAACTCCATATAGATGCCTATGGATTTAGAATGGGATGCTATAAAATTTCCTGTGGGTGTAATGGCCAGGTGTTCCAATACTTTTGTCCATATAGTGTATGTCAGAAAGATAGAGAGATCATGACAAACTAACGACAGAGAAAGTGTTAACACTTCCAACAAAGTTAATATAAGGGTATTCGTTTTTTGAGCGGTCACCTTGCCCATGCAAACAGCCACACAGTTAATTATGGGGTTCCCTGAACTTACTAGCAGAAAAATTATATCTCATCCCCCTGAACAAAATCCCATTCTGTGCATGTGTATATTGGAAGGGTCTATCCACAGTCCTCAGCAGACATGCAGGACAGCATATCTCAGTGTGGAGATGTTAAGCTCTCCTAGCACAGCAATTGGTAATATCAGCCCACAGCATTCTCAATGACATTCAGGTGGGATACTTTTAAAATCTGTTCCCAAAGCACAAACAGCAAATCTATTTACGGTCATGGGACACTCTCTGGAAGTCAACAATGGAGAACAGAGGGGGTGTATTTTCACATGGTCACATACTTCATACAGAATGATAGACAAGGTATCCTCAAGTGTCCAGAAGCTTCTGTATGATCAGGAACAAAACAATATTGCATTAGTAAATTAAGATACTTCAACAAAGCACAAGTGTCTGTGTAAAGTTTTAAGTTGAAGTAAATAGGAGTGTAATGAATCCATTAGAGCATGCAGCAACTTAGAAAATAAGGAGAGATTATTCGAACCAGGAGACCAGAACTAAGGAGAGAGCAGGAGAATCAGGACACTAGCACTAAGGAGAGAGCAGGAGAATTAGGACACTAGAACTAAGGAGACAGCAGGAAGACCTGGGCACCAGAACTAAGCAGACAGCAGGAGGACCAAGACACCAGAACTAAGAAGAAAGTGTTTTTTTCTTTGTGGGAACCTCCTGCTGACTCATTTTAATGCAATTTGTGATTCCTAACCCCATTCCAACGGAAATCAAAAGCAGATACAAATTAAAAACAGAGCTCTGGCAGAGTTAACTTTTTAAGCAGGTGAAGTTGCAAAAAAGGCATTTGTTTTTATTGCTGAGTGTCCTGCAAAGACAGCAAAACCTGCACACAGACACACAATGAGGGATTTCACTATTAGCCACATCTACATAGTCATTACCAGGGGAGTTATCACCCAGAGATTCACAGCAATGCATGAAAACAGAACAAGCAAAACAAGATAACACACTTGCTCCATCATTAGCCTGTTAGGGTTGGGTGAGGAACGCGAGTCAGTGAAGTGATTAATATGTACATGTTGAGCTGTGTTTGGAGGTGGAAGGCTTTGTCTCATTGTGTGGAATCTCTGATGCATGTGTGTAGTGCACGTGGGTTTGTGTACTGGAGCCCATCAAAGCAGACTCCAGTCAGAACTGGGGTGGTACATCTGCTGGAAACAGAATCACTGTCAGCTTTGCATTTTCATTTGAATGGCCCTTTTTAATTAGACTGAGGCACTAATGAGAGCCTGCATCAAAGCCATGTCACATTTCACTGGACAAAGGGGCCCCACTAAACTAGGGGTGTCGAACCGTAAAGGGAACCAGGTTGAGGACTGTGCACCTGGATGCTTTTTCTGGTAGACGACAGGGTTGCCTGCACCCGACTGCAAGTCGCAGTGAGGAAACCTCCGACTGTCATTTGTCAATATAAACCAAACTGCAGTTTGGAGTGCCTACTTTATTTATACACTTGTGTAAAATAATAAATGCAAGATAGCTGCTAAATGCTAAGAATAACAACTGCCAAATTTATTACAAACAAGGGGATAACACATATTGGAGTGCCCTTCACTTTCAATCAATCCCTCTGCCTATTAGAACCCCTAGCAGTCAAAATAATACTTGTCATAGGTGGCCACATAGATGCCTGATAGCAGATAAAAATATTTCAGTGCTTTCCCCAAATATTACACCACCTTTCCAGGGCGGAGTGGTGGCTCTGCGGCTAGGGAGCTGTCCAGGTCGTTGGTTCGAATCCCGTCAATGCCAAGAGTGATCCGACTTCGTTGGGCCCCTGAACAAGGCCCTTAACCTGCAATTGCTTCGTCCTGGGTATGACGTTAACTTACACCCAGCCCTGTAAGGAGGTCTTCCATCTTACAGGGAAAATTTGGGGGTTGGTGGCAGAATTGGCACTCCAGCCACCAGGGAAAAAAAAATCTCACACTGGTCCATTCGGACTAGTGTGGTGCTGAGGTATCACCCACCGCAGGGCTGCACTCAGGTTCTCATCCCTGAGGTGGTTTGTCATGTGGTGGGTGCGGCAACGTGCTGTAATCAGCGCATGCTCCTTACCTTCTCCTTTCTCAGAGAAAGTGGGTGAGGTGCTTGAAAGGGTTCCCCTTACAGCCTCTGTGATCTTACTGGAATGATTCAGGTCACGTGGGGAATGATGGAGATACCTGGAGGGGTGAGATTGTGAAGAACGGCCTCCTGCACCTAACCCTGACTTGTGAATTGTTATTGTACGTTTGTGCAAGCCATGGATTGTGCATAAC
Source organism: Mormyrus iriodes (assembly GCA_011763525.2). NCBI lineage: Eukaryota > Metazoa > Chordata > Actinopteri > Osteoglossiformes > Mormyridae > Mormyrus > Mormyrus iriodes. The sequence continues at coordinate 213,558 of JAAGVU020000084.1, read as the reverse complement.
AAAGACCATATTTGAACACAAGGATGTACATCAATATACTTGGTACCAGAATAATTATATATGTAAGGCTTTGGTTTAATTTATTCACCTTAGACTCCCAAGTCTATGACCGGTCAAATGCCTTGCAAAGCAACGTTTAAAAAGGCAGACTGGCCTTTTCCAGCTGTATAAACAGAATGGAGAAAAAAAAAAGTGACTCATTAAAGTAATTTAGAGATTAGCATAAGACACGAGCCAAGTTATTCTGAACACAATCGTCTGCCAAGAAAACGTGATAATTATATTGCTTGGTGCTTAATAACATTTCTGTATATATCTTTCAGAACATTAATCTTCACAATAGATACAAATGTCGTAGGATTTTAATTAAACCTGGCCTTTAGAATGAAAAGCGAATAAGATTATAATGATTAAAATGTGGAAACAAAGATGTGTTTTTTTATTTATAGAAATCTGTCTGTGTGTTGAAGTAGTTAATCTGAAATTTAACAGACTGGTATCCCGTCCAGGATGTTCCCTTCTTACTGCCCTTTGCATTCTTGGACAGACTCCAGGTTCACCATGACTCTGTATTGGACAAGGAGTCGGAAAATGGATGGATAAAATGTAGCAGTGCTGGGTGGCAGGAACACCTGTAGGGATGATCAACATAATCTTACATGCACTCCACATCCCACACATGCTATACACCAGACGCAGAACCCACCCCTTTGTTTGTATACTGTCAGGGGCGTGAGCAAGGAGACTGAACTGGCAGATGAGGACCAACCAGACCCAACCCAAACACAGCAGCAGATCAAAAAACGTGAGACCAGCAACAGCAGGTGTCCACTTTCTGGACTGACCACATACACACACACACACACACAAACACACACTTCATACAAAATCACCACAATGTTTTTCCCTCACTGGCTTACCTTCATGGGAAAAGCACGCTGTACAAACAGTAGCAGTTAATAAAAACGCAGTGTAGCTGTTTACATGCAGTGTTAGCAAGGTTACAGAATACTGTGATCAAAGTGAAGTACGGTGACAGGACGTTGGCTAGCACCAGCCCATCTACAGACCAATCACAAGCCCCGCTAGTGAAGGCAAAGCCACACAAACTGGCTGCTGAACGTGGCCCCAGCCCCCCCCCCCGCATATTTTTCTGGAAAAAAAACAACAACAATAACAATAACAAAAAACTTTGTATGTTGTGACCTCAGGGGCCTGAATCTCAAAGCCAGATTTCCTGCTTAGCCAGATATCTTGTCAATTTTTAAGGTCCCCCAGTTTAAATGGGCTTTATCTTTGTTCATTTATATTTAACAGAGACCACCTTAAATTCCACAAGTTATTTTGTTGAGCAAGAAATCTGGCTTTGTGATTGTGAATGATGATGATAATATTAACTGGTAATGAGGAAAATTATCGCACATCAGATGCTCCCGCCTCGAGTGCTGCACTCGCAAGAAGGCCTGGTTTGCACGTTACATGCCTCCTGATTTCCCAAGCTCAAAGCTGTCGCCCATGCAGAAAAGCTACTCCGGCTTCTCCCTGGAACTTTTAACACACTTGTGCAATAGAGAATGGCGGGGTGTGGGGGGTGGGGTGACAGCAATGTCAGCATGCAAAGAAGCCCAAACTGAAAGGCCAGGGGTGGAGTTAGTGTTATCAGGGACACTGGCAAGAACAGGGGTATGAGAGGATGGAGGGCAGTGGAAAGATAGGTAACCAGGGAAACCTTGTGAACAGCCCAGACTAAACTGACTATGTCTCTGTCAAGTTAACTAGTCTCCCTAATCCCGTGAGCATGCAGGAGACCTCAACTTGTGCACTAATGGTTTTCTGTGTTGGCCAGTTGCACAAGGGGGAAAGTGTAGGGATGTGTTTTTTTCTTTTTTTTTTGGTTGGGGGGGTTGGAGGGAACCTCACCCATGTGAGCCTGCAACAAACAAATGCAGAGATGAGCAGCTGGGCACAGTGAGAGAGGCGGGCAGGGGGCAGAGAGAGGATGCCAACATGGCAGAGTGCAGAGGACGCAGCGCAGAGACGTCCTCCAGCTCCAGGGGGCCACATCCGAACCTTAATCTCAGCCCCTTATCTCACATGGCTCGGGAGAAGCCGGGGTCATGAGCCACAGCCAAGCTTTACAGAAATAAGAAAACAATTCCAGGCAGAAAAACTAATTCCAAGTGACAGTTATGACAAAACCAAGGGAAAAACACTTCTTTCCTGTGTCCGATTTGGACCACGATTGTAGCATTAAGCTGGACTCAGGAGTCAGAAGCCTGCATATGTATAAATATAAATATACATTTCAAAAGGTATTTTATATCATTAATGCCTTTGATTATTAATGTTTTCAAAAGAAGGTATTTTGCCTGCCATCCTATAAGGACCTCCATCCACTCCAGTGTGTCGGTTTCATGTTTCTCTTTGTGATGAACATCCTGCCCCCCCCCCCCCCCCCCCTCCGCCCAGTTCCCCATCTCCCCTCCCTCCGTCCACATGCCTCCAGTTCAGCAGTCCTATCTGATTGGAACGAGGCCATTGCTTTCATAAACGGTACTTTTTTAGACCACTAGCAGAGGAACACACACACACACATATGCACACACAGAACAGTGCTATGTGGATCTGGATCTGTCCTGCAGGAACTCACTGATGTCTCTCCAGACTGGATTGCAGGTGGAAAGGATGGAGGATTGTGAATAATCATGGTCACCTTTACATAATAATATGTCACCATGTCTTAACTGTGGAACATAGTGAATGTTGACCCAAGGTGTGTGACTATAAAGCACAGCACTGGCCCAGTTATTCCCACGCTGTGCATCCCAGTTTGGGAGTTTTTACCACACTCCCCCCTCCAGTGGTTGTGCCCTATGATTCTGTTGATCAGGTTACTGTCATTTTCTGGCTCCCTCTATTCTGCTGTTTTTATCCCTGAAAACACCTGCCAAAGGTGCCCCACCCACCCAGTTTAAAAACCCTGGGCCTGGTTACAGTCTCACACACTGTTCAGAACTGATCTTTCGTGTCCGGTTCTCCTACACAGAGAATGTAACGGGCTTGATGTCACTGCTTAGGGGGGTCACTTCATTTTCCTGAAAAATGATTGATGTAAGCCACACAGAATAGGGTGGGTCATGCATTGGGGGCCTACAGGGCAGTCTAGTGTCAATGCTTTTTCATACACAATATAAGAACACTGAAAGGCTTCCTATGGTAACAGGCTCTCTTTGCATCCAGACCTGAGAGCATGGTAATGTTGATCACACTGAAGATGACTTGTACGTGGTGTGAAGTATTGCAAGGTATTTTAAAAAAATCCGAGGTACATGAGCTGAGCTGTTGCTCTCTCTGTGTCACACACTCCTGTTCTTACTGTCCCATTCATATAACTCCACATTTGAGGTTATTCTCCGTATGCTTTTTGAAGGTCATTTAGCAAATCCCTCTATCAGATTTTATCCCTTATTGCACTTTTCCACTGGCATACAGGAACAGACCCGTTCCTGAGCCGTACCGCGAAGAGACATCAGTTACAACATGGTTCCAGCACGCTTCAGTTTTCCACTGCAGAAGGGTCAGCTCAGTAAAGGCGTTGCTGGGTTTGGAGAGCGACGTAAAATCAAAGAGACATTTATTTACTGTATACACAATTTACATCAAGATTTACTACATGCTAATTTCCGCTAGCACATCCGTGAGAATGGCCATGATTGTTAGCATCAAATGCTAGCAGAATTAGCATTTGTTTGTGACAATTTGCATTACGAATCCATTCTGCTCAGCTGTTGTGTAGTTTTTTTTCAAGTAGGAGGTGGGAAATAATTCAAGTTCCGAGTTATCAGCAATGCATCGGTACATTCCAATGTGTGATATTACTAATAATGAATAATATATAGAATATGCTCTTTTTTTCCTTTAGAAAACCTATGCATATCGACGCAGATCAGCAGTATCTCCATGCATTTCGACCAATCAGAGCAGTTTAGTCACCCTATCGGCCCTTTCAAGTCAGCATGGGTAAGGTTCAGGTACAGCTCACATGATTTACAATGGAAAATCATCAGTTCGCAGTACGGCTTGGTTTTTGGCGGCAGTGGAAAAGCGCCAAATGTTAGACATCAGAGCAGTAAAGACCCTCAGAACAGTAAAGATAGTACCTCTTCAGTTAATAGCAAAATCACTCCACAACAAACAATGCCCAGTAGCCATCAATGCAGGAGCACACGAACACTCAAGTGCAGCCATCTCACTCATGATATCATCTCCTTTTACTTTAGAGGTCACCGTCGATCCACTCCACTCTCACTCATTTCAACACCATGATTTCACATGCACCATGACCACCCTGTAATGATGCCTGGCTGAGATAGACTCCACAGATGGCTTACGACAGGGGAAGTGCGAGCGCACTATATGAACTTGGGTTTCGCAGTGGCAGCTAAAGCCCATCGTACATCGAGTCTCATGCTAACTGGCTTGTCTGTTAGCAAGGAATCACTGGTTATCTGCCTGTGGCATCTCCAGGCTTAGATGTAACAGAGCAAGCAACAGCTTAAGGTGCTACTTACCCTTGTGCAATCAACAGTGCAGCATAAATACTGTGCAAGCTTCTTCATTTAGATGTTATCATGTTGCACAACTGTTCATATCATTTATCATAATTATATTCAAGGCTGTATTTTTTTAAAGGTAAATAGGGTATTTTCACAGAATTGAGAAATTCCATGTGAGGTCATTTCTTAGGTAATAATACAACAGATTGCAATCAAGCCTCAAATTTAAGTACAACAAAAAGCTGAAAATGCTGGAGCGCCCCTGGGGTGGGGCTGGCGTGAGAAGGCTGGAGCTCAGCAGCACGTACTGGCTGTTCCCATGCAAACACGTGGCCATGTGTGGCGGGAGAGGGAGCATTATGCAGGCTGGAGGAGATGAACGCTCATGACCACAGGCTGAACTCAGGAGCCTCCCAGAGCTGAACCGGGTTCAGGCACATGTTATGTCTGGGGCAATTCTGTGGGAGAGATGGGGTGGAAGGGGTTAATTAGGGGTCAGGGGTATCGCGATTAAAACTTCTGCCCTCGTCACTCCCCACAGGAAGCATGGTTAGAGGTAGACCAGAGAGGAATGTGCCTCCCTTCTCTTCGTTCAGACTCTGAGATTGGTGAGAAATATTTGGCATTAGTGCTGTGTTCAGGTTCTGCTTTTCTCTTGTGGTTACGTTAGGTTCCGCCATAGCCTCTGCCCATTACCTAGCAATGGGTCCAAATTAGGTGGTTGCTTGTAATAGGGCACTAGGCTGGGGAACACCCAGGATGGCATGCTAGTTCATTACAGGGCACATACACACATTAGAGATATACATGTACACACCTTTTCAAATATGATTAGCCTAGCTGCATGCCCTTTAAAAGAATTGGAATAGATGCCATCTGGCTATTGGAGTGGGTCTCTGAATACCTAAAGTTGTGCCTAAATATGAGTACACCCTTAATTAGGGTTTATTTTTACCATATTATTTAGCATTAACTATATAAGTGTGTATGTGTGACAGGTAGCATGTAAATCACTAAACAGCTCTGCCGGCAAGATTGACATGGTTATGTATGTGTGCTGGGACTGTCTGGGCAAAATTAGACAGCAGTAATGAGTCCCACTGAGTGTATGTATGTATGGTGGTGTACGTACAGCAACACAAAGGGCCCTCGTGCTTCTCCAACTATCTCCTCCTATCCTGGCATCCACTCCATGACACCGCAGCCCAATCTACAGCTCACAGGCATGAGAAATGCTGGTGCCTTGCTCGCCACGTCCCCCAGCCTCCACCCCTGCACATACACTGTCAATTACCTGATACAGTGACAGCAGTAAAGTTGGGGAATCGTGGCACTTTTCCTGGGAAGGATACACCACGTTGGTGCCCACTTGCTGTCAGATCCCGTTGGCTCAGCTGACTGACAGTAATTCTTCCCCCTTCTTTCTCTTTGGCCATCTGATGAATGTGATGTAGGACAGGGTGGTGGGGAGCAGAGCTCCTAGCATGCAGCACAGACAAAAGTTTGTAGGTAGATCATATAACCACTGTGAGCACTGGTGAGAACTGGGTGTCTCTGTATGACCGAAAGACGCTGTATATTTCACAGGTAGGAACCACTGTATAAAAACAAGGCAACAGCTTGTTCAAATTTCAAGATATGGTACCTTAAACCCTCCTTAAGCGTCATGTCAGCAGCTATACCACCAGTAGTTCAGACTAGGGAATCCGCCTGAATCTAAGCAGGTTTGGGTCTGGTCAATACTTGAATAGGAGACGATATAGGAAAGTTGGGATACTGCTGTAACAGGTGTTGGTGTAGCCAACAGGTTAGGCCATCCTGTGGTCAGTGTGGATCCCAGTGTAGCCGGAACACTGTGCTGTAAATTGGTGCCGTCCTTCAGATGAGATGTAAAACCGAGGTCCAGACTTTCTGAGGTCAAAGATCCCTGGGCATCCTTCTAAAGAATAAGAGTGGTACCCCGATGTCCTGGCTAAAACTGCCCACTATAGTCAGATCTGGCCTCAAAATCATCCCCTATATCTACTAGGTGAATTCTCTCCTAGCCCCATCGTAGCTACTGTGTGGTGAGTGTACAGGCGCAGAATGGCTGCTGTCAAATCATCCAGATAGGTCCTACACAGTGGTGGTGGTTGAAGTGGCTGCCCACTGGTTTTGTAAAGCACTTTGAGTGTCTTGTAAAGTGCTCTAAATGCAAGTTTCATTCATTCATATACCTAAAAAATACCTTAGTATTCATACATTCTCATAACTACAGACATATGCCACATAATGATGATTTGGTCTAAGACAGACCACATACAACGGTGGTCCCATAAGATTATAATCGAGCTGAAAACTTCCTATCGCCTAGTTGTCATAACTATTGTAATATCATAGTGCAGTACTCACATGTTTGTGGTGATGCTGGTGTAAACAGACTAACTGCGCTGCCAGTCGTATAAAAGTATAGCACATACAAATTTGTGTAGTACGTAATACTTGATAATGATAATAACTATAATATTGGACTATGTTTTTAATATACTGTACTTTTTCTTGCAGCCAGGAGGTGTGAAGGCAAACCACGGAGCTTCCATGCTGTGCTAATGATAAACAGGGTGACCTTACTCATTGGTGATCATCTCACACGGGTGACCTTACTCATTGGTGATCATCTCACACGGGTGACCTTACTCATTGGTGATCATCTCTCACAGGTGACCTTACTCATAGACTCAGGAAACCAAATAAAGAGAAGACCGTATGAGTGCTGGTTGTGGCCACACATGAGTGTCTCTATGACTCCTCTTGGTTTTAATTTGGGTACAAACCCAAGTTCATCCTAATTACCTTCCATATTTGACAGATGAGTTTTATCAAAAGTGCCATCATAAACATTTTTATAGTTTAACATGATATGATCCTACATTTGTATTTAATTGAAGGAAAAATTAAACATACCATATATTTCTGAAGGTTACAACAAAATTCCCTAATTGAAATTTGACCTTTACCCCACAAAACCAGCCAATGTTCACATGACCAGCTGATATTCATGGCAACCACAAAACAAGGCAAAATAAAAAGAAGCACAAAGCAAAGACTTCTGGATAGAGCTCTTTGAGTTATATAGTTGCTGTATAAAATGTGACCTGAAGCTGTATAACTCTCTGATTACACCTCAGAGTAACTGCTCCTTAATACCTTCACGTGTGACATGGGGACCCATTTCATTGCTGATAAGTACAGCTAAGGGTAGGGCATACAAAAGGGCCCTAGGGCTTTCAGCTTGGTGATCCAGCCTCCGTTCGGATCCAGACGCAGACGCGGGAGCAGGCCCGCGTAACCGCAGCTCCCGGCCGTAATGCACACTGCACGCCTCGTCTCCAATTCGCCCCTTATCGCGTTCCCGCTTGGAGATTTCTGATGGGTTATTGCCCAAAAGCGACGTTTGCGGGTTTGTGTGCGCTGGGCTGAATTTCTGCACGCATATCTGATTCTATTACACATGGGATGCGTCTGTCTCCCCCCACCCCCCATTCAGATCCTCCATCTCCTCCCCATCCCCTTCCGTTTCATGTCTACCCTGCTCCCACTCTCATTTTGCCTTATCAATCAAAAATATATTAACTGGAAACTCAGCCCCCATCACAGCTAGGATTCCACAGACATCTCCGATAAGCTGTCTCTCATTAATAAGCACCATGCCTTCAAAGCACTGGTTCATTCCCCCCAACCCCCCATATATTTCACCCGACATGGTACAACCTGACCCCAAGGACAGACGGAATGTCCTGTACAGGTACGTTATGACAGTTATTAAGTTAAATAATATGAGGCAATACAACATGGCCTTTTCTATGTTTTTAGGTCAGCAAGCTAATCGTCTCTAATTTTCCCAGACTAGGGTAAGAAAACCCATATATATCCCAATGACCCGAAACATTATGACCGCCCCCATGTGAACCGAAAAATGCTGTCTCATAAAAATGGTGTGTGTAAAGGTCTGGGATATATTACATGGTAATCTAACATTTAGTCCACAAGCCTTGTCATTTTGGAGATGTTCTGAGCCAGTCATCTGGCCATAACGACTTGGCCCTTGTCAAAGTTGCTGAGATCTTTATCCCTGCCCATTACTTCTGCATTCGTTTGTATAGGCAACGCGTTGACTAAGAGTACTGAATGTTACTTTACCAACTAATGTATCCCTGGCCTTCATATGTACCAGTTTCACTAGTCAACATATTTCGTTTCACGTGAGGCTGGTCATTACATTTTGGCTTATTGGTGTACATTTCAAAAAATAACACAACAACCGCAAAACGTGTGAAGCACGTAGGAGTCTCTTGATATCTCTCTCGCTCACATGCACAGACACGAAGCAATCGGCCCTCTCTCGATCTCACGCACACACCTGCACACATAGATGTGAAGTACCCAGGATTCATTCACGCAGGGTCCCACGTTCTGAGGCGGTACTCAGTAGGACAAGATTCAGATAATCTGCAATTGTCCTGTTAACAAGGGCTGGCAAACAGGAGACACAATTAGGTGTGGAGAGAGAGACATGCTGGGAGGGTAGCGAAGGAGATGGACATGGAGATGGACATGGAGATGGGACAGCAGAATGAGTGAGAAGAGAAGAATTACACAGTGGGGGGTGAAAGAAGCCGGCCATTCAGAGAAGTGACGGATTGAGTGAGAGGCACTGGGAGAAAAGTGGTGGGGTGAAGAGACGGAAGGGAGAAAAAGAGAAACTGGAGAAAGGCATGGGGAGAGAAAGAGGGAGTTTTTTTTTTATTCAGCTCTCCTTCACTTTCTGTTTGAGTAACTCGGGAAGATAAGGCTAAAAGGGCCGTCAGTCAGCGGGAACAATCTGCACACTGTAAAGTGCCCACGCCGCCCGGCCCGCCCCGCCACAGCCCACCCCGCCTCGGCTCCCTCTGACCGCGGCTCACTCTGGCAAGCACCAGCACTCAGATTTCCCCAGATCCCAGCGCCGATACGACCCCCTTCCTGTAGGGATGTCTTCCTGCGATCACCAACCTTGGCTTTGAAGGGCCCCCAGAAACGCTCGCATCGACGCAGTCACGCGTTCACCGACCTGAGTCCAATTCCAGCTCCAACCTCGACGGCGGGATCCCTCATCTGCCAGATCCATTACATCCATCGCTCATGGACTCCAGCTCCATCAGGACAGCCGACACACCCTGCATCAAACTGAAAAGCAGGGAAAAACAGCGGGTATGTCAGTGTTATTTTGTGCACAAGCACCCAAGAAATGAGTGCAAAATTCAGATTTCGGGAAATAACTATTTCAGAAACGCAAGAGTATTCAGTTTAGTTGGTTAACTGTTGATTATTCTATGGGACAAGAAGTAGTACTTTTGTATGATTATATGGTGAAATGGTGTCCTTCCAGTGACTATGGTCATGGTCTGTCAGAGTTTTAACCATACTTATTTCTAAATTATTTTCAGGACTTTTTTACAGAGTCACCAGTCTTTGCCCAGATTCCTCAACTCTAGTGTCAAAATCAGGATTGTTCCCCTAAGGGCAGGGGGTGTAGGGGGCCTCCCTATATTAGTTAGAGTCAGCTCATTTTTTGCAGAAGGTGAGGACCCAGCAGTAACACAAACAGATCATGCTGGGCGGGAGCTGCTAAGCTGCCTCCTTCTGTAAAGATCTTCAGGATGGCAAAAGCAGAAAGTCCACGGCAGACTCACCTATCCGTGTTCACTCACCCGGGAGAGGGGTCCCATGAGAAGAGCCGGGCACCGATGCACCTGCTAGTCTGCCACCGATGATACTATCAGCAATCAGATCGATGCAGAAAGAAGCCGGACAGCCTTCATCAGCTCCTCCATTAACGAAACCCGATACGTGTGTGTGCGAGATACACAGTGGGAAGGCAGTGCGGTGAAGGCACACAGGGGGGCAATGGAGCACCAGGAAGCCACAGAGAATCATATACAATCACAGCGACCACAGAAACACTGAGCACAGCAAAAACAAACTTATTCCGAATTTGCAGTGACTTAATCATACTTCATTGTACACTACAAATACTTCAAACTCTAAGAAGGCCTGCCTACATCAGTGGCTGCAGAGTTATATTCTACTGTATTACTGCAGAACTTGCACTGTGGTTTTCCCCATGCTAAATATCTGCATTCTACTTGTTTAACAATTGAACATTCTAAATTAATTTTAAAATGTTCACCTAATGAATTCAACACATTCTATACCAGATGACAATAATAGGCTTTGTCAATATTTAGAATATACGCCAATGAGCCAAGATATTATGACCATCCTTATATGAAGGTAGTAATGATGACTAGAAAAAACAGTGCATGTCACAATCTGGGATATATTAGATGGTAAGTTAACATTCGGTCCCCATAGACATGTTGAGTTCATGGGAAATGGCCAGGGATAAAGATCTGAGTGACTTTGACAAGGGCTAAATCATTATGACCAAATTACTGGGTCAGAGCATCTCTGAAATGGCAAGGCTTGTGGGGCGCTCACAGTCAGCCGTGCTGAGTACCTACTGAGTGTGATCCGAGGAGCGACAAACCATGATCCACCAACAGGGAGTTGGGTGGCCAGTACACGTTGATTCAGCATGTGAAAAAAGGCTAACCTGTGTGGTATGAACAAACAAAAGGGCACAAACTACAGATTATTTTGAATTTTGGGCACGGGAGTAATTTGTCTTGATGCACAGTACATTGAGCTATGCTGCATATGGGGCTGCATAGTCGCAGGCCAGTGAAAGTGCCCAAGCTGACCCCTGTTCACCATCGAAAGCACCTATAATGGGTATCGGATCTGGTCCTTGCAATAGTGGAAGGTCCCTTGGTCCAATGAATTCCGTTTACCGTTTCATCATGTGGACGGCCAAGTACATGTTGAGCATCCGTGGGATATATTGGACTGACAAGTTCGGTCCACAGCTACATAACCCCATTCGCAGCATGGATTATCTGTCGTGACAAATTTATCCCAGGAACACCATGAAAATGATCTATTTGTACCGTAATTGTCCTTATGTTTGTTTGTACTACATGGGACACCCTTCATTCACATCTCGCGTCGATGAATCTTAGTTGCCCAACACCCTATTGCTGTTTTGTGGATTTTTCCCCCTCAGCCCACTCGCAGTAGGTACTCACCCCAGCTGACTGTGAGCAGCCCACAAAAGTTGTCTGACCATAATGATTTGGCCCTTGTCAAAGTTAATCAAGTATTTATCCCTGTCCATTTCTTCTGTATTCAACATGTTGACTATGAGTTCCAGATGTTAGCTTACTGTTTAATATATCCCAGACCTTTACATGCACCATTCGCTTCACATGGAGGTGGTCATAATGTTTTGGCTTATTGTGTGTATACAACATATTTAAAACTGTAGGTGTGTGTTTGTTTATAGAGTTTGCATGCAATTTGGTGAACTAGCAAATCCAGATTGTCTGCAGCGTATGACTGTGTGTATGTGTGTGCTTCTTACAATTGACTGGCATCCCATCCATGATGTCCCCAGCCTTGTACTGTACTGCCTGGGATAGGCTCCAAGTGACCATGACCAGGATTAGTGGTTGGAAGATTGATGGATATTCATACTGACTTTATTTTGTCAAATTTAGTAAACACATTTCCTTCAAAGAACCAAAAAATGTTAACAGAAAAAATATTATGGTGGAAAATAGAGGAAACAGTGAGAGAACACAGACAGTGAACGAACAACAGCAGCTTGATTAGCATGAATCTCTTGTTCACTAATGCTCTTTCCCAATAACAGCAGACTTGTGTTCGTTACACGATCATCCAGCCAGCATACAAGGCTATCGCCACCCCTTTTGTCCTCCTGCTCAAATCGTCCCAGGCAGAGCAGAATCTCAACCTCATAAAACATTACACTCAGTGACACAGGGGACCCGACACATCATCAGACTGCAGCCACATCGAGGCCACCCCTGTCTAGCATAGCCTTTGTCACCTTAGACAACTATTTTTATTTATTCCTTCCCAGGCCATGTATCAAATAGAGTTTAATTTACATTCACAACAGATAAATCACAAATAAAACCCATCTTTAATGTCAGTAAAATTGAAAAAAATTGAAATTGAAATTCAATAAATCAACCCAGATCAGTGGGCTGTTAAACACACCAGAGTTCACATGATAAATCCAAATAAAGACCACAGCCCTGCACATCTGCGCCTTGGATGTCTGTGAACGGGGAAAAAAAACCATCTAGTCCAATTGTGGCTTCATTTTATCCCTTCATTCCAATCCTTTAAACACCTCCTTCCCACCCCTATGCCATTCTTACATAGTTTCAGTCGTGCTATGTGTCCCTGATTGATTTGCAAAAGCATTCAGGACTGTACCATTTTCTTGTGGGGGTCAAAAACATATCTTTTGAAGGTGAGGGAGATGCTGACTGGCTGTGTGTCTGCCTTGGCCTCATCCTCTTTGGATGGTTCAGTCTTGCTTCCACCTTTGGTTTTCTTCTTGGAGGAAGACAGCAGCTGCTTGGTCTCTGCACCCAACCCCTCTGTAGGGATGGGAGTCGATAGTGGACATGAAGGACACAAACAGACACAAAGGGAACAGAGAAAAACACAATAAGATAAGGCATGCCACCCACCCTTTCCCAAGACGGATGGTAAGCAGCTGATCACTCAAAGGGATATTAGCAGTGCTGGTCTGGGTATATCTATAGTACAGTTCCTCAACCATTATTCTACCTGCTGGCCAAAATACAATGCAATGACTTCTGTACTGGCATCGACTGCGGACAGAGACAAAGGCAAGCCCGTGCTCCTGGTACACAGAAGGAGGGAAGCATAATCAGCAGGAGGGGAGGGTGGGGGGTAGGGTTCTCACAGTATCAAAATGTGATGAATTTCGATTTAGATGATTTTCAGTATTTTTCCTGAAAAAGGGAAAACACTCTCAAATGTTTCATTTTTCAGTCATGACCCCTCCCGGGCACTGTAATTGATCTGAAATAAGCGGCTATGAATCAAACAAAAGTGTTTTTAATAATATTCGGGTCATATGTGGGCAGGTCAGTTAAAATGAAACTTAAGTATATTAGTCAAAAAAGCAGGTCTGGCATCATTTTGTTTTTATTAATATTAGCAGTTCCAGTCACGTTCATGTTGAATTAATGGGTGCTCTCGTGAAATAGACCTGTGCACCACTGTAGACCAGGAGTCCCCAAATATTTTTCCTCAAGGGCCAAATCCCATAAGCAACACAAAGCCAAGGTCCACTCTATCCAAAAGGAGGGGGGCAGTGTGTCCTGACCACTGGCATTCAGAAAAGACTTGGGAACTTTTCAGACATTTAACTAAAGTCTATACTAAACAATTTCTTGAACTATGTAACTATACTCATATTTGGTCATTCTGGTCATTGTAGCAGGCAGTCTTTTGAATGAATATTAATATACTGAGCTACTGCAAAAATCTTGATATTACACTTTTTATTCTAATTTTTTTCAAGGCATCAGAAGGTAACATTTTTGAAAACCTAAAATCTTGTCTTTAACTAAAAAGAAGAAAAATATTTAAGCTTACTTAATATAAATGAAATTGTTTTGTATCCTACGTAATAGTGTTCATTTTTTAAGCTATTTCTCGATTTATAGTAAAACTCTCCTCACAGACACGTGCTTGAATATATCAGTGACTTAGTTTCGGTAGGAACAGATTTTTATGCTGTAAACATTAAATGGAAGTAAAAATTCTATCTGAATGTGATTTATAATGCTTCTTTGTTGTTAGCCACAATTACAGTGATCCCTCGCTATATCGCGCTTCGACATTAGTGGCTTCACTGTATCGCGGATTTTATATGCAAGCATATCTAAATATATATCGCGGATTTTTCGCTGGTTCACATATTTCTGCGGAGAATGGTTCTTTTTATTTCTGGTACATGCTTCCTCGGTTGGTTTGCCCTGTTGATTTCGCCGACCAAAATCAGCTGAGAATGTAAACATTACCAGAACGCAAATGCCGCATTACTGCAGTGCTCGTATTTTAGAAATATGATACTAATATTAAAGGAATAATCATATTATATCTAATATAACTGGGTAAGTAAAACGAGTGCATTACTATATATTATAGTAAATATAAAATAATTTTTGGTAAAATATGTATTATCACAATGTGTTTACAACTACGTTTTACGTATTAAATAAAACTCTTCAATGATATACGATACGTATATTTGTGCATAGTTTATAAACAATGTGTTTACATACATAATTACATACAAAACGAATCTTACCTAATATCTAAGAGAATATAAAGGGTTTATAAGGGCTTAAAATACACAAAAATAACCATATAAAGATGGTTTTTACTTTGCGGATTTTCACCTTTTGCGAGGGGTTCTGGAACGCAACCCCCGCAATAGACGAGGGATCACTGTACAGAAATCTATTCTTGCTGTCAACCTAGAAAACAATAGTTGCATTAGGTTCAAGCACTTTCAGAAGTTTATTATACAACCTGTTACTAACTTGGAGCTTGCAAGTATAGCATTTTTAGGTTATTTAACTTACAATGTTTCTCCAAGTATATGTTGTAAAATGGTTGATGGTAGTATGGAGTCATTTGCTAAAAATATTTGATATAAAATATTAACTTTTTCACCAAAAACATTTGTATAATTCGCATAAATAACGCAACGTACTCCTTTGTTCATTTAAAATCTGTCTCTGTTTATTTTTCGGTGAGTACCATTTATCCAAGTGGTTAAATTGAGTTGCACATATCACCTGCACAATCCAATCAAATTCAGTCAGGCTGGGCGGAGCACATCCCAATCTAGGAACACTGAACGCATCATTGGTTTAGCTGTGCACTTTGTTCAATCCTTTCTTTTACGAAGATGAAGGAAGGAGTGAGTTTGCGATGCAAAATGAATGAATGAATAGATAAATAAATAAGTTTTGCGGTCCGGATTTAATTGTGTTTCGCTCCTGATACGGACCGGAATCTGCCAGTTGGTGACCACTGCTGTAGACCATGCATGTACAGTAATATGTATATTACTGCTGCAGAAAGGCATAATAAAAGTGACTTTTTTATATGCTAGTATTGTACCGTTTTAAAAACTCTAGTACCGAAATTTTTTCTCAGTGCCCGTTTACCAGGCCGCCACAGTGTGGGGTTAAGCAGGGAGGTCTGTTAGAGAGTTTTCACCAGCGGCAGAGGCAGACCCCACCTGGAACACACCCAGTAATACCTCACAGCAGTGAGGAGACAGTAAGAGAGAGTGGACAGCAAGGAAAACATGCGGAAGAGAGACCCCCCCAGAGGCCTTCATTTAAACGCAGCCACAAAGGCCTCTGGGCCTGGATAGTCCATTACAAAGAGACAATTTAATTCAACTCCTGCTGCCTGCTGCTCCTTTCATCTGCTTCAAAACACAAATAAAATAAAGCTAATTAATAATAATATTAAAAAAAAACAAAAAAAAAAAACGTTCTCCTGGTCTTTAAACAGCAGGGCTGGGGGGGGTTTGGCAAACAGTTATCTCTACCAAGAGAAACAGGCTTAGTCAGGCCTCAGATGAGAAAGTATGCATAAATGGGTTTAAGGTCTTTAAAAGACTGTCAGTTTAATATGCCTAATTAAACGATGACAAAAACAAGACAGGATGTTTAAAATTAAGACAGTGAGAGAGTGCCTGCTTACAAATGTACACCACCCAACCCGTTGAGATAGCCGAAGAAGCATTTAAAAATACTCCAAATACCCTTTCTTAGTGTTATTTTTGCTGATAAAATGCAGGTGACCTTTTCATAAAGCTAGTCTGCCTCCCTCTCCCAAGCCTGGGGAGTATAATAACAGCATCACCATGGTGCGAGGCTGCTTGCCCCAAAGGTGGGGATGTACAGGGGCAGGGACAGGGGCAGGGGCAGAGACAGAGACAGAGGCAGAGACAGGGGCAGAGGTAGGGACACGGGACTCAGAGTTGAGAAGAAGCACCAAGAAGCACGAGGACCTCTTCTGTCCATGAGCCCTCCCCGCTACCCCCCTGCTCCAGAGATACACCCAATCTTGATCTTGGAAAAGCAATGGAAAGCATTCAAAACAAAAACAGACCAGACCAGGGAGGAAGAAGAAGAAAAAAGAACAACAAAACGAAAACAAAAAAAGCAGGTCAGAGGGGTGAAAAGGGCATTGAGGGACTGCTGCAGCACCGACAGAGAGCTGGAACAGCGGGACCTCACCCGGCACGCGGATCTTGAACTTGCCGCTCTGGCCAAATCCCCCCTCGATGATGCCGGTTTCCCCCGTGGACAGCACCACCTTCAGGCCCACGAAGAGCTGCAGGTTCGTCTCCTTCTTAAACAGGTTTCGGCCAATCACAGCGTAGTCGTCGGTTACCTGGAGAGGAAGACTGAGTGTTAGCGGTCGACCGGCATCTTTGGGAGGCGGCATGGCACAGAATTGGGCTGGAAGCCCATGGTTGGGGGTGACTCTGCCCGGTGGCCTTGTGACCCCCCCTGGGGATGTAACCTTGTGTGAGAGGTTCAGCTGTGTGTATAGCTCAAAAGCACTAGCCAGGAGGGTCTGAATAATAACGGGAACAGACGCAGTCCCGCTGGGACAGGCCCAGGAGCACAGAGAGACCCCCCCCAAAGCCAGCCCCCCCACGGTACTGCCAGCAGTCGCTACTCCCTCTCCTCCTTCGCACCACGGCGTCTATTTGCCTTTGCTCCTTATCACGGCATCAGCAATGCCACATAACGGCGACACTGGGTCTCACATCGACAGATCCCATCGTCTCCACTCCTCCTTCCTCATTCTCTCCATCACCCCCCCTTCCCCTTCCACTGTGGGTCACCGTCACAGCGTGCCACTAAATTTTGCCAAGGGGGGTGGTGGGGGTTAGGGCAAATTGAAGAATGTAAACAATGTAATCACTGAAATCTTAAAAATGAGCAAAATGCGAACCAGCGTCTCCTAGAAGACATCAGAGGTCCTATAGTGGACTAACCATTGGCCGTATGGGGAAGAATGTGATATGAATCACAGCTGAGAATGTCAGTGAACAGAGAGTGACGTGTGTCTGTGTCCTGAAGTGTCCTTTTCGGGAACAACCAGGCAACCTGATGGGTTTTTGCATTCAGCGATGAATCGTCACTCTTTCGAAACACAGAAAAGCAGCATCAGCAGGAAGAAGAATGAGGAGAAATGCCACAAGATGGAAGGAGGAAGACAGAGAGGAGCTAGGGGAGGCCCGCGGGTCAGGGGGATGATTCAGGCAGGAGGTCTGGCATGGATACCTATACGCACCAACCCCGGAAGCATTCCAGAGAAGGGACAGATGCTCAAACGAGATGCTCAAACGAGATGCTCACCCTCTCCACCTGGCCCTCCCGCTGCTTTGTCTTGTAGAGTCGGAGGCGAGGAAGTGCAATCTCTGCATAACCCTTGTCCTCAAAGCCCTCCAGTAGATAGCCGTGAAAGGCAAGCCTGCAGGTGTTGGCGTGGATGTCCGTGTCTAGCTTTGAACCAATCACCAGGCAAAAAGCAGGACACGTGACAGGCTTCTCAAACTCCAGCAATGCCCACTGCTCTGGGTCCGGGCTCTTGGATGCCCCCGATTTCCCAGAGGCATACTCCTCCTGAAAGAGGTACTCCCTCTCAAAATCGAAGGAGGTCTCTGCAGGATGCAGAAGCAAGTCTGTATTTTTAATGGGGGATGTTTTATGGGACTGGGGGCCGCTGGGAGCTGAAGGTGAGGAAGATGAAGAGCCAGAGGGCGGGAGACCAAAGAAGGATGCCTTGGCCATGACAGTCTCATGTCCCACGGAAATGTGGAATTTGCTGCGTGTGGCGAGCGTGCCCCGAAAATATGATATCTTGTGGACGGATATGAGGGCAGCGTAGAGGGTGTGCAAAGAGCTAGGGGAGCACACCAGACCCCTCTCCAGGAGCTTGGGGTCAAACTGGGTCACGCAGACGCCCACTCGGTCCCCTTGTATAGCCCGGCTCACTGGGCGCCGGAACATCTGAACAGACTTCACTTTCCGGGTCACCTGGATTGGAGGGGAGTTCAGGAGAAGAACAACACACATGTGTGTGTGGGGGGGGGGGCAGGATCATTTTTAAAAATTAGGGACATGCACACCTACTACAGCAGCAGTGTTAAAACGCATCACATAGCCCCTTAAGGCGTAGCAGCGGTACGACTACATTTCTGATGTTAAGAATAAAAATAACTACTAACTGCTTGTTTTAACTTAAAATACAGCTTGGATGTGAGATGACTCAATGTGTTTAATATTCATATAAAATTAATATATATATATACGAATGTGGGAGTCCACAAGCGCAGCGGGGAACTATCCCAATGTAAATGATAAAAATCAGCCTCCTTTCTTACTTAAGTTCTTCATTGCCATCAAGTGGTCAATGAGTAGATGCACATGTGCATCGTGTTTTACTTATGCTATAGCCTGCTATTCGTGTAAATGTCACAAGACATCTGTTTTAAATTATCAGCTTTTGCTTCCCTTGACAGCAAATCACCCTCAACTCCTGAACTTCTGAAAGCAGGCTCACCACTGTTGCCAGGTTTAAAGAGAACGATGGAAGCCTGCAAATTAAAGCTGATATAGACACAAGCACAGCGGGCACATCTTTACATATCTGTACCTACAGGTCACCACACCAATATATCTTTTACCATCCTTGCCCTCCTACCATAACCCCAAACACCCTGTACACAATAGTACCTTCAGGGCTGGGATTTCCACCATGTCGTTTAGGGACAGTGCCCCCTGCAGCACGGTGCCTGTCATGACTGTACCCTGACCCCGGATGGAGAAACAGTGGTCCACAGCCATCAGCAGGGGTCCCGAGGGGTCTCTGTGAGGGAGGTAGGTCTGGGATTTCAGCAGCTTGAGCAACAGGACAGCAAATGTGGGGGTCAGTTAGAGGCAAGCAAACAGCAACATGGAAGAAGAATTAAAATGTACAAGAAAGGCCTAACAGTCGTTGATATTTATATTGTGAATGCATATGCACATACAAACAGCCATCACAGGGTGAATCTCAATACCAAGAACTCAAAGATCCTACTTGTGGTCTTGGCAAGACCAGTCTTGCTAACTAACCTTCAAAGAACGAACTTGGGGCGCAATAAATCATGGGATTGGTGTCGTTTGGCAAGGATGCATTTGATATGAATCATGGGATTGGTGTCGTTTGGCAAGGATGCATTTGATTTACCCTTGATATTTGGTGTGGGGCAAGACTAACGTCCAGGGTTTTTTACCATCCTCGTGTACATATGTTTTTAGTATTGGAACTGGTCTTCGGCAATGGAAGATGACATGAAACGGGTACACGAGAACACAAGTAAAGTCAAGTATGGATACTGAGATTCACCCACAGTCTACCCTTACCTCAATCAATGCAGAAATTCCCTGGGGCTGCTCTGTTTCTGCTGCCTCAGGACCCCCAGGCTTTGCTGCCACTGCAATCACTGGGGCATCCTTGAATCTGCCAGATAATAAATGCATCATCTATTATGATGATTTTTTTACAAACACACATACTATTATGCCATGTGAATGTGCCCTACAATAAACTGGCAACCCCTAAGGGCTCCACACCTGGTGCTTTCTAGGGTCTTATGCATCCTCTTGGTCATCTTGTCTATGGCAGCCTGCCTCTTCTCAGGGGCCAGCAGGTCTGTCTTGTTGAGGATGACCACCATGCGTGGACAGGTGAGCTCTCCAATCAGGAGGCACTCGGCAGTCTGTGTCTGCAGGCCTTTCACCACGTCCACCACCAGAAGCATCAGGTCAATGATCTGAGCACCTGTGGGTATGGAGGAGAGTACTGAAACCCACTTGTGCACCTAGATCATGACGTACAGAGACAGCAGAGAAGCCATGCTGTGTTCGATGTGTCGGCTTCATGGTAGCACATCTATTCCCACTGAGTGCAAACAGAAAGTGTCAGAAATGCAGCTTTTACTTACAAAAAGCTCACCGTGTGCTGATACAGAGTGGATATAGAGGATGCATAACAGTGTCAAATGCAGTTTTTCCTGAGGATCAAGAAGTTTGGTGTAGGGGCAATGTGATGGGGGGTAGGGGGAGTGGTGGTACTACATCAGACCATTGTTGTACATATGATTTTTTTTTACTATCGCATATTGATGGCATGTTCCCTCTCTGTCTATAGACGTAAACAGACACTTAAAAATCATATCAATTAATATAGGTTAGTTATTTTTCGGTGACAGTTATAACTACGTTTTTTAGCAGTTGCTAAATTAAGTCCTCAACAGTTTTCTCATCTCCAGTGCTCCACTCAACAATATAACAACAGCCTAACTGCCCTGCACACAGCCTAACTGTGTATGTGGCTGTGCACGTCCAACTTAGTAGGTTTGTTGTAGGAAGAGAGTCTCTCCCCGTGTGGACCCCCTTTCACATATGAAACCCATTAATATATCTGGTAAAAACAACACGGAATAGATACATTTTCATTCCCACTCAGTCTTCCATAACGGTAAAGTAACAGGTGTCATTTACTTGCAACCTGAAAACCTAAGCAGGTTTCAGTGTGTGTGAATCAGATATTAGAGAGTGAGGAGAGAGATGCATCGCTGCCACCACCTAACTAGATGCCTGTCTGTTTTTCTACCTCTTCTGCTTTTCTTTTCCTTGGAAAAACCTAGATACGCTCATTTTATTTGTGCTTTATAAGAGCATCTGCTAAATGACAACATAAAATAGCCTACTAGCACCATTATCCAACTGAATTTCATAATGCGTGCATGGAGGGTGGGGACAAGGAATCGGGCTTCCAAGGCGTTAGATTACATGACTGACTGATTGGCTCGTTGGATGGATGTTTTGTGGCATGGTGGCTGCCATGGAGAAATGTTAGTAGCGCAAACATTGAAATGACAGCATTACTGCTGGTTCAAGACTCCTGTATTGTTTTTAAAAGGCCTGGCACAATGTGAGGAGAGCCTTGGCTAAGGTTACACTCAAAGACTACACACTGTCCAGGAAGAGAAGCACAGGACAACTTATCAAATGCCATGAATGAGGACGAAAGGCCAACAATTACAGCCCAATGAACAGATAGGTCCAGTCAATAAAAACAAAAATCAGTAATATGTAATGGAAAAGACACAGAGAAGACCTAATCAAGTGGAATTTTCCCCTGCAGATCTGTTTTCCCTGGAAGCATGGAAGCATTATACCAATAAAACATAATGGTCTAATGAACACTTTTTGTTTAGAGAAAAAGACCATTCATTTATGCTAGAACACTCATTCTCACCCCTCTCCCAGACACAACCAACGTACATCTAATGAACTGATGTTCCTCTTATTTAAAGAAATTAAGAACAAATAATTACACAATTTTAATGAATAAGAAAAATACTGCGCCTACATTTACCTCTGTATTTTCTTTATACATATATATAGCTCTTCATAAAGTAGTAAAAATATAATGGTGTGTATTATGGTTAACTCATTACGACAAGCGGCTTAAAATATTTTGACAGCATCGTACACGGTAAGTTGCTACCCCCTGCTGGTGAGGTTCGACAATCTCAAGAGTCACAGCTGTACTTTCTCACGGTATTTTCTGTATATTTGTTCATTAATTACTTTACTCTGAAGTCAATTATACACACCTGGTAGATTGGCATTACGGCTGTATATGGTACGTTTATAAAAACGTGCCTGCCCTGTCAACATGACTTGTATAAAACGTGAACTGAAAGTCTAAAGTTCAGACGCTCATTTTTCAACCATCACACAGACTTTTCACGCTAAAGTTTCAGAAGCCGTGTTATGACCTTGTTATTGGAGGCGAATCGCAAACAACAGGTCAGTAAGCCATTTTAGCACTTAAATTCAGGGTGTAAGAAAGAATCAGGGTACATCTGACAAACCAAAAAACACATGCATCTCTTCAGTCGAACCCAGAACACAACCATTGACCGCTTAGTCAGTACGTTTCCAATATGCCCCCCCCCGTCACGAACACATCAATGCAGAATTTAAATACACAGAGTACTGTCATGTCCTAGTTTTGCAAAGACTTCATTTTCAACGAACGTCGCATATACACTATGGATCATAACCCCAGATGCCCCCACCCTTTAGAGGTATATATACCATAATCTCGGGGCTGTCATAAACGAACAGATAACCAAAGGGGCGACATGTGACAGTTATGTCCCACTGAGTCCATACCTCCAATGATGGTGCGAATCAGTGATGCGTGGCCCGGACAGTCCACCAGGGTGAACTGCAGGTTGTCATAGTCCCGGCACCCGCTCTCCCCACGCAGGTGGTCGGGCAGGTCCACGGTGAAGGATGAGAAGCCCAAGTCTAGCGTTATACCTCTCTCCCGGGACTGGGGGTTCTTGTCAAAGGCGGCTGTGGACGCAGTACTACTAAGGGCTTTAGCCAGAGACGTTTTACCACTGTCCACATGTCCCAGTACCCCAATGTTAAAATTAAGGGTCCGACAGGCATCTCCCGTACCTGCGTCTGACATGGTTTCTGTAGACAGGGAGCTAAGAAACTCAACTGAAACCGACAAAAGTGAGAGTAACGAAGTGACCTTCCTGTGTAACCAGAAAACCTTCCCCGCGAGAACATTTCCCGAAGAAACGTTCCTGCCTCGTCGAAGGGCACCTGCGCGAAGTATTCTGAAGGTTGCACTACGAATATTATTGTTACCGAAGACTAAAACTATAAGAAAACATTTTCGTAAACTTCAGAGAATCAATGCAAGATTCCCTAACAATCAGACACATAAAATAGCTCCACAACTTTCAGTCTATCCCTAGAAATAAAATTGCTAGAACTTGAACTGAAACTAAAATTCAATTCAATTCAAACTCTGTTCAAATTTATTTATATAGCGAATTTTCACAATATTACATTGTCTCATATGTGAAATATATAAAAACTAAATAAGAATAAATCTTTAAATTAAAACAAAAACTAAATAAACGGCAAACTAATGAAAATTAAACTGGATTTCAAATGAAAATTGAAAATAATATAAAAATAAAAATATATAATTACACTGGACTGCACTTCCCTGACTGGTCATCGACAGTTACATTATAAATAAATTATACAGAGAGAACATAATTTTGGTGTTTAACTACATGGAAAAAATTATTCAGACCATAATAGCAGTCACTAACAACTAAATTCGCATCTTTTAAAAACAACATATGGAAAAAGCAGCAACTGATAGGAGAGACTAATTACAGTAGCCTTTTTTGTGTATGATGTGATTTTCAGGGGGTCAATAAGGAACACTGTTTTATGGATATTATAACCATAAGAATACCTTACGTTGTTATACTACACTGTATCTATTACTTAATGAACACCTGAGCTTTGAATTATAGGACCAAGTAAGCATTTGTGTTTGTACTTTCTGAAAGCTTTCATTTAGTCACTTGGCTTGTCTGACCGGCAAATTCAGCAAGGGCTCATTACAGTTTTGGCTTATGATGCCACATTTCTAACTGAACAGCTCCATGAGCCACGATGACAATGGAAGAGCTACATGACTGCATTTCATAGTCATGTGAATGGTGGGACAGGAGTCTGCTAAGCAGTGAGGTAGGAAACAGAAAATCAACAATCTATATAGCAAGTCCCTTACATTTAGAATTGTTAATAACAGTATCACCCAAACTCTGCAGTTACTTGGTTGAACATTTTACTGTGTTATCTTACATTTTATATTTACAAATGTGGAATTTGTAATAAGCATTATTCCTGAAAATTCTCTTAAATAAAATTGAAAAATGTAAGAAAAACGTCTGAAGATACAGAATTAAATCAAATGCATCCACTTGGCTGATGAACTATTATTCATCTGCTTTTATCAGACATTATCCACTGAATCATTCTTTTAAATGAGAAAGGCTGAGTTTAGAAAGAAATCAAAATAACTGGATTATAACTAAAGTGGAGGAGGGGCAGGAAGAGGAAAGGTGCTGTCATGTCCAGCCCTGCCCTACCAGTCTGTTCCCAGTGTTTCCCACAGGTGGGGCTGCTAATCAGCCACGCCTGTCGCTTGTTGTTACCTTGTGTTCCTGCCACTTGTTAATCAGCCACAGGTGCCCCTTGTTCATTCCCATGTGTTCCAATGTATAAGAGTTCCTTAGTCCTGTGATACCTTGTCATTGTCCATGTGCCCCGCTCCTTGTAATAATAAAGTCCCCAGACGGGGTTACCCTTGCAAAACCGTGCCTGTCCTGGACTGTGTCCTTTCAACCTGCATCATGCCTCACCGTCAGCCCTGCATGCATGACAGGTGCAGTGCAGGTTTGCACAGGCTGATCCCTACTTCCCACACAGGGCTGTAATGATACATGTGTCGTCACGTGCCTTTTGGTTACATTTTTGGTTCAGAATACACAAAATGAATACACATTTCTTGACACTAGTGGAACAAACATGGAAAACATTATGCTAATTGTAGCTGTGAGTTGGCTAAGCTGGTTATTGAGTCAGTAGCCGAACTGTGGCAGCTGCCGCTCTTGGGCTTGGGCGCTACCATACTTGCTTCTGCAGCTCTTTATTGCTGTGCCCTCTTAAAGACAGGAAGACCTACAGAGAAGTGTAAGCACCCAACAAAGACCTCAGTGGCTGGCTACGGGAAAATCAGCAGGCCCATCTTCAGGCACCTCAGGAGATGGGCAAAACCTGGACACCTCTCACTCCATCAGTCCCTGGAGCTCAATCAATAGACTCCACTGCTTCTTGGGGGTCCAAGCCAGGGTCAAGCTTGGACAGCCTTTGTTCCGCAACCAGGAAGAGATCTGCTGCTTCAGGGATCCTCCATACCACTGGGCTTTCCTTCAGCTTCAGGGTAAGGTTAAGGAGGGTGAAGAAGTCCTCCGTCTGAAGAGAGGGCTTCTCCCAGATACTTCACAGCTCCCTCAGTCTCCAGGGCACTCGGAGTATCCATTCAGCCAGATGAGTGGATACACGCAAGCCGGAGCAGGGGTGCAACCAGCTGGGATTATAGGAGAGTCTGGTCTTTCTGTCACGTCAAAGGAGAGGACAGAGGCAAGGACAGGTGCGGGAAAACCCAAAGGGGCTTTATTAAGGGAAAGTTTAACAGAGGACAGGCAACCGCCCAGGACTACAAGGGCTCAAGCCAGAGAGCCACAGCACTGGAGGGCACTCTTATACTGGACTCACGAGGGAGCAGATGAGGGGTAGTTGGAGTGATCCACACAAGGGCTGGAGCAAGAGGTAAGACAAATGTACAGATGTGGCTCGTTGGAGGGGGCAGGACTGCAGGGTGTGACAAACGATGGGAGACCTCAAGCTTCACGTTGGTCCCTTCCGAACAGTGTATAGACCGTTAGGTAACTATGAATATGATAATTAAAGTCTTGGAAGAGCCCACAGGGGTTTCCCTGATGTTGTTGTTACAATCTCAGGGAACTGGGCCAATCTGATCTTACCAAGGAGGCCATGTCCTTTGCTTGAGAGAAGGAGGCTGTCTGGGGCAGTGTTTCCCTTGCTCCTTCCCATCTCCCTGCCAGACAGTGCACATTTTTGCTCCCTCCCTCCATCGTGTGCCATCACAGGTGGGGCAGGTGCACTGCTGCTCGGAAGCAGTATGACTGAAACTGCCATTGGACACTAGAGCTACCTTATCTCTTCACTATGAAAGATACTCACTGAGGTTTTACTTTCTCACTGAATGCGTTTCATTCCAGTTCAGCTGTGACATGAGATCATTTTCGCTCCGGATGCATACAGTTAAAAATACATTTTATTGGAAATTGTTTTTATTATTTAAACATAAATAGAAAGAGAGCACAGTGGACACCTCTCAGATCCCATTGCCCTATGTGTGTGGAGTTTGTGGTTTTTCCTTGTGTCATGTAGGTTTGTTCCTTGTTCTTTGGTTCCCCCCACAGTCCAAAGGCATGTAGATATGCTACCTGGCATCAAAAAATCGCCTATACTGTGTGAGTGTGTATGTGTCCTGCAATGGACTGGCAGCCTGTTCAGGGTGCACTCCTTGTTTATTCCCTATGCCAGTGTTTCCCAACCCGGTCCTCAGGGACCCCTAGACAGTCTGGAAAGGAGCTGGGAGGGATCTAAAACGTGGACTACCTGGGGGTCCCCGAGGATCGGGTTGGGAAGCACTGCCCTGTGCTCCCTGGAATAAGCTACAAGGTCCCTCCTGACCCTGCTCTTGCAGATACTGATGTAAGCTCCTTGTGCAACACACACACACACACGCAAACGCACGCACTCACAAGGTATCCTTATTTGTTCAAAGGCACAATAACAGTAAAGCATATCATAATCTCATTCCTTGGATGATGAATACATGTGATTTTGGGACTGGTCTGGTGCTGCCACAGACATTTTCTTGTTACCACAGTAAAATTATTTGATGGATCTTATTCAAACTGGAACTGATCACATTTTGAAACAAATCGCCCTAAAGCAGCAGCACTAGATGGCAGCAGAGGACAGAAGGAAAGATAGCAGACGCTATCTTTTGAACACAGTGAATATGAAGTGTATAGTACTTCCCAGGAACACTCAGCATGTTTTATTGGTAGCAGTCTGGTAGCTGGTCAGCGAAAATTATAGTGAAGGAACGCCCCCCCCCAGCAAAATTTATCATAGGCAAATTTATCGTCAAGGGATTTAATCATCAATTAATCTTAATCCTGGTCAGTAGTGAAACATGAAACAACAGGCGTAGATCTGGTGGACCTGAGTACATTGTAACATAAAGCTGGGCTTTTAATAAAGATTTTTTGGAGAGGTAGGGTTAGGGTTACGAGTAAGTCATGGGGGGTATTATAGTAATATTTTCAGTATACTCTGGTATTTTTGTTTAGTGAAATTTATTGTGAATTCCTATACCGCATGAAGATAGCAGAGTAGCGTTGCTCTTGAAAGTACTGTCTAAATACCATAAATCGCGGTATAATGTATGGATTGCATGAAAAAGTGTATAGTGGCCAAGCCTACTGTAGGAGGGCTAGAGACAGAAGTTGAGGGGTATGGGAGGAGTAGGGAGTAGATGGGTGGAGAGGGAAATGGGACAGTCCCGGTAATATATTTAAAATTACATTTGTATGTTTGCATGTATATGGAATACACCATTGATGTTCTGACAGCATCTAGTTTAATTTTAAAAATTATTACCGAATACATAAAATGAATAAAAACACATTAATACAGCAGTACAATAAAACGGTTGTTAACACGGTTAACATTAACATGTTCTGTTGGAGAATTGTAGCCTTTTCTGGTAAGTCACTTTAGATAGTCTCTGTGACTTATGTGAGGGCAAACAGGGACTTTAATACAAACAATAGCCAAACAATCAGACAAAAATACACTGTGTCTGCAGCACAATCCATCTGTCCTTCTCTTTGTCCATCTCTTTCTTTCTTTCTCTGAAAGACAGAAAACAAACCGCTCTCTGTTCTTCACTTCCCGAAGACGCTGGGAGGCGGTGCCTCGCTGCGGTTGCTAAGGGATGTCTCTGTGCCAGAGCGCACCCCGCTGAACACCGACGGAGCCACTTTTCCCATGCGTTCTGCAGTTGACCAGGCAGTCCAATGAGCAGCAGCCAGTGAGAAAACCAACAAGTATGATTCCTGCCAAAACTTCACTGCGATGACTTTTTGTGTATGCTAACCCTACCGACTGCATGCCATTAACTAACAACAACCCCCGGATCTATTGCAGTATTCCATCATCTGTTCCCACCATACAAATGGAGCTCAGCCAGAAAGGCATCACGCCCAGATTCTGACCGCTACAGCCTTTATACCACCTTCCACACGTACTCTGTAGAAGGACTGGAAACTGAATCACCCTGTAGGTCTCATCCTCTCTCATACACATAGCAATGTGGCTTCTTGAATTTCTAAAATTGTGAAATCACTATTTTTGTCAATTTATCGCTTATAAATAATGACTCCTACATATTATGTTTTCACAGAAGTGCCACTAACACATTTAGGACTATCAGGTATGACTCAGTATTCTTGCTGAGGCAACCAAAGTGCTACTCTGCAGACCTCACTATACCACTTGATATAACCTTCACCATTTGGATACCCTTTCGTGAGAATTCACAAGGATAAAAAATATCAAAATTCAACTCACCGCATTCCACCATGACCTCGTAGGTCTTGCTCTTTACTTCACCCTTTAGGCCCAACTTACTCCTGGCTCCTTTCAGGTCCTCCTCCTTCACTGGGGGCCGCTTCTTCTTTTTCACTTCACCAGACTATGATAAGGAAGAGAAAATCCAGTGATCGTTCTGGTGTCCTACTTCTCATCGCCATCTAAACAGACAACATCCTTAAGGCTGAAGGTGTTCTCACTAAACACAACGTCAAGTTTAGTATAATGGCCGCAGTGTTCTTTTACTTTATAAGCCATGATTCTAAGCCAAGAAACTGCCTTTAACCAAGGTGATTTCTTTTTCTCTCATGAAGTATCATCTCTGGCATGCACACAAACCAACACAGACATAGGCTCCAATGGGGGGGGGGGGCTCACCTGGGACATAGTGTTTGGATTCTGCTTCACAATCCTTGGAATGAACAAAAAACAAAGAAAAGTTCCAACAGTGACTGTTGCTACTGTAGATCGCTTGTTGTTTGAGTCCTATTTGTACCCGCAGCTCTCTCTGCGGGTGAGTGAGTGGGCTTCCCTCTCTGTCGTCATGGTGTATTATTAGGAATGACGTGACAGATTGTACAGCTGTCTTCTGCTTAATGAGCTCCATAGGAACAGCTGAAAGGGACAAAAACAGCAACCTGTCACAGTTAGAGTGTGTCCAGTGTCTTGCGACTTTCATAAAAGAAAAAAAGGAAGTCGAAATTAAGGTACAGAATGAAAAGGCTCCCAATACAATTATACAGACACAAAGGCATAGGAGAGAGTTTGATATTGTGGGGGACACGACTAATAATTTATATGCAATGGTCTGTCTTTTGGGGGGGATGAATAAAGTCAAAATTTCTGACCCAGCAAGGAAAGTCATCTGTAATCTTAAGAATGAAAGGTGGTACGAATGATTCAATACCATTTTGTAATAATGACATTTGCTGGTACACTAAAGAAGCTAAAGCTTTAGTTGAATAAAATGGTTTCATGAACTTCTTCATGCTTCTGTACATGTAGAAACAAAAGAACAAATTGATGAATTTCATTTTGAAATATAGAAAACATTGGGACCTAATTTGGATAGAGGAAGTAAGACATTTCCCATATCAGGGCTTGACTCATTGTTAGAAGTGCCATATGACATGCTGACCAACTTAAAATAGCATATGAGATTACATCTTTACTAATTTCAAGGCTTGCCATTTATCAAAAAATCAAATGACCCTCTCATTCGTCAAATCTAAAAGCAATTTCTGATCTATTATGTCATGGCAACAAGTAATCCCCCAGTCACCACTGACCACTGACATCCCCTTGATTAATCAGTGAACTTGCAAGCCAGTCTGTGAGTGTGAAATGCACACTGTTGTAATTGCTAATAATAGTCATTGAGCCGAAGCAGTTGATTGTTTAGGTATACAGTAGCACAAAGATCAGTATATACACAGTTAATGATACTCATCACATTTTTGTTACAAAAATATGTCAGACTTTTGGGGAGCTGCCCCTCATAAATACATCTATTTCTGACCCAAAGCACTTTATATATTTAGCCAGTGAACCAGTTGTGGTTTCTTTAAGACAACAGATGCAACAGTTTCATCAAAAAAAAATCACATAAAATTTTATTCACATCACATAAAATTTTAATGCAACATATACTCACAACGACCATTTCCATGTGAAACCAAAAAAGTGCAGCTGTTCGAGAAATGTCTGGCAAAATATGGTGAAAAACAGCACCACCCTTAGGTTGATAAAAGAAACTTCAGTGAAGCAAAATATTTTCTTCCTCACTAAGCTGATACACTTCCTTGTATTGCTCATCACCTTCTATTACTTAAAAGGCATGTCAGTGCAGTCATGCAATTAATTCTTTTGGGAAATATAAGGATTAGAGTTTGCACCTGTCCTCTATATCAATGTTTCCCAACCCAGTCCGCAGGGAATCCCAGACGGTCCACACTTTTGCTCCTTCCCAGCTCCCAGCCAATCAAGATCACTGAATACTTGGTAGGGTTGCGTAGGGAGCTGGGAAGGAGCAAAAATGTGGACTGCTGGGGTTCCCTGAGGATTGGGTTGGGAAACACTGCTCTATACTACACAGTTGTCCCATATAAAATGCTGTGTGTCTTGAACCAATATGGGACATGGTTTGTCCATTATTGTCGGACCACGCAATCGATCCAAATTAATAGTTAATTAACTAATATTAATAGTTAATTAATTAATAGTGTGAAAGAAATTTAACAACTAGATAATTTAGGAATAAGACTCTGGAACTCGCGGATGGTGAGCAAAGTCTTCTCCTTTATTCAGCCATTCAACACAGCGCTCTGCCGCACTCAGGTACTAGCACACCCAGCACAATCAACAGCCAGTTGTTATACCTTAATGTCCAATTCCCTATAAGGCCTTCTAAGTTCTAACTGGCCACAAAACACCAACAAACCAAGCTCAACCATAAACAAACATAATCCTCTACCTCTACTTTGGCATTGGGGTAACCACACCTAATGTCCTCCCCATCTGCCCTACTCTCAAAACATCCTACTTATCCCATGGGGCTACTGTTCGGTTAACACTACGAAT
Organism: Mormyrus iriodes; assembly: GCA_011763525.2. Taxonomy (NCBI): domain Eukaryota; kingdom Metazoa; phylum Chordata; class Actinopteri; order Osteoglossiformes; family Mormyridae; genus Mormyrus; species Mormyrus iriodes. The sequence goes on along the minus strand of JAAGVU020000084.1, from coordinate 182,192 downwards.
AATATGGATAATAAACACACAAATCAATGAAGGATCACATGGTTAATGTAGATACATTGGTGATTATGGAGTATGCAATGCTGATTAGTATGATGCATATAACATATTGCAGCTACGTTCTGATACTACAACATTCTGGACCTTGAGCTCAGCCCGTCAAGAGGGTATCGAATCCCTTCCTGTAGGAGCCTTCACCCCCCTCGTGCTGTCCACGTCTCCAAGGTCTCAAGGCCTCTGAGACTGACTACGTGCAGGCTTACCATGAAACGAGGACACACAGTATACAAACAATTTCTTCCTGCCTAAGGCCTAAGACATAACAAGCCCAATATGCCACCTGACCTACCTGGCCTACCAATGTACTTTCCACAATAGTTAATAGTTTGTTCGATGAAGACATGCATCTCCAGGTAGTCAAACACAATGACATGGTGAGGAAAAACTGTGAGATTCTGAAAAGGCTGACTGATGTGATTTAACTCTTGGATGGATCAATGGGAACTGGCATTTAGGGGAAACAGGTCAGGTCAGGTTGGGGAGCATGTACTGATGCAGCACGTTGCTGCACCTACCACATGATGAAACACCTTGGGATCCAGGATGACGACCCCCCAGGTAAACACACAATCCAATCCCACCCTCTGGAAATGGTCATCCATCTGCCGCAGGCAGGTGTTATGTGGGTGTCCCCTTGGCCTGGTCCAACCATTCAGGTCCTCAGCAATGAGGATTCTGTGAGCCGGATCACCCTCAGGAAAACGCGCCACACGACCGTAGTGCCATAATTGACAAAACCACATAATGCAGGTAATGTGTCTCATTCAGGACTCCCCTATAAACCGCTTGTTGGATGCAAAAGTCAAACCAGCGGTACCCAAGGATTCTCCAAAGAGACACAGTACTGCAGGTGTCCAGTCTTCATCATGTTCATATTGGGAGTGCCACACACCCCTTTCCAGCACCCTCATGACCCTCCATACTCTCCTAATCCGTCTACTGATGTCATAGGAAGAGTCACCAGAAACATGAATGTTGCTGCCAAGGTAAGTGAATCTCTTGACAAGGTTGACATTCTTCCTGCAGGCAGACACACTACTGATGGCTGAGTCCAAGAAGTCATTAAAGGCCTGTATCTTAGTTTTTATCCAGGACATTCACAATCCCAGACACTCAGACTCTTTGTTTGTAGAAACAATTCAAGGCAATAACAAAATATGATGAGATACTGAAATTTAGGCAGTTAATAACCAGGGGTATTGATATATAAAACAAAACTCAGTTAGCTATAAACCAGCAATAAATAATATTAAACAACTTGCTGACATTCTATATTCTTTTCCTTATTTCTTACTGCCTGGGAAACATTTCCCCATTCAAACAGACACAGAGAATCATTCTTTCCTCCAGTTTGCATA
>JAAGVU020000084.1:169540-180677 GCA_011763525.2 Mormyrus iriodes | reverse complement strand
AAAAATGTAGACACTGGGAAAAAGATGTGCTGTTTTTCAATCAGTGACTTAGAAAGTCATCGGAATTCTACATTGGTGCTCTGGGCCGGGGCGGGCCAACCGGCCAAGATAATGTGGAATTGAAAGCAATTAAAGTGGGTTGATTTAGAATACTCGCATTTGACAGGAGGATACAATACAATGCAGGTAGAAGCACATGAATAATGTATGAAAGAGACACCCTGGAGCCACATCACATACAGAAGGTGTGTCAGACACCCATTAAATATGGTTAGATTAAATAGCTTCATTTCATCATGTATATACACTGTGCCAAACAGTGTGAGTTTAACATCATGACAGAGAATGGAGTTAATCAAAAATAAAATCACATAATGGCTCTATCCCCATGCACAGCCAAATAGTCAATCCTGGGGAATCGCCCGCATTCTGGGGAGGGGAGGGGGGGGGGCTGTCTCTAGCTCCCCTCCAGCTTCCCATTTCAGTGTCACTTCTGACTGGTCTTCCTCTGATCTCTAAACAACGGAGGCGGGAATTCCCACCACGTTATGAGCCCCTAGGGGGTGGGGGGGACAGTGCATCGACGTAACAAGCAGTAACGTACAGAAGGAGGAAGTGTGAGGAAGGCCCCCCGTTTCCACGCTGTATCTAAAGTGCCGGGAGCTTAATCTCAAACAGGGCCCCGGCAGCACAAAGGCGGCCTGTGTTCTCCGCCTGGCCGGGTGGCAGCCCCTGGGCCACTTCCAGCTCCGTCAGCCCAGAGGTCCGCTCCCCTGACGAGGGCTTCCTCGGCGTCCAGGGCTCTTAAATTCCTCAGTCTCATGGTCAAAGTGAAAAGCGGCATTTTCACTAACGTCAGAGTCTGCGCCCTCACGTTTTGGGTCTCGGCGGCTCCCCGGTCCGGGAGCTAATTGCAGGCTTGCTGGGATCGTTCCAGTCGTAAAGAATCACAGCCCATCATCTCGGGCGGATTCCCACACAGTTCCGACACACACCCAGGAATCCGTGCATTGCGAAGTGGGCCGCGGTATCACGTGGCACATAGAGGGTCCAGCTAGCGGGGAAAACCGCCAGATGGAACCTATCCCCACCGGCCAGGGTGATGAAAGGTCAGGAAGGACTAAAAAAAAAGAAAAAAAAACCCTCACAAACCCTACAATTCTTTACGGCTCAGCCATTTTGAAGTCAGCACTAATTATAATCTGGTAGGAAAGGCAAATCCCATGGCAGGCGTGGTGCAACCCAAACCAATGAGTCAGACGGGTAAGTGTGAAGAGGAAAAATGCCCCCCGCCCCATGGCAAAATAAAAGAGCCAACCGGCTCCCCCCATTGGCTGGATAAATTCATGCCAGTTGCTCCATATGACATGACGGCATTTTATCAGGCGTTTCTGCTGCACAGGTAATCTCCAAGCTCAAGGATCTGTACCTATTTTTGGCGTTTTGTTGGTACAGCTAGCACGCCGGACGGGAGGGCCTTGAGTGTACGGGAAGGGCCCGAAACGGCACTGCGTCAGCTGAGCTGTAAGGGCAGGAACACAACCCCGTCGCCAGCGTGGAAACAAAGGAAGAGTTTCAATATGAGTCAAGTACTGAGGAGAACATGGGCGGGGCCTAAGGCTAGGTCACATGACTTGCCCAGCCCATATAGCACGTGAAACTGTTAGTCTTGGCAGCCCACACCCTATTCTCCCCCTTTCCTTCCCTCTCATCATGTCTATAACATCTGCCGACTCATTTAATGACCCAACAGAATAAAATGGGGGGGAAAGAAACAGGAATTCACCCCCTGTGCAAGAAGTGAATGGGGCCAGAGCTCTAATCCCAGCTCTGACATCGAGGTAGCAGACAGAGCGTACCCCGACCCTGTACACCGAGCAGTCATGTGAGGCCGATGCGCAGACTGAAATCACTGTTGGTTCATTATCATAAGGGGGCTGCAAACATGCAGTATTAAGACCCCACCCACCCTCCGCTTTCACATGCCAGTATCTTGGCCGACATGGCCAGCCTGGGCGTCTCCGCTAAGCCCCGCTAGGCCGCTACGGAAATGTCAAAACATCTGATAATTACACACCTACCAACAAACAAACGCAAACAACCGAAATCCTCCCTCAGGAGAACAGCTTAGAGGGCCAATGAGCTCATGTACCAACTCGGGGGGAGGAGGGGCAGCTCTTAATGGATTACCTGCAGCCCCTTTTTTCAGAAATTCCCCTCCAGCCAAACAAAAACATCCAGCACCTATTCAGGCAAACACCCCCCTTCCCCCCACCCTCCTCTGTTTGTTGCCAAGCCTGACTCTTGTATATAAACACCCCCCCCATGGCCAGTGCACCGTGTTCCTGTACCGCTGCTGCATGCCGCGCCGTGCCGCTCCGCCCGCCGTCCTGCTCCCCAAGGCGCCGTTCCTGGCAGACCTCTTATTATTTCTTAAGCGCTACCTTTGCATGCAAACGCTGCAAAACAGGCCCCACGGTCTCCAAATGCCAGACAGAGACAGGAATTAACCAAACTATTGTTTGGGAGACTATTTTTATTTTTGCAAAATCACCACCCATAAACCACAAAACCTAGCACAGACACCCCCACCAATCGCGGGTCAGCACCGTACTGGGTGGATGGGGGGGGGGGTTTGCTCTCTGTGGTGAGCCTAGCCACCCCTTCCCCGATCCACATTCCTGCACACAGGGGCTCCTGGGTTCTGGCGGTATGACAACAAAAGCAGGAACTAAATCTGGCTCAAGACACAACAATCTCATTTCTTTCAAAATGCTTCGGCTATCCACCCCCCACCCTTTACGCCACCCTGGCCCGAAAGCCTGCTGGAGGCACACCACCAGAGCATTCATCCGGCTGAGAAAACGGAGCCATGCAGCTGGTGTTCAGGTTGGCTGCCCATTGGCCAGGGAGGGGTCTCCAGGCCACACCCATGACTATAACAGGCCCTTCTGAATGGCTGATACAACCATCAATTTAAAAATGTGGGCTGATCTGAAAGTCTGACAATATACGGGTACCAAGCCCAAACAGATGACGGGCTCTTCCTCAGAGAGTGCTCCCCACAGGTCTTGGCAAAACAGAGGCCTGGTTTACCCATCATTCATCTATCATTCACAGGGATTGGACAATGAGACTGACACACCTGGTTTTAGACCAGAATAATTTATTAGAATGGTGTAGGGCCTCTTTCAGTGGCCGATACAGCATCAATTCGCCTGAGGAATGACAGAAACACGTCCTGCACAGGGCTCAGAGAGCTTTCGAGCCATTCATCCTGCAGAACAGAGGTCAGGTCTTTCTGATCCTGGTGGAAGAAAACGTTTCCCGACTTGTTCCTCTGAAGTCCTCTAGAATGGTTCAGGAGTCCTTGGCAGTGACGCACCCATCTAGAATAAATAGTGGGCCAAGGGAATGCCATGATATTGCCACCCAAACCATCACTGATCACCCCCGTGCTGCACTCTGGGTATGTAACAGTCTGGGTGTAAGCCTCTTTGGGGCTTCTCCACACCGTAGCTCTCCCAGATGTGGGAAAGACAGTGAAGGTGGACTCAGTGTCAAAAATACATGGTTCACAATCTTCACAGTCCAAGATTTGTGCTGTTGGCACCACTGAAACTGACATTGGGCATTGGCATGAGTGACCAAAGGTTTGGCTATAGCAGCCCAGCCATGAATATTGTCCCTGTGCAGCTCACGACAACCAGTTTTGGTGGAAACAGGTGAGTCTAGGTGTGCATTTAATTTTGAAGTGAGTTGGGCGGCTGTGGTTTTATGTTTTTTGATACAGTCTGGGCTAGTACCCAGACATCCCTTTCATACAGCTTACTCTTGCATTCACCGTTACCTCTGGACATGGTCCATCCTTTGTGGTGCTATGCTGACATTACCCTAGATACTGTGGCTCTTGATACACCACAAAGACTTGCTGTCCTGGTCACAGATGGCCCAGCAAAATGTGCACCAACAATTTGTCCTCTTTTGAAGTCTGATATGTCTCCCATTATGCTGTGTGGATCGCAATATTTTATGTACAACTGTGCTATTGCTCTGCTAATTCAACTTTTACACTCTGCTCTTACTGATGGAACGAGCAATCAGTGAAGATTGACCACCAGGCCGCACATATAGGCATAAAATCTCAAACGGTGTTGGCCAGGTCTTTCAGTGCTGCTCACCTGGGTCTCTGGATTTTTAGCCCAATTTTGTTCAGCAGGATTCACACCAGAAGCCCAGCACAACACATCCCATCAAAGGCCAAGAAAAAAAGGAAGAGAGAGGGGACCGTGCGACCAAAACACGAGTGGCGGGACAAGCAGAATGTAGAAAAAGTGCAAATGAGATAAAATCCAGGCAAAAGCTCCCGGCTTCATGACATCTATACACAATACAAGATCATTAAATGGGAAAAACCAATCAGCGCTTGAGGGAAAAAAATATGCAAATAAGACAAGGAATACCAAGTGGGAAAAAACACAAAAAACGTGAGGAGCTAAAAAACACCCCCCCCCCCCAACCAGTCAAAGTGAGGCTCCTACATAATCCATCTCATGATGAGTGGGAAGAGCTCGCAGACAGGGAGCGGGGGACTGTGGGGAGCAGGTAATGGTTTGTGGGTCGTCTGTAAACAGGAAGACTGCAGGTATGCTCCACGTCTTCTATACAGACGAATGGCATTGCGAAGAAGCCTGCCCCCACCAGCTCCAGACAAAATCCCTTGGGGGGAGGGGGGGGTTACTATTCACATATTAAGATGATTATCCCCTCCATAACTTTCTCAAACCCATCAAGACTTCAGTCAATTTCATGGCAACCTGAAGCGTCTACACAGCGTCTTACCTCTCTCTGCCTAACGGGGACAAACGCCCGGCTGGCACACCTCAACGTCTCACCCCTAATGAACGGTCTTGCTTACGCGGCTCTTCAATCTATTTAAACTAAGAAATGAAAGGTACCGTCTGTCACTCTTAATCACTGAAGAATCACACCAATACATCTATGTGGAGATTAATGAGAGTTCAGACGCATCACCTGGTTAGCGTCCCAAACACCGAGCCTGAAACTCACAAGCAACATGCTAACAAGCACAGATCTATTTAAAGCTTCTTGTAATTGCTTTAAACCTATATTAATGGCTTTGGGGGGGTAGATTGTTCTCTTAATTGCAGCAGGACATCAGAGATCATTAAGTTGTTTTTTCAAAGTAACTTCCGAATAAAGACTTCAGGAATTAAGCTGCGATTCATCCGTGCGGCATAAAGCGCAATCAGGAGAAAAACGGTGGCTCTCCATGAGGAGAAGCAGCTTATCAGAGGAGAGCCTAGCTGATGGGATAAAGCAGGGAACACAAGAGGAGAAGCAGGAGGAGAAAAAGAGGCTCCAGGGAGCTGGAGACAAAGGCGGCACAGGACTAAGACGCGTACTGGGAGACAGGACGGAGAAGTCTGAGAGCGAGCGACCCTGTGGATCAACACAAAGCCTCAGTGGGACGAGAAACATCTCCAACTGCCTAATGATTCCCCTGAAGACCAGCCAAACCAGGACTATACGGAAAATGAACAGGTACCCGCAGCTTGAAAAGCTCTCAGCGTTCATCCATCAATGAAAAATCTCCTACACTCCATTATTCCCTGCTCCTTTCTGCCCACAATTAGAGAAGTGGCAAAACTTCTCCAATTTGAGAAAGAGTGCATGAGGAAAGAGAGAGGTCCAATAATCTGGCACTCTTTTGTCTTTGGCTTGAGAATAAAGCAGCCCTTTCCTTTCTCCACTACCCAGTTCTGGGTTTCTGGCCCGGTGTTCAATCTGAAGGCTCTATCTGAAGACCACATTAGCTCCATCTGAGCATGTCTCTCCCTCTGCCCTGCCCAGATCTGCAGACAGCCTCCACGAGAGGCCACGCAAGGTAGTGACCCGACATGAGGGTCCTGCCAGCAAAATCTCCCACCGGTTTTGCACCAGTTTTGGAACCAGACTGGTTCTGTGCCAGATTCCAGAGCAGAAATTCACTGGAGTCTGGGCCCAGATCGCTTTCATCTCTGATTCTAATCTAGTATTTCATTGCTATTTATTCCTCTGAGCTACAGCCCATAGCCACCAATAAAACAAATTGTAATATTGCAGTGAAATCTGCACTGCGCTGGCGGCCCCTTGGGACGCAGCGGCGCTCAGTGCGTCAGATCGCACATGCCGGTCGGGCGTGTGCCGTTGGGCCTTCGCAGTCCCCGTTCCCTGCCCTCCCGTGGGAGCCAGCGTGACTCCAAGGGGCTAATGGTCAGAGTCTGCACCATAACAAATGGGCGGCAGTGAAGCCCCAGGGGGACTGGCAGGGAGTTGGTAGGGAGGGCTGGTCACCGGGGGAACATGGATATTTTAAGAATGATAAATAAATCCCCAACAATGAGAGGGTTATGACCCCTGGAGTGTCGCTACAGCGGGTCCCGCCCACACTGCAGGAAACGGTCCTTTAACAGTGTCACGAGCGGCGGACTGGCAGACACCAGCAGTTGATGGTCAACATCTGGAAGGCAGATGTTAGCAACAAATACCACCTCCAAAAAAATAAAAACCTTCCACTCCTACGGACTGTGCATGCCAGTGACATAAGCCACCCACAGGGCACTGTCTGACATGAACGGAAGCCGAATAGAGTTTTTACAGATTCAGGGAGAAGGACAAGAACAGAGGACCTCTGGTGGAATGGGAGGATCCAATTTTAAAACCAGAAACCAAACTAATCTAAAACCTGGAGGGGGCAGTAAATGCGTAAACACCAAATGGATTTATTAAACATTCGCATGGTCAGTGACACCTCAAACAAAAGGGTCGTGGTAAATCAAATCAAAAGTTCTCCACCTGATCCTTTCATTCAGTTCCAGAACTGGGTCTGTGTGTGTGTGATGTATATATTACATTGTGGGGACCAAATGTCCACACAATGTGATAAAAACCTGTTATTTTGATGATGTAGGGACCATGTTTTCCGTCCCCACAAGGATAACCTCAGTTTTGTAAAAATCTGTGAATTCAATCAAAAAACTAAAAATGCCAAAAGTCTTGCATTTTGCTTGGTTACTTATGGCTAAGGTTAGGGCTGGGTAGGGGATAAGGTTGATATTTTTGGGATTAGGGTTTTTCCCATGGAAATGAATGGGGGGTCCCCACAAAGATATGAATACAAATGTGTGTGTGCGTGTGTGTGTGTGTGTGTGGGGGGGGGGGGTTCTTATTTCACACAGATCCTGCAAATGCCAAAAAGAAGGGGTTTTAGAAGCCGTGTTGCCGCTGATGTATTCTGGGGGTGGGGGGTTCGTGGGGTGGGTGATTAGTTGAACAGAGTGTTCCCTGAACTCTCACCAAGTGCAATCTCAGCATGCCAAGCAAGTTTCCCCCCGTTCCTTCCGGAAAGAGGGGCAAGGAGCCTGGTTAAGGGGGCTCTGGAAGCGCGCCTGTAAGGCGATATGCTTCTGCGAGTTGGACAGCCATGTTTACCGACAGGGAGCAGAATAACAGGGCCGTTCAGAGGGGCAGAGAAAAGGATTTCAATACAGGCACAACACATCCTATCCCTATGTACAATTCCTACATTTCACTACCATTCAGAAACCGTGCAACAACCTAAACCAGTTACGAAAAGATGCAGACTGCATGGTATGAGGAACGAGGGGGGGGAAGAGGCCCTAAAGCGGCCAGAGAAGTTTGCTTTGACAAGGAAGAACAGTTCCGATGAGAAACAGGAACAAACGCTAGCAGGGTGGGGCCTTAAACACCAGGCCAAGACAGAATCCTTGATATTTTCCTGTGTTTTCCATTCATTATCCGAGTATCAGAATGAAAAAACAAAAAGACAATACAAAAAGCCCAGCTTTTCTCTACGGCTCTGCTGTTCTGTTTTCAGACAAACATCTGTGCCACTTCCTGTGAGCATCCACTCTTGCGGATGAACCCAAAGTAATCACCATTATAAGATTCTGGCCGCCCATATACTTTTTTTTTTTTTAAGGGGATGGCACGTAGTAGTGGTGGGGGGGTGGGCGGATGGATACTTCTGCTGCTCCTCCAGGCCCCTGACACAGCACTTCTTGGTGGGAACTTTGCAGGTGTGGGACTTCTGTTAATATTGGGAGGGGGGCGGAGGGGGGCAGAATAAACATGGGTGTAATCCAGCACATTCCCAGCAGCTCCAGTCTCCTCACAATGTTGATACTGCTGATGACTGAACTGGGACTTTAGGGAAGAGAAAAAAAACAACACAAAAAATACAAAATGGTTCAATTGACTTCAGAGCGAGTGCTGAGCCCCACGCACACCAAGTGCACACGAGCCGAAGTATTTAGGCAAAGCGGGAGGGCAGAAGGACGGTTCCAATCAGCAAACTACGGTTTGCAGAGTGTGTCTGGAAATGTATGGAACGAAGACGGCCTGAGTTGCTGACCCAACAATGGGGGTAAAAGGTCTTATATTTAATTTCTATCAGCATAACTTAAAAAAAAGAAAGAAAAAAAAACAGAGGTTCACATTGGTTTAGCCTACAGTAACAGCCCCGTATCCGAATGGCCAACCTCAGGGGACTCCATTGCCCCTTCCAGCCCTCTTGACTAATTGCAGTATAGGTGGGAACCATCTAGAAAGGGCATTGTAAACAGACAGAGCACAAAAGATGGCTGCAGCACCCCATCTAATGTTATGTCACACCCCCCCCCTACATACATCATCTCAACGCTGAAACCAGCAGATCAGAGTCTACCCCCACTCCAGAGCCTGGGCACTTTTAAACCCCACAGTAGCCTAAAAAGGTATTGAGACCTCCGCACATTTCTTAGACTGGTTCACGAACTTGCAGTGGAAACTGAACTGCAGTTCCTAATGAGACCCTTAATTGTGCATTCAAAGTGCAATAAGTCTATGAAATATAGTAATGGTTTCGGAATTAACACAAGTGCCCCATTAAATTTCAAACTGCTTCTTATTGCAGGTGATGTTTAAAAATGCATGTTTCATGGCTTCCCAGTGAAAACTCAGTGTATTTTGTAGGGCATATAGTGAACCTCAAGATTACATCATTAAGGATCTGTCAAAGGAATCTGCCAATAAAATTAATAACCAAGAAAGGCACGAAAACACTGACAGACCACAGAGAGCTACTGAATCACAGAAAAAAGTGAAAATCCATCTATCTCCAAAGATCAGACTGTGCCTTCAAAAAGGTGGACCCTGGTGAACAAAGCATTTCGTTAAGCCAGAACCCGCTCTAAAATTCCTACAGTTCAACACCCAAGACACAATACACAAATTAGAAAATCATCATCTGACCAAAAGCAAAGTCTTGAACTGGGAAACCATCACATAGCAACCCATTGAAGGTCCTCCAGTAATGAAGAAAAGGGTTGTGGTTTGGTGAGCCATAATCAGAACTTTCTGTACCTAAACAACTAACTGCGGCATATAAGCATTGTGACAAACTAAGGAGAGGAACTGTAAAGGTCCCACTGAGCCCATATATGAAGCAGCTTATCAGCATAGAAGCTGAAGGTTTCCGAGATAGACATCCCCAGAGTTCACATGGGGGAACCAAATACGTATACCTCATTTTATAAGACAGCGTACGCAGGGCCTGGATACTTCAGCAGCAGTGTTGAGGACAAACCCATGGAGCAGAAATGCCCAGGAAGGGGTGGGGGGGAACAGATGGGTCCTTTTTCCGTGTCCACATTCCAAGATGGGAATGTTTTTACCATTGATCTGCTGACCTACTTAGAAGGTAGTAAACAAGTTCCGTGCAGAGCTGGAAGCAGTGAGAGCTCCACAAAGGCCAAGAGCTTGGATGGGCTCTGGAATAGAATGGTCCCCTGCAAACTCACCAAGAGAGGTATCTCCTCCTCCATTGTCACTCCCTGCACTGCCCATACAGGAATAACCACATAGTTCATTCAAGGTGCACTCCGACAAAAAGCAGAGGATTAAGGATGAACTTCAAGCATAAAGCTTACACCTTTTAAGGGGAGGACCTACTTTTACTTTTCATATCTTGGACCTTCAGTTTCAGTAAAACATGCAAGTATGACTAATACAAAAACACATACTTTGAGGTGTGGCAGGTCCCAGATGGACCCTACCATCATACCCCTAAGAAAGGTAATTAAACAGAGTTTCTACCCCAGGAAAAATATCTGGCTTTACAGAAGTAAAAACCGGAAATCACAAAGCGTAAGAAAAAAATTTTGCCATGCATCAGCCGGTGAAATCCGAGGCCTGGAGGAGCAGAACCGCGCATGAGCTGCGTCATTTCGACAAGCTGCTGATTTCCGGCCAGAACTTGTCCTGAAATAGCCCAACAATGCAAAAAGCCTGTTTTTGTTTCAGTAAGACCAGACGTTCTAACTTTGTGGTCATATCCAAAATTACACATGCGGAGTAGAAAACTTGGCCCCCCCACCCCCTTTTCGGCTGCACGCCCCCCCAGCTCAAAGCACATCATTACAGCAAGTTTTACAGGAAGCCTAACTAGCTATAATGAGCATCAAAGCTTATTTGTGTTTCCAAGTGCTGACAATTGCAACAGAAATTTCACAATCTCCAAACATGAATAAATGCCTGCTTTCCTGTGTGTTGCTGCTGCTGTCGCCACTGCCACAAGCCTGAGAGACACGCTACCCACTCGCTGAGACACGTTGGCTGTTGGCAGTTTCCCTGCTCCCCCTAGTCTTAGGTCTAAATTTATGGATACGTTTCACCTTTACCCAGGTCTATACAGACTAAGGGTTAGTTGCAATTCTCATGCATTCCTCTCCACTGTCCTCCTGATTGAACCTCTCTTGTCGATAGTTAAAGGACTTCTGCGATGGATCAAGTCCATTCGGCTGCACCAGCACAGTCGTCGGCTCAGCACAGCGAAGTCGCACCCGCCGCCATTTTTCTGCAGGAGGAAGATGGACTACGGGCCTTACAGCAGGGCTGCCCTTTAAATGGAAAAAGCAGTCATGAAATTCAGCACACTTATCCCTTCCTCGGGGTGAGTCTTATAATAACTTCCAGACTGTCAGCACCCCCCCCCACCCCACCCCCCCCCCCCGCCCCCACGCCCCCACACCCACTTTTCTCCGTCTTTCCTCCCACTCTACCACCCCCTCGCCAC
>JAAGVU020000084.1:134344-160032 GCA_011763525.2 Mormyrus iriodes | reverse complement strand
GGGAACTGAAGTGGTGTTCATCTAGCCATCCAGCAAGATATCAGTGACTTTTTGGAAAACAGAAGAAATTCTTACTATTTTTTATTGTGTTACTCTTAATTTGCTTACGTTCTAATGTTATATTGAATTTTTAATTCAGAGCAAATATATATTTACTACATAGATAAATGGCTTTAAACATTTCTTTTCACTGCCTTAGACTTTTGCACAGTACTGTCTGTGTATATGTATATATATATATATATGTATATATATATATATATATATATGTATATATGTGTGTGTGTGTGTGTGTGTGTGTGTGTGTGTGTTTCTGAATGATTTATGGAAGTGTAGTAAACTGTGGCTGACCTGCTCACTTCAAATGCCCGAGACAAACAGGTTTCCCTGTTTTAATGAGCGCAGACATCATATTTCAGAGGGGGCAAGAAATACAAACATGGAAAGATCAAAGTGGCAGAAAGAGGGAAGCGGGCCGAGCTATGATAGGTGAACATGACGGAGCCTGCCGGGGCAGGGCCCGTAAAAATAGGTCCAATCGGCTCTGATTGTTTGGTAATGGCTCAGTCAAACGGAACCTTCATAATGCCCTGCTTTGAAACCCTTCCTGCCACTGTGACTAGACACTTCCGCGTGTCAACTGATTATAACGATGAAGTGAACACAAATGGTTAAAGATCAACTGGGAACTGACTAGCTGAGATGATATCCTGTATTGTACATTTACATGTTTGGGTGACTGAATCTGCAGCATTTTTCTTTGGACAGTTCTCGGGGCGAAGGCTCTGACTGTCCCCAGACTGTGCTGGGGACATTCAGTCCTTTGTGACCGAGTCTCTGTAATAGAATGTTTTGCTGATGGATATCTGGTCTACATAAAAATCTCTGTGGAGAATCTAAAGATCATGAATCTCAAAGTAACTTTTTCATGGTCGGTCTTAAAGAACATTCCGGTTTCAACCTCAGGCGGCATCAGTTAACCCAACTGCTGAATCTTATTGACTGGAGCCAGAAAAACAAACCAAGACAATGTGTCACACACAGGTGGCCACGAATCCCGCCTGCAAGATTAAAGAGTAGATGAGGGAACCATGAGAACGGAATATTGTTTATCCGCAGTCCCGGCAAATCCCGTCTTGTCCTCATTACATAACGGCTCCACTGATGCGCCAAGCTGGATCCGCACAGACACAGCTGCAGTCAGAGACCATAACGGCCCTGAAAGGCACCTATTTAACCGTCAAACAAAGTCTGGCCTCTGCAAACAACTTTAAAAAAGGAGATAGAGATGGATGAAAATGACTACAGTCATTAAATAAATTCCCCTTTGAATGCCCCAATTTCTGGGCAATGAGGTACTTCTTTGGATGAGACCATTTCAGTTTGCTAAAACTTGACCTCCTGACGTTAGCTTCCGCACCTCCCCTCCCTCGGGGCCTCGGCTTGGTTCATAGGAAGGTGCACGATGACATGGGTCACCATGCTCGCCCACCTACGTTTCCGCATGTGGCCAGCCAACCAAGCAACACCCGCCGGAAACGCCAACTCCAAACCAGCCTTAATTACTTAAGCAGCTCCTAACATGATGGCGTCATTGAGCAAGACCAGTTTCCACTGTTCTCATCTCCACGGCAACGTATTCACAGAGTTAAACACTTGAGTTGAAAGTGGGGGGGTGAGACAAAATTTGGGCTGTCACTATCAATTACATCAATAATCGAGTAGTCTAACAATCAGTCTGATGATTCATCGAGTAATCGTTTATATATTATATTATATTATATTACATTACATAATATACATTGCATTTGGCGTGAGGCAGGAGCCAAAAAACCATTGCAGGGTCACACATACGGTCAGTTTAGTCTCCAATTCATTTAAAGATGCATGTTTCTGAACAGTGGAAGGAATCCGAAGATTGTCTGAAAGCCACACACACACGGGGTAAACACAACGCTACCCACTGCACCATTGTGCCGCCCTAACCGGCTTGACATGGCATTTTATGCACATTCAATTGTCACATCACAAGGACCGCAATAGTCCGCTGAGGTCAATCCAATACGCTGTGTTAAAACATTTTTGGTCAGTCAAAGGAAAGCAAATTTAGCAAGCTTTGCAATTCTAACGGTGGTTCCCTTTTCTAATGATCAAGTATATGTTAAAAAAAAATCAGTTTAAAGTTAACCGCTTTTGCACGAGCTCTGCATGCGCTCTCTGAGACAATCATTATTCTCGTCCTTCCTATTTGATTCACTCAGAGATCATGCGGTGTGTTTGTGAGAAATTAAAATGAGCAAAGAAGAAAAAAGCAAACTAGAACTGGTGACGAAAAGACATTCGTCTTTCGCTGTATGGAAATATTTTGTACTTGACTGAGACGATATTGAGCAAGGGCAAGCGAGTGTCGGCCCTGCTTTGTGTCTGTTGGCACAGCTAAGGACAATACCAGCAGCTTATTTGACAGACTGTTGATAGATACATTCTGTTTGGCTATATAATACGCTTTCAACTTTTCAAATATCACAAAAACTTAAAAGATCGTTCAACCGTACTAAAAACACACAATATGTTCACAAAAATTATGAATTTTATTTGGTTAACCGTATTATGTAAGATGGTGCGGCTAAGCGACAGTGTTAACGTTTGGTTTTAGCAGCAATTATTTTGATATAGAGGAATCGTAGAAAGTAAATTAAGCAAAAATGATTTAAAGTCAGTGATGATAACGACGGGCTAGGCTACTAAATGGCACGTATCTATGGCCAACCTCGCGTTATTGGGAGAGTCCGTCAATCCCAGGAATAATCTTATTTAAGATGTATTTGCATTGCAGTCGAGCTGTGGTGATATTTAAGTTACGCTTTGCAATACTGACAGATGACTGCATTTTCATTCACATATAATGTGAAATGCTTCCACACAACTGATGATTTTCGCTCTTTATTTTCAACGCTACGCGCTGTCTCCCTTCCGCCACATTGCAGAGTTATCGAGAAGGAAAATTTTAATCAATGCATTTTAATAATCGATTAATCAAGTTTAATAAGGCAATCGTGGCAGCTCTAGACAAAACCTAGAGAGCATGATTAACTTTGTGGCATAAATCCTGGCAGTTCAGCCACCACTACCATCTAGTTTTAATCATTAATGGATGTTTTCAGACACTGAGGTACACTAAGTAATGCTCATGCCAAGTACACAGAAAGGGAATCAAGGTGAAGGAAAAGGGCTTATTTAAGAGCGGGTCCAATAGGATCTGCTGACTGCCTTGGACATTCATTCAGCGCCCAGTTGAGGTTCAGCTGAAAAACGGAAGAACAAGCAGTAGGACATAAATATTGTTTTTGTTTCTCTTCTAATTTCCTCAGAAGACCTGGAGCCTCAATCCAGCTGCTACGGGAACAGGGCTTGGACATCACAGCTAAGGACTTGTGAGCCTGTGTAACAAAGAGGATGTGTGCCATCAGCACAACACAAGAACGGCACATTTTGACCTCCAAGTGACTCTGTCTCGGTGAAACTCAAGCATCACAAGACGCTATGGCCAAGAAACATCTGGCTTCCCATCGACAAGTTTACAAAACGCAGCCCACAAGGGCCTATTCCAGTAACTGCCATTGTGGGATCAACAGGGACACTTACAAGAAAAATGTAGCAAATTCTATAAAAAAAAAAGTGTGACTTTAAGTGTTTAAGGAATTGCAATTCAACATTTCACGGTAGAGTACAACAACGTTTCACTGGAGCTTTAAGACGTCACAGTCCGATTCAAGATTTTCGACTCTGGTTCAAGCGTTACTGACGATTTAATGAGAACATCAGATCATGTACAATTCAAGGACTTAGAGGGTAGTAAATATAGCAATAGCCAGTGAAATATTCCATAGTATAAAGAATTATGGGTTTGCACTAATTGAGGGTTGAGGGAGAACAAGGTTCGCCCCAATTGAGGAACACAGCCAGCAGCGATCCAAGGAATTAATTACCGTGCCCTAATGAGATGTGAAAGCCCGGCATATGATTCACAGCGATGCCAGTCCTGCCAGAATCAGGCCTTGTATATGCTGCAGTAACCAGCCCAGGATCCAGGCAGGCCCCTCTTCTTCATCAGGCAGGTCGCACGTCAGGACATTTCAAAACCAGCCAAATGCAAGTGCCGTTTCCTCTTTGTAGCTTTAAGTTAGACGAAATGCTGACACTAAATAAATATGTAAACTCCACAGAATGTAACATTTAACATTAATTTTAATTAAAAAAAAATAATAATCAGGAAATGTCAATATAAAAAGAAAAAAAAAATTTAAATAATGTTCTCAAATGCAGCCCTGACTCACAATTCAGGTTGTTTCCAGATTACTGACTGCTATTTATGGAGTCTTACAAGCTTACCATGCCAATCCAAGGGGAATCATTTTGATGGATAACTACACAGATCAACCCCAGTGACTTCCAAGTATACACAAAGGAAATAAAGAGGAGGAAATTATTCATAAAATGCATTTCCCTCTTCCAAGCTTCAAATTTTAATGTCGGAAATCATTATACAGTCAAAGGAAGCAACCTCAAATGGTCAACATATGCAACCTTCTAAACCTCAATTGAAGGCAAAGGCCATTGACAAAGTCCGGTTGATTTTGTGCTTGAAGTTTGCAGATTTAAGTTGCTTGAATCTTCAAACGGTAACTAAGGAACATAAAGGAGAATCCAACATTCTCCAGCTATCCAACATGGTCATAACATCAGAAGTCAGATGTGTATGCAAAACATGTAAACATCCTTAATATAAAAAGTGTCTTTAGTTCTACAATACTCCCAAAATGTATGATATGCTCTCCCCCACCCCAAAAATAAATAATTACATCCCTGAGAACCACACAGCTTTGAAAGTACCAAGCTGCAGGGTTTATAACAAAGCCAGCAATGTTCTTATTTCCCCCATACTTCTCTGTGAAGCAGCAGGAAGCGTACCCAAGGTAGGGCAAGATGAACAGAGTCCGGGGTACCAGGACACACAAAGTGCCGGAGAAACTGTGTAACAATGAAACTATGGAGGTTTGACCTCACTGTAGGACAACTTTCCAACAGCTGCCTCGACTAATCCACGGAGCTGGGTTTCAGCCTACTGTCCTCTGGGCTCTCCACCCAAAACTATTCATCCCTTCCCATCACTGGAACATTCACTCACAGATGCTTCAGACTACGAATGGTATTTTCCTTCAGGTTTACTGGAAAGACAATGCTGTGTTTGCCCCAACGCAATACGAAGATCATGATGCCCCTGACGTGCGACTCACTCCCATCTCTTGGTCTGTCAGTATAAACTACCTCTAGTCAGCACTGTAAAAGTTAGGAAATTCCATCTGGAGCCAAGCGCATCCCTCCCCCCAGAGCTACACATACTTCCTGGATTAATGGCCTTCCTCCATCCAGATGTTGAACACGGAGTTGGTGGGGCTGGCGGGGGTCCATTTCTTACTCACTTCTAAGTTGTGCAAGTTCTTTAACCCTCGCTCTGCCAGGACCATAAAAGGGTGCCCAAAGGATATAAACCATGGATGAAAACATAAAAAAAACAACCATGACAAGTTTGAAAAAGGCTATATTTAATACAAAATGGACCTGGGATTCTTACAGCAAGAATTACAATGACATTCCACCCACATAGACCAGCTGCTGTCCTCATCTCCATAATCACACCAAATGAGCTTTTACGTCAGGTAACAATCAAGCCAGGGTTTGGCAAAAAACGACTTATGGAAGAGGTTGGCTTAAGGTTGTGATTCTAATATTTTCATCCAACAGTTTCACACTTCGCTCCTATTCCACTGGTTGTCACTGCCACAAGAGCTGTAATGAATTTGTCATGCCGCCACCTTGAGCCACGACTGACTTTCTGCAGACTGTATACATTATATTTGTTTGTTCAATGCCAAACCTAAGACTATCGCCTTTTCCATTACAAGTGCTTCTGGAGAAGAGGAACTGCCTGTCCTCTTCAGGGTGCAAGATTTTTTTTATTTTGTGCAGTGCGCATATGCATTTGATTGGCAGTGGTGGTGGTGAGGGGGGGGGGCATGCCATTTAAAGGATTGTTAATAGACCAAATACCAAACAGACGCTTTAAAAAAAGCACATCAGACAGTATCCATAACAAGCATCTCTCATCAGCCAGAAACTACAAAAAAGATTAACGACTGAAATGCAGTGGGCTGTTGGAGTTTAAATATGAAATCTAAATTTGCTGAATACCACACACTAAAAGAACTTGAAATGTGTCCAAGTCAAGCCAGCTACTGTTTTAAAAGTGTTAAGAAAGCAGATGACCAGTCAAGATATGGCTCGGTATGGAAATGCAGCACTTATAAAGCACAGATTTTAACCATAACAATCAGCTTATATTCCATCCAAGGACAAGGACATTCGTCATGCCCCTGCATACGTGCCAATCGGTTATGCATGCTGAAAGCACAAACATGTTCTTCGCATGCACCAGCAGGGCCTTAGTGAACTACCTTGCTGCAAACAACTTGGGCAGTCAGCTGAGTTCTTCTGAGGTCAGCTTAAAGTTCTCATTGTCATAGATCAACTAATAACAGTAGTACGAATAACCCAGAGAAACCATAAAGGCTTTATTTGCGCTTGACTGCAATTCGGGGCCTCGTTCAGGTTAATAATACCAGCGGTCCATCAGCCATATTCTAGATAAAAACATTTTTGTGTTGTGCATAATGTAATTAAATTATATGACTTATTCCCAGGCATGGTGGAAACCTTTGTCCCTTTGTCTTTGTTGCTGCAATGCCTAAATTGTCCTCCAGGGATTAAGACTAAGTATGTATCTATATCTACCTATCAAGGAAGGATCCATGCTGTAGAAAAACACTTGTAAGCTACAAAACCAGAAATCCAATTTGAAAAGACCCAGAACCCTGAAGAGGTTTTGTTCGCCTGAGGGTTCACTGACTCACTCAGCAGAGTCCCTGCCGACCTCCTAGAGGGGCGAGAGTTCAAATTTGGCCTCAGCTGTGTGTATACAACATGTATACATCTTTCTCATTTTCTCCTCATGTCCATATGGGGTCTCTTCTGATGAACCAGTGACCTTTATTATTTGGATATGTGCTGGTGCACAGGCTAAGGTACATTCCGCTCTGGACCATATGCTTTGAGTCAGATGAACGGTTAGTTAAAAAACAAATGATGTATTATTTTACTTTCAGATACAAAGTGATTATCTGATTTATACCATTTCAGATCCACTTATGGATCTGTCATGGTATGTTAGGCATCTCTTTGATGACTACAGAGACCAGTTAAAAACTTTGAGACCAGGGTGAAATATTAACAGGCTATTTGTTTATTTCATACAGGTTATTTCCCAGTTATACTTGCACAATCCACATGTACTATGCTCTCTGATGTCATGCTCCCATAACTCTGTTTGTGCAATCAATATCCAGTGCTTCATGACCGAAATCAAGGGATCAATAGTAAAGCTGAAGCCACATAGTATCTGAAATGTAATAATTAAAAATAAATTTTAGGAAACTGGTTGAGGGTGATTAAATAGGACAGTCTTCCACAGGGTCCAAGATACATGATGGACTGAGCCAAATCTCCAGAAGGTGTCCGGGCTGGGGTCTCTTGTAGGTGGTGAGGGTCAGGTAGAGAGGCCGAAAGGGGCGGGGGGGGGGGGGCGGGACATTGCTTCCACGCGCAAGCCCTTCTACTTTATTGCGAAATGCACCGGGGAGGCGCTTGCCTAATTGTTTCCAGAAGTTCCGCGTGAATTCTAAAGGGGGGGGGGTCAAACCCTTGTGTCTGGCCGGCTTTTATATGCAGGAGTGCACTGTACACATAAACGGCATCGCTGTCCCACAAGGCGATCCAGTGATAACTGCAGACGAACATGGGAAAAATCACAATAAATGTATAATCAACTGGATCTGGGTGATCGCCACCTGAGCGGGCGCGGTAAATAAAGCTCCCCCTCAACCCGCACTCCCCCAGTCCAGGGCCCCTCAAACAAATGGTAGCCATTTAACTCTGACAATCCGTGGCTCCCAAAAGCCCCCCTGCCGCTGGTCGCTGAGCCCGCTTTGGAAACCCGACGATTTGCCATGCCGTGAGAGGCATGGGCTACGCGACAAGGATGCAGACTCGCTCATCAAATGTTATAACAGAAAATAAATCATTTAAAAGCACATCCATGTCCGATTCACCGATGATGGCGATTGGGGGGAGGTAAAGAAAGCTTAAAGGGCGGACGCGTTTATACAAGACGAAGACATGACAGAGGAGCAGGTAACACACGAGAAAGCAGCGCGGTGGCGTCGCTCTCATCGCAGCAGATGCGCAGTTTAGGGTGATGATTTGGCGGCGTAACAGACACTGGAGCCGAAAAACGGGAAAATGTAACATAATGGACAGCTGATCGCGTTGGGGAAATCTAGGGGCAACTGCCCCTATCACCCGCCAAGCCGCCCCATCACACAGCAGCTCACAAGCCACAGCAAACAATAATACTACCAATTCAGTATCCGACCTACGCAATACAGACATCAGGCTTACAGCGATGCGATCACCACGTTTGGTCTTTGTGGAATAAAAATCAGACGCGATCCAGACGATCAATCCCCCCTCGCCAAACTAACGCGCCATTACCTATTCGATTTACGTATTTGTGAAATTATTACCGCTCTGGTGCCCGGGTTTGCATGTGCATTGTCAAAAAAACACTTATTTAAACGCAATCAAACACACTTACGGTAAATATTGTGCGTAGTGCTGCGTCAAAACAGCAATCAGCTCCCAAAACGATAAAATTGACGAATTGCAAATAACCGCAGGTCACTGATTAACCAGTTGCAGCGATAATAGTAACAGATTCGTTTTATTCGGCGGGTCTGCTTTTTGGCAGGTACGTGAGTAGTTGGTGAAGATTCATTTCACGAACAAGTGGTATGCATCACATTTCTAATGGTATTAAAGACACGCAGCGTACTGACAGACTAGGTCGAATGAAACAAAAAATAATAATAAAAAAAACAACAACCGTATGCGCCAATCGGTAAATGCAACAAATGCACATGTTGAAAAAAAGGGCCGATAAATCAGTTTTGCTTACCATCAATTGCTCTGGTGGGAGCGATCACCTCCAAACTGCGCGAAAATCCCAGAAAAAGCAGCGCCGTCACCAACATGCTGGCCGCATAAGATAACATTATCGACGTGTAAAAGGAATAAGGGCAAAAAGGAAAAAACAGAAATCCCGAAAAGAATTAAACTCCAAGCCGCCCTCGTGAGCTCGTGGAGCGGCAGCTAGCTGGCTGCCTGGGTGCTGCACCCCAGTGTTTTCCCTGTGCGCCCTCCAACACGCATTCAATGCGATCTGCAAATGCACGGCTGCACCTAGTGATAGAGATGCCTTCTCATGGAGAAAGAGAGAGAAAAGAAAGGAAGGAAAGAAAAGGCTTCTCCAGCCCCTACGAGGCTACGGGCTGCTCTGATGCGAGGCGACCATGTAGCGACCTTTACTGATCATCGGCTAACTTACAAGCTACAGAGAAATAATTTTTAAAAATGGAAAAATGGGACAGGAATAATTGGGTTTGTCAAATACGTAACCAAACCAAAAGTCTGGGACACGGAAAACGTCTTATTTACATTTGCGCGCACGCCCGTGACAGCTGGCGCAACTGTGCGTGGTAAAACAAAAAATTAAAAAAGAAAATAAAAAGCCTTTTTGTCCAGTGCCCCCACCGCCTCCGTTGCTGGTGGTTACAGATTGAGCGGAGAGAGAGGGGAAGAAAGATACAGCCTCACAGCACAGCGGGTAGCTGCATGACGTAACTCAACCCAATGAAAAAACCTGATTTTTATTCAACGCATAGCCATCGATGTGTAGTATGATTGGCGCTCTCGTCCCGACTGGGAATTTCTTGTCCAATGAGAATCAAGTGCGACAAGCATTCGTTGAGAAAAAAAGGGCATAGCAAAAGAGTAAAAAAAAAAACACTTAGCTACGCGGCATTCTTGGTGTGCGCAAGCGCTGGTTTTGAAGTACATTTATTTTTTCGGTACCCTCGATCTTTTTCCACAGGTTTGAAAGTCATTCTGCAGCTGCAGTCATATTCGTAGAAACTTAAAAACACCGGACACCCAGCCCGTTTGTTTAGAGTATCAAAAGTGTGCAGAAACCAGAAATTCACGTGGGACAAAATCACTGTCAAAAATGCGTTCAACGTACCCCTTTGGCGTTTGAGCTGTTCTGCTGTCCCTTCATGGAATACGAGCTACGGATAAGTAAAAAGCACTGCAAGTTGTATATCCTGTGCACTAAACGTGCATACCTCGGCGTTGTGACCTATGCTGCCCCGCCCCCGCGCGACCCCGTCCAGAATTAGGAGTTGTAGAAGGTGGCTGGATAGATACATGGTTTTAGTATGACCGACATTAACCGTCTAAAGGGACAGTAAAGCTGAAGCAATATTGTACTGTGCCGCTGATATATGTAAAAAACTGAGATTTGCATGGCTTATTTATGCGTTATGTGTGGATGTACATCACATAACAGAATTCTGAATAACTATTAAGGTCCTTCTTCGATGCAAGTGAATTCTTATCTTATTTTACATAAAGAGATTATTTATATTACTCATTCATGGATATTCAGTTTCATTTGCCAAGAGTCTGAGGAACTCTTAAATTACTTATCCCAGACAACGTCAATTACAGAACGGCTTTCCTCACCTTCAAAAAATTTTGCATGAGAACTAGTAATGTATATCAAAATGAATGTTCAAGTAGCCATGGTAACTAAAAATCCCTAAAGACTGTCTCACCTCTAGTTTAACAGGGTCTAGAACTAGACATTGTATTTATTCACGGCCCAGTCCTCTGTCCAAGAAAAATTAATCATCATAAGCTCCAGACAACCTTAGACAGTCTCTGTGTGCAGCGGTTAGTATTGAGACGTGTTCTCCTGTCCACTTGGTGGGGCTGCAGTGAGCTTAACAGGACCACATTCATCAAGGCCCAAGGAAACAAAAAAGTCTTTGTACTGACTGCTGATCCAATCCCCTGTTTGGTTTTAACAGAGCCACATTTCCTAGTTGAACATAGATCACTTGTGCTAACAGTGTAAGGTCTGACAGCCAGCTTGCTAACAAGAGAATGAACAAAAACACCCAGGTAATCATGTCTCTCGTATTGGTCCCTAGACTGGCCTAGCCAAATCAAAAATAATCAAACACAAAATGGTTAACTATCCAGAATGACTGCATGCAAGATTAAACCCCAATGGGTAAGACCAGATTAGTAATGAACAATGTTGGATACATATGAGGAAAAGTATTTATTTTCAAAGAAATAAGAGGATTTGTAAATAAAACTTGCTCAACACATTCTCAAACAAATTACACATTCTTTATCCTCCTCTGACCATTTTTTGTTTCTTAACCAGAACTGACAAGATTTACGAGTTTCCAAGCTGGAATGCGAAATATCTGAAAATATTTTATTCGACCAGAGACATTCATCTCCATTTTATTTCCCAAAGACAAATAATATAATTCCTTAAAACAGTTCTAAAGCAATAAATGTAGTCTGTTTTTTTCTGTAGTAACTGCATGTCAAAACGAGCCAAAGGGCATTTAGAAGCCTATCTCTGTCAGTTTTAAAATTCTGCTTTTTTTTGCATATAAATCAGTGTTGTTTTAATATTATTTTAATAATAGTCCCACTTCATTTGAAAGACAGGAATGTCGAAATCAGTTTGTAGGTATTCTCCAGACACAGAAATCGATCCTTAGGCAGAACAATGAACATTAATCATAAATGTTTTGATTATTTATTTATTCATAAAGTGGCCGATTTATCACATATTTGCAAGTAGAGCTGTCACGATTACTCGATTAAACTCGATTACTCCGTTTTTTAAAAAGCATCGATTAAAATGTATTTTTTCGATTACTCAGCAATATGGCGGAAGAAGACTGCGCATAGTGGATGAGGTCCAAATAAAGAATGAAAGCATCAGTTGTATGGAAGCAATTAATATTGAAAGTGAACGAAAATTTTGTAGTTTGTCAGTATTGCATAAGCAGAACTTAAATATCACCTCATAACAACTGCAATGCAAATTCATCTTAAAATAAGACATTATGGTTTGAAGGAATGTGCCAAAGATATATGTCATTTAGCCTCTCTGAATAGCCTAGCTTGTCGTCACTTTGACTTAAATAGTAGTGCTTACTTTACTTTCTATGATTCCTGATAAGATTCTGAATAATTGCTGCTGAACTTAAGGTAAGCCCCGTCGCTTGGCTGCATCATCTTGCGTCATACGGTGCATAATAATCACACACACACATATCATTCATAATGAAAGCTGTACTCTTTATCTTCTGAAACAAATTGCACGTTATGCTATACATACAGGCATCTATATGAACCTCTATACAATTTTCCCAGTTAATTGTGACTTTTGAATGTCAATGTAAATATATATTGTTAAGCCTAGTTACAATAATGAATATTATGGGTTGATATGACTATGTTTCCAACATTAAATGAATTGTCTGTAATATTCAAATGTTTGTTTCAAAAAATGTAGGAGGGATGGATTTGGCTGGATGGGAAGACAGTGCTACTTGATAATAATGCAATAGCCTATATGGCGCAATATATGGAATACATCGTTTAATATCCAAAATCATACGTGCAATGCATAACATCGCAGAACTGTACTGCTTTGATGAAACGTTTAAAATGTTTTAGCAGTTCACATGGCAGCAGTTCTTATAAACTGTGTGACTTAACAAGGATTTTAACATGTTAAAATCGTCTAAGGACGTGTGGTGGCCTATGTAAGCAGACCTGTCAAAACTGCAGTGTGCCAGTAAATCACCTCTTATAAATAACGGAACAACAATAAACTGTTTTCGGAGCAGAGGTTATAGGCTAAACCAAAAAAGGAGCAGTAAGTCTTTATTGTGAAGGGTGGCATTTGAATCTTCTAGGTTCCTGTATGGACAAAAGAAGCGAACCGAAGAGAATATGAACCCAGAATTTAATGAATATGACGTCGCAACATTTATTACCAGAGCCTCTTACCGTTAACACAGTAGTGCCACAAAATCTGGCTTTGCCGTTTGTTGTTGGCGAAGCAGGTTCAAATGCTGCGCTTGCCAGTCTTACGCTTGTGTGTGGGGCAGGCTCGGAAAAATACGATATGACTCACGAAGTCTGCGTATCTTGGCAAATGATTCATACATAGTTCTGTTTAATGCCTTTATTTCCTGGTCCTTTGCGTAAATAAAACTGCCGGATGCTAATGCTTACTGGTATTAATTGAATTAATGACGTGTTTTGAAAGTCTGTGCAATAGCGACATGGGACAATACACAACACCGGACACACGATTTTAACTACAAAAGCAAAGATGCCAGGCGCCGGCTTTTCACAAATTTCTGGTTTTCAGAAATTACTTCACGTCTGTAGAATAAAGACCCTAGGTAATTTGTGTTTTTAAAAAACCCACACTGTATTAAACGGAAAGCCTAAAACTCCTTTTAAAGACTTAATCAAATGCAGCTTTAAGTTACATAAATAATTACGACTTTGGAAAAAATGAGACACGTAGATAAAATACTGTGGAGGTCATGTGTGGTTATTTGCAGTGAACGTCTACCCCCTAGTGGAATATGTAGGGTATAATTTTCGATTTTATCTCTATCAGCCGCTCAATGCATGTAGCTCGCGCTGGCTCTGGAATGGAAAAACAATCTGGACAGTAAAGGGTTTCATATACTGCCTGCTTTCAGCGGAATTCCACTTTAAATGGGAAACACATGTGTTTAAGAATGTAAAAGTGTCATTGACTTGTTTTGCAAACTCAATCAAAAACTAGCAGCAGAGATCAAAACATAATTACTTCCATTTGCCGGGCATTCCTGCATTTCTTCTGGGGGTCGTTTGCATCAGCAAAATTTGTTGGGTTCCCCGCTTCTTCTGTAAAGCAAACAAATATAAGAACAGCTACAGCATGTAAATGCTTTAGAGATGCTTAACATTTTCTATAGTAAGCCTCCTTCTAAGAAAAAGTTTAAACTTTTTAACACACCAAGGAATAATTCTAGTAAATATCTTTGTTGTATTCTGATAGACAATTCTCCAGACGATTTCTAGTGTAGTTCAGTGAAAGAGATGATGACATAGTGGAATTAATTATACCTGTCTGCAGCTGTCATCTTACAATTTTTCTGAGTCGTGATGTAATCTGAGGGACAAGTGAATCCACAGTGGGATTTTTCTGGAACATTAAAAGGGCTCTTTATTGATGGTCAGCTCAAAGTTGCCATTGGATACATGGACACAGTACAGAAGGTCACTAAAGGTTAGACATAAGTCAGACTTCAGTCTGTTCGTTAAATCGGGTCAGTCTCTACACTCCCCATAGTATTTGTGCTCTGGAGTACTCCCTGATTGTACCCTGTGCTTCTTAATTATGTGTTTCATCAGAATCAGAATCTATATTGCCACGTGAAAAAGGCAAGAGGAGAATTTTGTTGGTACAGTCTGCTATTGTTATGGATGACAATAGACAATTAAGAATATCCAAGCTATATATATCAGAGGGCTTATATTTATTGTAATCACTGACGTTTTTCCTGTGCACTGCTTTTATTTGCAGATAGAGCAAATTTTATGCATCTTTGTACCTTTTAACAGCTTCATGGTGTTTCATTATGGTTGTTGTTCTGTTGAAGATCTTCAGCTAAGTGGACAAAGTGTTTCTTTAAATGTTCCTTGTTATAAACGACCTCCTAGGTCTGCAGCATTGTGTTTGTCGTTTGTATGGGTGACATGGTGTCTTCTGGGGCCTGAGGCATGTAAGGTATCTGCACATCCCTCCCCCCACCCCACCCCTTATGTTTCAGTCTGATATCCTATCCCAACCACTGAAGTCCACATGTTGAATCTAATTGACATAACGTTCTTGTTAGTTACTTGTCTATCCTGATTAATACTTAAAGTGATACTAACGAGTTCATCAAAATATCCATCCATCCATCCATTTTCTATAACCGCTTATTCCACATGGGGTCGCGGGGGGTCCGGAGCCTATCCCGGAGGCTGCGGGCGCAAGGCAGGGAAGAACCCAGGATGGGGTGCCAACCCATCGCTGGGCTCATCAAGATATATTAGTTCTAATGCATGTGATTTATTTTGTCAAGATATATTCAGTACTATGGAATGCTAGCTAATTAATTTAGTATTTATTATCATTCAGCTAATGATAATTACCATTAAATTAATGAACGTTGTTAGAATTGATTCAGTAATTAACATCGATTGGTGTTTTGTCCCCTTTCCCTCCCTTCCATGAATTTCCCTGATGAATTTCAGGTACAAACTCCCTGTGCCACCCTATCCTGTTCAGCAAGTTGTCCCGGTAATTTAATAGGGGTACAGAGAGTCCATAATAATGTCTGATAGTTCCAAAGTTGGCTGTAAATTTTCAGGAAATATTTCACACTTTATGACCGTTATAACGTGCAGAGAAGCTTCTCCAGAATGGAGACCTGAGCCACATAGTTACTCTTGCCCCAAAATCTCTCATTGCTTGGCCATTTAGAGACACAAACACAGGCATGTGCACTCAGGCACTCTCTGCATTCAGCTCTTTAACTCCTGTCTGGAATTTAGATAAGCTACTGATTAACATTCAAGTGAGAAATTAATATTGTGGCTCAAACTGAATTTTACGGTAAACTACATAACAAACCTGGGGACGTCATCTCCTTTTGGGAGGGAGAGTCTTTGTATTTATGATCAGAAGATCGCTGGTTTGAGCCCCGGCCTTGACAGAACAGTTACATGTCTGTGGACCCTTGAGCAAGGCCCTTAACCCCCAGCTCCAGGGGCACTGCACATTAGCTGACCCTGTGCTGTGATTCCCCCCAATGTATGTAGAGCAAGATGGGGTCAGTGAAAAGAAGCAGTCTAATGTACCTGACCTTGTGTAAATGGTAAATAAAGCATGTTTGTTGTTGTTGAATGCAAAGAAAAAAAAAACAATGTGGGTTGATTTGAACAGAGATGAAATGCTTCTTGTTTGCTGAGAATCAGGTTCATCAGTTAAACGTGATGCATGTTTCATTTTCTACCTGTTTTCTCCAAATCTGGAATGCCAAGTCTCACAATGAAATTCCTCATCGATGAAGACTAGCATGCCTCCTCTGTTGAGTTTTCTGTAAATATCTCTGTGTGTGTTTGCGTATTTAAGCAGGGCCACGTTCCAGCACCTGCTTCTCCTTACTCCACAGCTTCCGATGAGGTGCACAGTGCACTGGGAGGATATTCCCATTACTACACACCCAAGCCCAGCCAGCAGAGGCCAGAGGGGCTGAAATGCAGCTGCCTCCCCTACTCAGTGGAAACGGAACCGCTTTGGTTCTCTGGTCCTCCTGGACCTTGCCATCTGCTCCCTGTTTTTGAACGATGTACTGGTGTTTTTTATTTGTATAACCTGGACACATTTATTTGGTCCAACTTATTTGCTGAAAAAAAAAAAAATGTTTTCCACAAGTTGTAAAAGGTGACCACACACAATGTGGGTATGCAGGGTAAAGAGCCTGAAATCAACACCAACCAGAAATGTGGTTTAAAACCAGGAGAAACAGCATATAAACAACATAAAAACAGAAACAAGATGTTTGGCCATACAAAATGCATCTGATGTAGAGGAGACCTCCCACCCTAAAAGAGGCACCCATTTGCAATTGAGGAAATATTTATGGGCTGTAAGAAAAAAGTAGGAAAAAATTACCACTAAATCAACAAGAAAACTAGCACTGTAAGAGCCATCCATCCATCCATCCATCCATTCATTTTCTGTAACCGCTTGTCCCAGTTGGGGTTGCGGGGAGTCCAGAGCCTATCCCGGAGGCTGCGGGCACAAGGCAGGGAACAACCCAGAATGGGGCACCAACCCATCGCAGGACACACTCACACACCAGTCACACACACATGCATACCTGCGGGCAATGTGGCAACTCCAATCAGCCTCGGCATGTTTTTGGACCGTGGGGGGAAACCGGAGTACCCGGAGGAAATGCCACGAGGACATGGGGAGAACATGCAAACTCCACACACATGGAACCCAGGCAGAGACTTGAACCCTGGTCCTAGAGGTGTGAGGCAACGCACTGTAAGATATGTAGTTTAATATATGTAGTTTATTAGCACCTGCTAGACATTTAATATGCATTTTGACAAAAGCATGTTGATATTTAAGTGATGGCCATTAACTTTAGCATCATGCACCAATTGTTGAAACATGAAAATTGTTCCTGCAGTTATTAATTCTTGAACATCTTGTGCTGGGCTCTCCTGGATGACATGGATCAGACTCTGCATGCTTCTCTCTCTGTTGCACTTGTTTTCAGTCGCTCACCCACTGGTTTCTCAGCAATGGGTTACGTAACAAACCTTTAGCACTCGCCGGTCCCTTCCGGTACAAGTCGTCTCCTAGTGAATTAGCATGAAGTCATCCAAAAGACTGCTTTGCCTGGCCCTGCTGGCAGAAGGCGCAGTCTGTGCCTTTAAGAGC
Source organism: Mormyrus iriodes (assembly GCA_011763525.2). Taxonomy (NCBI): domain Eukaryota; kingdom Metazoa; phylum Chordata; class Actinopteri; order Osteoglossiformes; family Mormyridae; genus Mormyrus; species Mormyrus iriodes. The sequence goes on along the minus strand of JAAGVU020000084.1, from coordinate 142,412 downwards.
TGCTGGCTTGAGTGGAACCTCAGGTTCCCAGAGGTGACGCTGGACCTCCTTCTGCCACACAAGCGACTGGCAGGAAGAAACAGTTTGTGCTGGCAGAGGGGATCATTTATGCACCGACACCAATACACACGCATGCTAAAAACAACCGTGAATCGTATTTCTCTTTATGCATTTGTCACTGGAAGCGATTACGGCCCCACATCTTCTGCTGTCAAACTAAGAGCAACACAAAACACTTAGACATCATACACAGTGGGTGGAATAACCCTGACTGAGGCTTTTATTTTCACAGAGTGATAATTCCTGCATGGCACTGAATGTAATCATAGCAGAACCTAATTACCCCATATCCAGTGATTTAAGTGCTTACTCTGGTCAAAGGGGATAGGAACCATAAGCAGAGTATCACCCTGGAAGGGATGGCGGGGCACGTAAATACAATCATACGCTATGGGCAGGGGTAATTATAGGGACTATATAGACAAAGAGAATTTAATAAACACAAATCCTTTATCTTCACTATCATGATAGACAAACAATATACAAATAAAGCAGATTTGTCATTGAAATGAACAATGTAATTGTCCGCCCTCAGGGGCCCTGTCAGAGCTTGGGGCCCCAGGCCTTGCCTCTCCTGTTCCCACGCTTCTGACTATGAGCATTTCAGAGACACCAGTTAGCCAAACTGCATGTCTTTGGACTGATGGAGGAAACGTAAAACATGAACATTCAACACAGACAGGGCCAAGTTGAACCCCAACCCTGGCGACATGAGCTGCTATGCCACCCACATTTTTAGCAGAGTAAAAAATGTGCCAGCATTTGAATGGTCTGACTAATCGTGTAACCTCTCTCATTACTCACCCAGCAAATCCAGTTCCTGAATTGACTTATAACGAGCAGTTTATGAAAAGCACCGTGACCCTATATTGGATAAGCTGTCGGACATGGATGGATAGACTTTTACAAAACCTAATTTATGCAACAAATTAAACTACTATATGGACACAAAAACAGGATCAAATATGTGCCAGAGTATTATTTAGGGTAAAGAATGGGAGAATGAAAGAATCATGCTAGCTGGAAATTTATGGTAAAGGGTCATTCTAATACAATGCAATGCATGATCAAATCTTGAAGCAGGCCTTTGGCGTTGACAGTGGGAGGTACTGTTTTTGGCCCCCGCAAAGCCCTCAGAGGTATAACAGGAAGTGCCCATAAAGGTCATGTGCGCAATGGTATTATTTCATTTGGCCAGAATAAAATACCACAATGCTGTTGATAAACACACACAATTGCAGAGAAACAACACAGAACAAGTCGCCATTGTACTTCCAGCACCTTTAATGAAGCATTATGTCTTTTTTCCCCTGGAGTTGAGATTCTGTATCACAAACATGTAGGAGTCAGTCAAGCCGAATCACCCCTGCTGGCAAAGTCATGTCAGCTTCTTGCTTGTAAATCAGAGCTCTTTTGCATACATACTTTTTACATCATGATCTGACTCATAGGCAAAAGTATTAAGATTTAACATGTCTGTCTGAAATTGCTGTCAGTACAGCCAGAGTAGGGATATGATATTCTGACATCGTGGAAAGGGGGCATATGGTGTGATTTCGAGAAGGAAACTTAGCAATGATGTACTTAATGCCATCCATCCATCCATTATCTGCACCCACTTTCCTATTCAGTGTTACAGGGGTCCGGAGCCCATCCCAAAAACTATGGACACAAGGCAGGGAATAACCCAGGATGGGGCCCCTACTGATTGCAGGGCGCACTCTCACCTACAGGCAATTTGGCAACTCCACTTCACCTTGGCATGTTCTTGGTCTGTGGTGGGAAACCGGAGTATCTGCAGGAAACCCCACGACGACAGCGGGAGAGCATTCATGCTCCACACACATGGAGCCAGGGCGGAAACTCAAACCCCAATCCCATAGGCGCAAGGTAACAGCGGTAACCACTGCACCACCCCTATACTTAATGCAGTTGATTTAATTTAAATGCATTTAATAAACAAATTAGAAGGTACCTAAGGGGACAAGCAAATGATATATGCAGTATATGAGGGGAAGAGGTACTGAAAGGAATATGAATGTAAAAATATAATTGCCCCATAGAATGTGCTGGATTCTGTGTGACCTGTGTCAATGCCCTTTGAGCTTGAATTATTTGCAGAATTTAATTGCCTTTACTACAGTAACTATTACTGTTACTCGGGTAACGTCAGTAGGTTTGATATCTATTCAATGAAACTAAAAACTGAAAACAGCAGAATACAACAGATTACAATGTTTTTAGTGGAGGAGTTACTAATCTTGTAGAATGTGTGGTTTGTACGTGCTCTCCAGACCCAAAGATGGCGCTACATGCTTGGACAGTCTGCACAAATAACATAAAGTTAAAAAAAGGGAGTTTAGCAAACTGAGAGGAAGGAGAGTTTTCTGTGGAGATCAGCAGTTTTCCCCCTTTTGTTTTAATTAGTAACACAGAGTACCACATGCATTTCACAGAGAATTGGCTGGTCAGTGCAGAAAGCAGAAGTCAAAACCATCAAGAAAGCTACACATGGAACTGAAATCTCAGCCTCTGAATTAGAACAATCTCTGCCTCAGTGTCTTTCTACCTGTCACTATAACACTGCCCCTCTTTCTGCCTTCAATATATGTTATTTAGATACTGTACAATGTCTAGTTTGGGTCCAGGGACCTATCTCATTAAAATGATGTTTAGATTTCAGCATCCAGTTATAAATTTGTATCACCCTCCTTCACAGAGCAGAATCTGACTGTCATCTGCAGGAGATTTGTCTAATAGGCTAATATCAGTGTATTTCTTACAATACCTTCCTGGAGTGTGGCATGTCCTCCACACCAACTGTCTGTTCGATATTCTAATTTTTACACATCATTCAGCTTATATATGAGCAGCATCTCATGTAATATCAGCTTCAGTCAAACCTTGGTGGAGCTTAGGTTTACAACAGAGACAAGCCTTTTAGGTAAATATATGGGGCAGGATGGGACTTGTTTAAAGTATTTTTAAATTACAGCTACTTTTTAAAGTGTAGATTTCATTACCTTAATATATTTGAAGAAGAAGTTTTTTATTTGTCATTTGTAGGAGAACAGGTATGTTGGAATGTGTTTTTTTCGCATATCCCATGTTGCTCTACTTTTTTTGTAAGACATACACACATGTTAAGGTACGAGGGAAGCTTGGGGGGCAGCCCTTGTTTTTACCGAAAACAGCATACAGCTGAAAAAGCTGGGTCAGACAGTTCCTGGAGCACTAGGCGTTAAGGGCCATTCTCAGGGGCTCAAAAATTACAGCACTCTGGCGGCCACAGGATCTGAAGTGGCGACCTTCCAATCACAGGTGCTATTCCACAGAGCTAAACACCACCCCCACAGGTCACTGTAAATGCAAAATAACACATTTGACCAGATCCGTTGCTTCTTCAAGGGTCCATTTGTATTATAAGTGACTCATCCTGTGAAGGGTCGCTGAGCTTTTTGATAGGAAAAGAGGGATTTTGATCCAGTTGTTGAAACACAAACCTATTTGACTGGGTAATTAAAGAGTTGGTTGTTGAAAAAACATGCTTAATTGAGAAAAATACAGTGACAGATGACAAATTCCAGAACTGCAGCCTGGAAACAACAATGACAATGACAGAATGAAATGAAAAGTTACTATGACTGACAGTCTACATCATTGGTGAGTCACAGTGACAAACATTAACATGTTGTGATGTAGCCTGATGAGGCCTAAATGTAACATAAAGGAAATCCACCCATCCATTCATTCTCTGTACCTGCTTGTCCTATTCAGGATCAGCGAGGCTCTGGAGCCCATCCCAGAAGTTACGGGCGCAAGGCAGGGAATAACCCAGGATGGGGCTCCAATCCATCGCAGCGCACATTCACCATTCATGCAACTCCAACTCACTTTAGCATGTTTTTGGATTCTGGGGGGAAACCAGAAAACCCAGAGGTATGAGGCAACAATGCTAACCATTGCACTACCATGCCAACCCCTACATAAAGAAAATTAGTAACATAAATACACTTCAATTTATCATTTTTATATAATAGTGTTATATAGTACAGGAGGCAGTTTGACAACAGATGTTAAATAAATTTCATAATATATGTGATTTTCCTATGAAATCAGTACTGTTTTGTTTATCGGCTCTTAATGTTTTAGTGTGGATTTATTTTCTTTGAAATTCTGATATAGATAGTTTGCATGACATCAGAATTTGTATTAATTACTTGTTTCAGTCAAATGACTTTATTCAGCTTTGATTTGAGTTTGCGTACCAGGGGCTCGGAACCCAGACGATGAAGGATCAGGAAAAAGAATTCCTAAGTTATCAAAACATAGTTTTCAGCTCCAAGGACTCACACGCTAAAATCCAGTTAGGTCATCAAATCTAAAAGCAACAGGCAATAACATTTCTTTCTACAGCATGTAATTCATTTTCTGAGCAAACTTAGTGGGTAAGGGGTTACTGTGTCAAACAGACAATCCATTTCTCAAGACATTTAAAATTTTAGTGGTGGCCAGAAATCATCCCTTAGTTCATTACCATGCTGAGGTTTCATCATACTTTGAAACCAAACCATTTCTACTGGCTCTAAGAAGCAGATGCACGCAAACGTAACTGGAGCATTACCTAATCCGAAGGGTATGACAGTGAACTGCTGGAAATCACAATCTGTGTCAAAGGACCACTTTAAGTGCCATTAAAATAGTTTGTAGTTTAATTTAACCTTAGCTAGGTCAATAGAGCCAAAAATGTTTTTGGCTCTATTGCAAAAAAATGTTTTAAAAACCCTCCAAGGTATAACACACAATGTATATTTTCTGAGCCACACTCCATTCATTGTGGCTGTTTCCAACCTCCGGCTTCTGTGGTGTGGTATTGCATTTGTCTTTCTTATCTGCCCTTAGTGGATGGCTATTTTAGCCTTTGGAGGCTCACATGTGACTGAGGGACAGATGAGCACAGACAAAGAATGCCAAACATGTGGAGAATCTGACCATTACCATCAGAGTGTTGGGATTCCCAGCAGGCTTTTCGCAGCATTCTTCAGCTCATAAGACAAGCCAATGGTATTGGGGTTAGCAAGAGGCATCTTATTATAGATCTTAATTGAAATGAAAAGGCATGCTTAGTCTTCTGAAAGGCCCAAGGTTTCTGCTTTAGTCCTGCAGCATATAAATAGTTAACTAGTACTTTTTGAACATTTCCAGCAATATTAAACATCAGTATCTGGAATCTTAAATTAAGTGCTAGAGGAGGGAAAGCATTCTTAAATCCAAGCAAAATAATTAAAGTGTAAAATAATATTATTTGGAAAACAGTGCGGGCACTGCACATATTACTTGGGAGATGAATAGCAAAACGAATTCCTGCTGTGGGTTGCAGCTTCAGTCACTTTGCTGCACTCAGCTCAGATTTACAGCATGTTTCAGTATCTGCTTTATATCCCAAGCGGCGCTGTGCACGCTGAAATCAGAAAGCAGTGCTATGCCGTAAATATCCATGCTGGCTATCCAACGTGCTGTTTGTTGATGCGGTTTCCATGGGGAGAGGACCCAGCTGAAGCGCGAGTGTGTCACACAGCAGCCACAGCGGCAGCAGGAGAGGGCTTTATGTAGTGACCGTCTCCACAAAATGGCCGCGACAGGCACTGGAGGACGCGAGGAGAATCTCGAACCGCCGGTGACAGCCAGGCTTTTGACTTGCTGCCAAAAAGACACGGCACGTTTTTTTGGAAGCCGATATACCATGAACAATCCATGTGATGTTTTAAAGATGCAAAGCAACTTTCTCAGGATGAAACTGACAGGGTACTTCAAAAATGGGTTGTCTGATGCGTTAATGGAGCGGTATGGAGACTCAGGGGGTAGCACTGTTGCCTTGCACCTCCAGGTTTATGGTTTGAGTCCTGCATCTGCTGTCTGTGAATGTGTGGATTTTTTATGCTCTCCCAGAATTGTGTAGGATGCCTCCAGATGCTCAAGTTTCTTCCTACGCTCTGAAGGCGTCCCTAAATTGCATGTGTGTCCTGCAATGGTCTGGTGTCCCATCTAGGATATAGTCCTGCCTTGTGTCCTATAATAGCTAGGATGGGCTCCAGGTCCCCCCAACTAGAGGAGTGCTGGGTAAGTGGTTGAAAGCTGGATGGATGCCAAGCTGCTTTGTAAATAACAAACAACACTATAGCTACCTAGTCCATTAGTGGCTTTTGACTCCGGATGCCATTTTATAAGAAAACAATATCCTTTTTATAGAAATAGTGGGTACTGGTTCTCAACATGAGCCTGAATAAAACCAGGACATGTGATTATATTATGGGCAGTGTGCTTCTTTTTATTCTAGAAACACAGGACTCTGGAGTGAGCCAGTGAATGACACAGGCAGGAGTGAAAAAGACTCCGTGAGGGAGGCAGGTTGATGGGATGCCTGGGTACATGATCCCACACCACATGTTTTGCCGGGCAGAGAGCTTGGGCATTGTCCAGGCACATCTGTACACAATCCCACAGTGCTGGCAGTTCATTTGCAGAGACGGAGTGGTTCGGGAGGGAGAGGGGCACTTTCTCAGACCACAAGAACCTGTTTTTTCTGCTCCCCAGATGGTCCCGGACAGGCGGCCCAAAGACGTAATCCTGGCAAAGCAGGGGCCCAGCGAAACCAGTCAAGAATGGGAGGGGGGGCTGTCTGACTTGTTTAAAAGGCTCCAATTTCAGTGTGTGGGCCCGCAGTGGTGCCTTTCAGAACTGCCCTTCAAAATGGCTTTGATGATAAGAGCAGATCTCCACGGCTGATAAAAAAAAGACAATAAGATGTCTCTCCTTTAAGAGCGACTCAGATGTAGGAGCCACGGCAGAAGGTGGCTCGGAGGACGGTGATGAAAGCGACATGCGGTTTCTGGGTGGACTTTCCCAGCTCGATCACTCCGGACTGTGCTGTCCTGCACAAGTCAGAAAACGCCACCCTGCTACAGTCTAATTCTCTATTCCAAGTATTATATTTCTTGCATAAACAAGTGAAGGTTGAGCCCCCACCCAATTCATATCATGGCTGAGCTGGGCCAGATTTAAGGCCCAAAGGCCTAAATAAGGAAGTAAGCAAACATTTGAGCTTTTAAACAAATATTGCCAGATGTTGCACAACCATGCCTCCGTTTTGAACATTTCACTGCTACGTAGATCTTGGTTTGAGGGATTCCTGGCTTTCTGCAATGATACATCATGATTAAGTTTTGTTACAGATACAGCCATATTGAAAAAACCAGTTGAGTATAAAGAGTCACAGTCACAGAGTACTCAGCTGGTTGGTTGAAACAAAACCTTGATCTGGATTTGTACTTTCTGGACCTGAATTTTCACCTTTGAGCATAAGTCACTAATTAGGTGTCTGCCAAATGGCCTCACTGTGAGGAGGTGTGACATGTCGGAGCATGTGCCCTGTGAGGGACTGGCATCCCACCCCACTGTCTCCCATGCCACTCCCATGGTGCCCCCTGCCTTGTGCTACATGTTTCTTTAGACGGACTTCAGGTTCACAGCAATCATGTATTGGATAAGGCTCTGGAAAAGTAATGGTGGGGGGAGCGGCAATAAACTGCACAGCTGCGAAAATCGGCATAATTTCATTGCTTTGGATAGAGGTTCCAGTAAAGTGAAACACGTGACATGCACAAAAATGCAGTAGTAACCAAAATCAGACTAGTATTCCCTAGTGACCTACGTATGGTCTGGCCAATAGATGCACTCTGTTTCTGTTCCAAAGTTGTGTTCTCTCTCTCTCTCTCTCTCTCTTTGCGTCTTTGTAGCCCTGATGTCACAGGCCAGCTTCAGGACTCGTTCCTGTCACCTTTCTCTGCTTAGAGTGACACTGTCTTCCTGGACTTCCAGCTCACACTGTCTGGAAGAAGCAGATCCATGCGGCGTGCACATTGGCCGTCGGGGTTACATCAGCGGCTGGAACGATACCCAGAATCCAGCGGCAACATTCCCAACCCCCCCCCCACCCTCCCACCCCTCC
>JAAGVU020000084.1:106300-121859 GCA_011763525.2 Mormyrus iriodes | reverse complement strand
ATATGGCCCACCCCTTAAGAATCCCACCAAGATGAATCGACTTCTTCATAAAGTGATGAACTGTAACGGACTGCACTGAACTGTAAACAAGGCCTGACCTGAGGACTTTGTTGCGATATTTTCACTTTTGCGAAAATGTTAATAATGTAGTTGTCTGCATCTCTGTTACATAGTTTAATTCAACATACATGTTTCATTACACTTGCGTAACACTGGAAATCATTAGTCCTACATCATTGTATCCCTTGACATCAATTGTAGACTATATTTCCATAGTTTCTGTGGGGAGAAAATTAATCCACGTCATGCTGAAATTTAAGTCGATTTCCAATTTGATTTAGTTATAAAGGTCTACGATGTTTTTTTTCAAAAAATGGTCAGAAAATTAAAGATTAAATATAGGCTTAAATGCGTATCAGTGATATTAAATGTACAGTAGACCTACTGTAACAGCTTTTATTTGATGAGCAGTCTGTAAAATCTAAACGCATTAAGTATTACACGTACTTTTCACTACCCTTTAAAAGTCAAGAAAAGGGTAATATAAGCTTAACGGAGTGCCAGAGCTCCCGGGGAGCAGAAGAGAGCCATACAGCCGACATGGTGACACGTACAGGCTGGAATACTGACTGCAGGCTCATTTTAGGACTGGAGAGTTTTAGCGTTTCCATCATTTGCGCCTTCCGTCTTTTAATAACAGCCATCTCCGTGCAAAATAACGCTTTACTTGGCCGTCCTAAAACTCGCCGAGAATTGCAGTTGTTATTTCGGTCAGACTAAAGCAAGTTTTTATAAGCTGTTTACTGGATTAAATTGAGCTTTTTTAAAATTGGACTATGTTCAAATGTACTGATCCAGGACGCTGACTGGGATATTCTGATCGCTGTAGTGCATACTCTGTTGAAAAAGCTTTAATGAATGGAATTGCTTATTCTGTCCCACTGTTTATTTGGAAAAATCAGAGATCATTAAGAAACAGATTTGCAGCTTCATATTTTCACTTCCGTGCGCTCTTCAGTGATAGCTGCGCTTAGCTTTGATAGGCAGCTCGGATACCCGCCTGGCGGCTTCCTTCGGCTGGCTGAGGGGTGTGACCACCCACCGCCGTATCACTGACACGGGAAGGCACCAGCGCAGACTGGGACACCCCGGAGATAATGCGAAAAGCAAGCTACCCGTGATGCATTCCTTCCTGAAGTTAGGAGAGAATAATGTTGCATCCAGTGTCACTTATCTGAAAATAAAAATGAAACTATAGGCTACCTGATAGTATAAAACATTGGAAGTCGGAGTTGATGCCGACCAAATGATTGGCTTCAAATTTCAAAATTAGTTATTCGCTTCATTTATTAAATTATAAGCCTATTTTATTATGGTGAGGTATTAGGCTTATATATTGAGATTTATTTTCGAATTGTTTGACAAGAGGGTATAGAAAATTGATGGATGGATGAAACGTACCTATATTGTCATGGTAATTTAAATTTTATAATATTATGAAAGTAGCTTGTGATTGGTCTATATTAGTCTTTATTTTCATGTTTTATTTTAAATTAGGCAATCTAATGGACAATTTCAAGAAAATCAGTTTGTTACCACGGGCTGCGACTTTCTGTTGTGCAGCGGCTGTGGGACGAAACGGTCGTGTTTTTAAACAATGACAGTCAATCGGCTGCGCGCCTCACGTAGGCCTATTCATTTTTTTATTGTTATTTCTTTTGCTATTTATTTTGCTTTTGCAGCCACGGCTCATCATACATCCCTGAAAATATTATGCAAGGACGATCAAATCGGTCGAGCAGCTTATGAGCAAACACATAATTAATATCCAGCACACCAAAAAAAAAACATTAATATCGTATCAGAAATACTCAGTATTGTTTGTTTGTTCTTTTGCTTTTGGCTGAGTCCCTTGTTATGATTCACCACCTCTACAAACAGGTAGATACATACTCTAATCTTTAAACAGGTTCTTGAATCGTCTGCCGCGGTAAAACAGCACGCGGTTGGTCTTAAAGCTTGCGGGACACTGACCCGCTCATAATGTGTCAAGGTGCTAAATTATAATTGAAGTTATATTGCTGAAATGGAAGGTGGGCTATTTTCCTGTGGCGCTAATACTCGCAGCATGAACCAGCGACGTTAAAACGCAAGCGATAAATAATCATCATTTACAGTTTCTCCTGCCTGTAACTGAGCTGCCTAAGCGTACACACATAAGCGTGCTGACTAACACTGCTGGCATGCTTATGGAAACGCAGGTCAGTGGGTGCATGCTTAAGTGCACTAGCCAACAATGCCACAGTGCTCATGTGTACACTTAAGTGTGCTCAAGTGGGCCAGTTTACAACAATGCAGTACTTAATAATTAATTGAGTCCTGCATTTATGTCTTTCTCTATTTTTGCCTTTCTGTATGCGTTCTGGGTATATTCTCATAAAGCATGCTTCATTATTAATTTATATGTATGTAGTTTACTGTAAGTGCATAAGTAGGCAAATCTTACAAGCGGAATACATTGAAAATATACAAGATGTTATGTTCCTTTTGTGACGCCCCCGGCTGAATAAAAGTTGTACGAGGCAAGTTGAAACAGTATGTTAATGCTCCGTTTTTCATGTTAATCCAGCTGGTGATGTTTCCAAGAGTACAACGTTCTATCTACGGACGGACACATAACTGGTATCTTTCATGAGTTTGTAGGCTCTTTATGCAGGCTGTGAATTAATTAAATCTATAATAAATATTTTTAAAATGCTTGTCTGATTTAAGGCTTCATTATGAAGCGATGCTTCATAGTCATCTGTCTTACTGTTTAAAGTGGCATGAGCTTAAAACGGAGTGTTTTGCCTCCGAAGTCCTTTCCTCTGCGCCTGTGAAGTTACAATAGTTTTTAACTTCGTTTAAGGTCTTAGCAGTAGGATAATTACAACGAGCAATAAGGCTGGAACTTAACCTCGGTATCATCGCGGTTTTGCTCGAGTCACAGTTACGGGACGCTAACCAGAATTCCTTTCTGCTGGAGTGTCAGGCATTGGCGAGCGAGGGCAGCGGATGTGGTTTCCAGTGAATATACGGTGTAATCTGCCTGCACCTCCACGGGGGATGGCATGGAAAATCACCCCAGTCACCTCCAGAAGACATGCTGCTGCGCAAATGCACGGGTGTTGATTGCAGAGCTTTATTACACGGCGAGTCTGAGAACGCAGAGACGGTTTTGTGTTCCACCGCCCGCACTGCTAGCACTTCTCGATCCGACGAAGGAGCAAACGGGACTTTTCTGGAATGATCTCGGGTTCTACCATGCCAGCGTTTGTAGTATTTTTGCCGTGTTTCTGTTTTCGGTTCCTAAGTGGAAAATCGGTGCGTTCTCACCCTTACGGAAAGGTCACCTTACACCCATCTTCAGCGTGTGGGTGACGCGCCGAATATATTGTGCAGAAACTATAAACTTAGCCGGAGCACGTCTTATGAGGCCTGGGCCCCATGTGGTAAAATCCACACGGAGCAGAGGACTCCACCGCCGCACTGACGCTCCTCTGCCGCTTTAAGGGGAACATCTACAGGGCTTGAGGAATGAAAATAACAGGCGTGGTCCTCGTGCCTCCGGTGACGCGCTTCCGCTCTCCGCTGTGCTGTGACAGGGCTCCCTGTCCCCAGGGAGTCACAGGGCTGGCTGTCTGCAGCTGGTAGGCTCCGATCTGAGGGTGCAGGATGGAGCATGTTACTCGATCTCTCAGAGATGGGGAGTTCTACAGGTTCATATGAAAAGGGTAGGTTATGGAGGGTGTAGCGTAACCCTTCCCGCCAGTCCAGCCCAGACTGAGACGTTGTGATTCATTAGCGCTATGAGGAAGGAGAGATGAGCAATTTCGTAAGTTTATGAAAATGAGTGTGCCAGAGACTCCAAATGGGGGTCAGGGGGAGGTATGGGGTGGGGGGTTGCTGTGTGGTCATGCTATGGCCAGTGTTTATTCCCCTTAAGTTGCTCAACAATTCTTCAGTGGAGAGTTCACGTGAAGGTCAGACACCCGTGTGGTGGATTCCTGACATATTTCTTTTCCCATACCTGTGGTTTGTGAATAAATAAGGGAGAGGGACACAGAACAAAATAAATGCTGCATGGAAGGAAGGGGGGTGCAGTAAAGCAAAAGGCTCTTTGTGTGGGAAATCATTACAAAACCAGATGGCCAAGGGTTCAGTTACACTGTTGCCCCCACTGACACCCCCGCGCCAATTCCCCCATTTCCTGTGCCAAATTAACGTCATTAAAGATGTAGAGGAGAGCCTAACTTGACTTTCTCTCTACATTTATACAGGTTTGTAATTTTATCTTGATAGTGATGCCTGGTCACATGGCTTGCTTTTTGCAGGAACTAGACGTGGTAATTATTCTGGAAATATTTGTTACTTTTGAAGCATAGTGCTCTTTATTAGCTAAATACACCATGAATCATTAAGTGTTTTTGTTTGAAGTTTATATGCTTAATATTGATAAATATCATGTCTTTATGCACAAATTTCTTTTTGATCAGATAAAAATTTGTCTTGCTGCTTAATAGAATCATTTAAACCATTTATTGAATGATTCCTGAAGGACTTGTTTCCATGTATTTTAAATGTAAAATCGGCACTTTCAGTAACATCCCAAATTCTGGATTTTTAAAATACATACACATGAATGTGTTCTGAGTTTATGTAAGCAGCTTGAGCCTGGATGCTTTAATCACCACTGAATGGTTTTGGCTTTTCACACGCAATGCCACCATCCTGTATGTTTATGGCATTCCGGAAAAACACCTACAGTTTGAGATCAGGCTTCCTTTGGGTACCATGTGATTTGGGAGGTGTGGTGACAGCAATCCACAGGTTGACGTTTTTGAAGACAATAGGAAAATATATTTATTTTATTTTATTTATTTCCATGTATGCCTATAGAGAAAGTGTTCACCACATGATGCAGAAGACAGGCTTCGTGTGGGTACTGAAATCACCAGTAACATTATTACATTAGTGTCAAACTCTCCAAGGGCTTGTGATCAAAAACCCATATAATGCTCATTAAATATTTACTGAAAAATTGACATCTTTGTCTTCAGGAAAAAAGAAAAGATTTTACAGTTTGGTGTTCTCTGGAGGTGTAATCTTTATTTTTAAACAAGCTCTCATTAAAACAGTTTTTTGGAGTCTATTGTTTTTCAGTTGTTCGGATTCCATAGATTCAGGTTTATAGTGTAAAAAAAAAAAACACAGGACATAATAACTCAGCTATAAGACTTTGAAAAGCAGAGAAAATGAAAAAGCTTGTGAACATTAAATAAGATCTTATGCCACCCCACCTCCACAATACACTATCCAGCCTCTGGTTTGCCGATCTTCTCCTCTGCCTCTGAAAACAAGATTGGCCCCAGCAGCATGCTAGTCGCTGCTGTAGACTTTGTTTAATATCCTTCCAGCACCAAAAGCTAAAGCTTATTGGCCACCCCCATTCTCCCACCCCCTTCTCCAGCCTAGCTGCTGGCAGCGGCTGATATTACTGAGATTAATGCCTTGGAATTCATGGAATTCCTGCTTTAAACAATGTGTTCATTACAGAAGGGGGTCTTTCCACTCGTTTTTGACCCTGGCTTCTGGGAATGTCTCCTTAAGAGTAAAGTAGTCGTAGGGCCTCACGTGTAGTGCTGGGAGACTCTGTATGCTTTCTAGCCTTTGATCGACTGGTGAAGAGCACAGTATTCCTCCTTAAAAGGGCCATTGATAAAGTCTTTGATTTTGAGCTACGCACAAAAAAATTCACAACCTCGCAAAACGCGAACACGCCAGTTTTTTGCAGGTCAGCCAGCGAGACGCTTTGAAGATGTTGGTACTGAAGTCGGAACTGAGAATGCTGCCCAACAGCTTCAGAAACACTGAGAGAAGTTCAAGATCCTTTGATAATTAAATTTTGAGTTTTGCAAATATTCATGCCGTAATGGGTTCGCACCCCATCCTGGGTTATTCCCTGCCTTGCGCCCGTAGCCTCCGGGATAGACTCCGGACCCCCCCGCGACCCTGAATAGAATAAGTGGTTACAGAAAATGGATGGATGGATGAATGGACAAATATTCATGAATACAGTGAATTGTACAACTGTGCGATCCAAAACTAACAAAAATGAATAATTGTGTGAAATCTGAGTTCAAATTTTAAGACCACCCTGTTCTGTTTAAAAAAAAAAAAAGGATTTCTAAACCGAATGCAAATGGAATGAAACGGTAAGCATGCCTTCCCACTGTGCATTTTCATTTACACTGCTCACTCCGTGCACTACTGCCCTTCGTGGCATGTTCCAGAACCCTCTAAATTGGGTTTGACTGCGATATCTTTGACTAGCGGGTCTTACCCCTGGGAACTGAGACGTGGAGAGAACTCTGGGATCGTACAGGACTGCAGAGAGATTATAAAAACAAGTCTGAAGGAACCAATGGCTGGATCACTTAAGACAGCCATGCCTTTTTTTCAGTCACAACAATTCTCTGCTGCTTTGAATTTATGTTTTGGATAGATGCAGCTATTTATTGAGGGAGTCTAGTGGTCCATATTAAAACAGCGATGATAACAATGCGAATATGCGGGATGGTCTTTGTAGTTTTGTTGCGTTAAGCATTGTCAACTCCTGGAACAATTTCTGGGCATGTACATGAGGGCTGAACAGATTATAGTAATTTAGTTTCTTTTATACTGGCTTCTGAGACTCAGTTTGAATGTCATGCGTACAAAAGCACAGCGTGTCCCCCGATGGCTGGAATGCCCCAGTTTTAAGTACCTTTGGTGCAAACGACGTGAATAAGAGGCTAATTAGTGGCTTTCTGTCAGGGTATCATGTGCTGCTGGCTTGTGCCACCTGCCCCAGCTGAAAGTCTTACTATGCAATTGTGTGTGTGAGTGCGTGTGTTTTTTTTTTTTTCATTCAGCCTGCCCCCTCCCTCTCTCACCTTCACTGCTCTCAGCTAGAACACCCCCCCCTCCCCAGGGACACACACCGGATATTGTGAATAGCAGGAGTGGTGCATTGATAAAGCCCTTCCTCCCCCTCCCAATGTCACCTGTTAACGTTCCCCCTCCTCCTCCAGGTAGGATTCACCTTATAGCCAGCATGCCGAGCGTTCGGCTTCTGTTTGGCACCTCTGAGGTACTGTCGTAAAACTCAGGTTTTGGGAGATAAAGCTCTTCCGTAATGAGCCACCTGAATGTTGGGCTGATATGGCAAAGCTTTACACTGCTCTGTACGAGCCACGTGGGATGCTCGTCTGATAGGACTATCAGGGGGCAGGTACTGGCTGCTGATTGGTCTGTGTATGTCTCTGCAAAACTGGACATATTTCTTGCTCCATTTTAAATATTTGTAATTTTTTATGGTATGATGGTATTTTTATAACGGTTGGTAAAACACTTTTTTTTAAAATAACTGACACAGAGTCTATGTTCTGTAATATGATCATTGCCAGTTTTCATATATTTTGTTTTTTTTTTAGGTTGGTCAGTGAAATGCTGAACCGAACCTCTGTCACGCTCCCTGAATAAAACTGAAATGTAATTTTGGTCTTCTCTTAACAGTCATGAGACCTAAAAGAAAAAAAAAACTTTACTGGGCTTCAGGGAGATAACAGCAAGGGCCGTAATATCCATGAGTATGTATTTTAAATGGTTATTTAAAAATCATGTTGCAGTGTGGCTGTCAGGAGGAAAGCCGGTTAGTCAGTGAGGCTTGTCTCTAGCTTCCATGTACTGCTAAGATGGTCTTACTTAAATAAAAGGATTTACTGGACGGTACTTTGTCTTGTTTATTCAGGTGTCTGTTTGAAGGCTGTGCTTATTGTGAGATTTTCCAAAGTCTTGTATATCCAAGAAGGATGTATTTTAACTTACAGACACCCAGCTGGCCAGCAGGGTACAAAAAAACGTTTTTTGGATTGCATTTTAATGTATGGTTTGAATTTCTGGATATAATTTGACTCAAGGCAATCTTAGATAAATTCTGAGAACGACTCTTATTATTTTTGAGAATTCAAGAGTCCAAATTCAAACTCAAACTGTTTATTAAAATACATGAGATTGGCAGTTAAATTACACACTATTGTGGAAAATAAATGCAGACACACACACACAGCTCCACACAGGAATGAATGATTTTCTGAGAAAACCAGCTTGTCAGATTTATTGTTTAATTTGACGGTGGTATTTTGCTGAATTGTTTCAATGCTGTGATTGGCTCCACAGTCTCATGAACTGATCCTCTGGGTCAAGAGTCAAATAACTAAATTCTCCTTTACTGACTGGTTTATGCTTATGTCACAGTGATTGACTTTTGACCTATGACATCAGTCTTTGGGTGCTCATTAATGCTAATGGATAGCGCTGCTATGTGTTAATTCCCTAAAGAACCCCAAAGTTAAACTTTGTTTATAGCTTCCATGCAGCTTCTCTGCAAAAGCATTAAGCTATTAAATATTCATATGCAATTTTGAAGGTAACTTTTAAAGGAAGAAAGCAAATATCATACCAGTTCTCTGTGTAATATTTAATTGCTTTTCTTACTATTTGAAACGGTTTCCCAGAGACTGTTATCTTAATGAAGTGGCGTAGACCACATCATGACTGGTATCGCTGTCAGTACTTCGGAATGCGAACATCAAAGTATTGGACATGGGGAGAGGGGACCAGAGTTCCCAACAATGTGGTAAACACCTGCAACTTTTTACCTTGTAAGGTGACATTTTTTCAGTCCACTCAAGAACAACTGTGAATGCTAGCAAAAGAAAAAAAAATAGTCTTGTATTTTGTTTGGTTACTTATGGTTAAGGTTAGGGTTGGGTTGGGGTTAAGGCTGTCATAGTTGGGATTAGAGTTATGTCCATATAAATGAATGGAGTCCCCACAAATATATGAATATGTTGAGCGTGTGAGTGTCTGCCTGTCTGCCTGTGTGTGTGTGTGTGTGTGTGTGTGTGTGTGTGTGTGTGTGTGTGTGTGTGTGTGTCCGCACCGCGATTGACTGGCGTCCCTTTTTCGGTGGTCCCTGCCATGTGGTCTAGGTTCCAGGCCACTTGCATTAGCATACGCAATTATGTAAGATGGACTGATGGATGGATAGTCGGCGGATTTCATTCATTTTTGTCTTTTGCTCTGGAAATCTCTGGTCTGGAGAGGCAGATCGAGGCCAGCTGAGTTGTCTGACGGAGCCCACTCAACACGTCCTCTGAAGACGTTCACGTAGATGTCACAGGAGATTCTAGTGCCGCACCCCTCCCTGGCAGAAGGAGATACCCACGACGGCGGCAATCAGAGCCAGCAGATGGGGCGAAGCTCTCGGCCTGCGCATCTGTGGATAAATGCCTTTTCTCCCCGAGTCCTTTGGGAACCATACAAATCCAATTTAAAGAGCACTAAGCACTGGATAAAAGAAAGGAGATAAAAAAGACACTATGGAACAGGAGGATAAAGGGAGAGCAGGGAAAACA
The DNA here is from genome assembly GCA_011763525.2 of Mormyrus iriodes. Taxonomy (NCBI): domain Eukaryota; kingdom Metazoa; phylum Chordata; class Actinopteri; order Osteoglossiformes; family Mormyridae; genus Mormyrus; species Mormyrus iriodes. The sequence continues at coordinate 112,359 of JAAGVU020000084.1, read as the reverse complement.
AGTGGTTCCTCATTCAAAGTGTTCCCACACAGGGTGATTAATTTTTCAGGACTGGCATACAATTCAAGGCCGAGATTTTTGTGGGAAGGACCTGGGGGTGGGGGGGGGAGGCGGTGTAGATAGGTGATCTCCTCAAAGAGTTTGACTCTTTAGATAATCTGCACAGAGGCAGGATGGGGGTTCGGGGTTCTGATGGAAAGATTCGGGCGCTGGACTCTACTCTGGAGTAATCTGCATAGGGAGAGTCCTCCTAGTACAAATTAATTTGTTAGACAAATAGTACCACAAGCGGGTGGGTTTTGCGCCCCCCGTGCAGACCAATAGCACGGGTAGGGCGGTGTTTTGCTACTTTTACCGTGCACTTGGCCACCGGCATGAGAGCTGGCAGCGACGTCTTTTGGGATAGCGACTCCTCGGGGGCCTTGTTACGACGCCTCCATTTTATTTTGTGACCATGTGCCAGGTTCAGTCGGAGGTCTCTGTCTCACTCCTTTGCTCACAGCCTGTTGTCTGTTCAGGATAGTGGCAGGCAAGCAGCTGCCCTGAAAGTGCCCAGTGGTGACCCAACTCCCGCCTGTCCAGAGGGGCGTGACTGAAAAGAAAACGGGGCTTGTTGGAAGGAAGTCCTCCGTACTGAGCTGCCTTGATGAATAAGCCACGGCTTAGCAGTTTGTGGTCAGGCCACGGGAATGGTTAGGTTAGTTAAGTTATCCATGGCCATAACTTTACCCGCCAAACCTACAGCTCACCCAACACTTGAGGACTTTTTGAACCAAACACTCTCCTGATCCAAACATCATGTCAAACTGACCCTCCTTTTGGTTGCAGACCCTATGACACCACAAAACCTTCAGTACCTCACGTGCCTGTAAACCAGAAGTGGGGCTGGGGCTGCGGGTGGGGGGTGACTGTGGATCCAGACAAACCCTGGCAAGTAAGGCGGCATCACCATACAGCTACCGGATCTCTGGACACAAACGCAAGATGAGCGGTGTAGTGGAACTGGAACGGGAAAGTCTGAGTCGTAGCCTCGGTGTCACGGAAAGGAGGAAGAGGAAGAGCTGACATCTGAGTTATCGAGGCACGGGTGACGTCAAGCCAGCAAAGCTTTAAGAAGCAGCACTTCTCTTGTCTGTAGTTCATGCTTCCCTCTCTCCCTCGTTCCCGTTTCTGTCCTCGGCTTGGGAACAGGCAGACACCCCAGGCATTCCACTCAGGACCCCTGGGCGCGGGGAGGTGTAATGCGGCTCTCCGGCTGCCACAGACGTCACAAGTGCATCCGGCTAACAAGTTGAGGCTCCAATTAGTCTGGAGATCCCAGTGTAGAGTTACTCGTGTGTTTACGGTGTAAATGAACCACGTTTCTGCAGCGCGCATGGAGAGTGTTTTACAGCTACTGGAAGTGCGTATAGCTCTTCGGGAGAGCCGTGGGGCAATGGTCTGTTTCTTGTTTGGCCTATTGTTTACGGCGACATTTTGAAGCCTATTGGAGTCAGCAGGGCAGTCTCCCAGCACGAATTGGTATGCAGCCTGCTGCCTGTTTTGGCTGTGGGGCAGTTCGCTGAAACTGAGAGGAGTAACGCCTCATAATTAGGGTGAATTGGCCCATTCTTTGCCCACTGCCCTCCTGCCCCCCAGCTGAGAATCTTCCCAACCATTTCAGAGCCACTCCGTGACCTTCTGGTTTTACCTTTTGTTCCATTGTAGTCTGATCACACGGCCGGCTGTAATCAAATATTTCACACTCCCATTAACCTTTCGGGAGGAATAAATTGGAAGAGGAATTGTGGGCCCAAAAATGCAGCTGGGGTGGGGGGGGGATGTGCTAGTCTTGCTAATAATTGCATAATGCACCTGCATTGTGGCCGACGAGATCTCAAACGCTTGGATAGTCTCGGAAAGGATGTTTAAGTGTGCATGGGCTACAGAAACGGAGAGTGTTATGGAGCAGCGAGTCTGGTTGCAGCACTATAATCAGGATAGCCATTGCTTTCAAAGATGTACTTGTCCTGTCTTGCAAACTTTTTTTATCATGATCTTTTTACCTCTGATTCAGTTGGATATTATTGCAGTTTTGGCAGAATTATTATTTGCGCCCTACCTGCAGATTACAGTCTCTCTGCTTGTGAAACAAAACGTTCTATGAATTTACTTCCTGTTCTGGAAATGATGTTGTTCTTGGAGCTGAGCTGGCTCTCGCCGTTTTGCGAATCATGCCGGCAGGCTGTTAAAATGGCACACGGTGGAATCCTCCGTTTGTGTGTTTGCAGGTACGGATTCGTTTTCAGCAGGGCTCCTTGTGGAGACTTACCACCCCGAGGACCACGTAAGTTGCCTAAAAGGAAATCTCTGCGGTAGTCTTAAACCCCAGTGAAAGCCTACTGCTGAAATCAAGACTAGTAACTGGTCTGCCAATCCTGGGCCTGAAGGAAGGCGGATCCAATGGGCCGAACATGAATGGATTACAGCTGGTTGACTTTTAGGAGGGGAAGTGGCAGTGGAGGGAGAAGGAGGAGCCAAAAATTGTTTATTATTATACGGGAAAAAGGGCACAAGTCTGTATCAGTGGGGAGGGGTACAGAAGGTTTTTGTCAAAGTATTGTTGGATAAAGTTGAATGGGCAAGTAATCAAGCCTTGGGTTTGATATTATTTTTTATTCTGTTACATGAAATAGGAATATTTGTGGTCCAGCGGTTGTGTTAGTATGTATAGCAAAACCCGAAACGCTACGGGTGGTTGACACAGTGGAAGGGAAAAGAATCTCCATCATTTCTTTAGCGAGGCACCAGGCGATTCGCGTCCCATAACGACGGCGATCTGTGGTATGTCTCAGTTTCCAACCATGCCGTTTGTGGGTGTTAAAACGAAAGGTGTCGACTGTGGACATTTAAATAATGCCGCCTGTGTATAAAACAAAATAAATCATCTGGGAAGCTTGAACAGAGACACATGTAGAGAATGCCTATTCCTTTTTAAATAAGCACTTCAGCAAACACCATACAACTGACATGTTCCTGCCGCCCTTGGATAGATCATTGAATCAGCCCTCAGAATCATGGGACATTTCCGTGAGCTTTTGAACAAAAACAGGGTTAGATCGTATCTTACTCTGAGATCTGTGATGAGAGCATACAACAAGAACAAACTAGTCCGGCCTGATAATTAAAAATTGTAGAGGGTGGGGTTAAGGACTCTTGGTAAGTGTTCCCCCCCCAAATTTTCTCGTTGTGCTTCATCATTTTTAATAAACACTTAGTTGTATCAGTTAATGTGGGTGAGCTGAGATGGTTGATGATTAATTTGGTTTGAAGTTAACAGACCTTGAAGCAGAACCCAGTCAGGAGTCAGTTATTCTGCCTCAAAATATTACCAACTATCGCCCAGCTCAGATTTTTATTAATACTATTCTTAAGATTTTTGAATAATTGAAATGCAGTTTTATTAACTTTCTAAGTGCATTACCATACCGGATATGGTTTTAGGAATCAGATTCTGTGCCACTTATGTGGGTGTTTCTGTTCGTTCGTTTTCCGATTTATGTCTGATTTGTTCTTTCTGCCCGTGTGGCCTTGGGGATCAGCTAGGGATCAACCTATGCTGTCAAATCCGCTTTAATGCACAGCGCCCAGATGTGATCTTTTCATTTCACTGTTCACCACACACTCATTGGCCTGTTCATAAGGCACACTAGCCAATCATGAGGCTGCAGCTGAATACGTACAGCATGCAGGCAGGTTCAAGAGTTTAAGTTACTGTTTGGCTAAGCATGAGAACGGCTAAGGCGCATGATCTCAGCGGTTTTGAATGTGGTGTGATTGCTGGTGCCAGACATCTCAGAAACAGCCTCCTTCCTGGGATTTTCACACACTGCAGTGTCTAAAGTTGACAGAGAATCATGTGATAGATAGAAAATGTCCGGTCAGTGTTAGTTATTTGGGCAAAAAACATCTTGTTGATGAGAGAAGTCGGAGTCAGATAGCCAGACTTGTTCAAAACCAAAAGAAAGGTCTCAAGTGCAAAAATATTAGCATAAAGACACAAATGTATTCCTTGTTTACTTGTATTTAAAATGTGCCCCCCCTGCCCCCCAATCCTAAGGCTTTATTGTGAGGCTGAACATGAAGTAACCGTCATTGTGGCTGAAATGAAAAATGGCGCCTTGCTCTCCGCACCGGCACACGCCCTTTGTACACAGGCTGGCTCACACGGCATGCTGCTGGTTTGTTAGTCATAACCCCCCTTTCGCTCCCCCTTGCATCTTGTTAGTGAGCTAAGTCTCCCTGCTCAGTGTGGGGCTGCTCTGTGCGCAAGTTCGAAACGTGAGGTCTCGTAGAACCTGTTTGTGAAGCCGGCTCCATTTTGAGGAGCCCTTCTGTGTGAATCTGTCGTGTGCGGAGAGGACACCCTTCACACATCCAGCGAGGTCTTACTCAATTTAAAAAATCTCCTTTCAAAAATGCCTATATAGTTTTGTCTGTTTTTCCTCATATATACACGCACATAGAAACACTCTGCATGTTTTACAGTTTTTTGTCTGTTTTAATAGTACTTTATATAGTTTTTTAAAAGTTGGTTTTCCACGTGTCTGCGTAATGAGAGGCTCACTTTTGCTATGTAACTGAAGCATTTGGTTTGGTTAGAGTGTTCCTCCCCCAAGGAGCCAGTGTAGATGTTGTAGATGTTGACATCATTGCCTCAGTTCATCCACATTTCCCCCTTTTCCCGCATTGTGAAAAGTTCTTTGATTGCGTCTGTCAGCTTTCAGGTCATTGTGGTTTTATACTGTAGCTTATTTGGCATTCCATGTGTCTCCGTTGGTTCTCTCGCATGTTTGGTGTAGATCCTGACCTTTTGTATGGAATCACGTTGCCATTTGTAAACATGTTCTATGTGCAGCGATATGTGTGTGACATGAGCCTTTGAAGGCCACAGTGGGCAAGATTACCGCATAATGACCCAGACGAACTAATCACATAAACACATCAACCATGTGAGTGGCTGTGTATGATAGCCCCACCCACTGCCTATTTTGATCCCGCATTTCTCTTCTTCCTAATGTGTATTTGTCGGTGAACTTGGACTATTTTCATGCAAAGTCCTTATTTTCTTCTCCTCAGGCCTATATGTCCTCCGGCCAGCAGATGGCACCTCCCAGTCCCAACACCAACAGCAGCAGTAACAGTAGCAGCGGTGGAGGGGAGCAACTGAGCAAGACCAACCTGTACATACGTGGGCTGCACCCGGGCACCACAGACCAGGATCTGGTCAAGCTGTGCCAGCCGTGAGTACTCCTTCCTGTGCCGGTCTAGTTCCTGTGACTGGTTGCGCTCCATTCCGGAACATTCCATTGGGTCAAAATAAATGTGTGTTTCTGTGAGTGCCATGGGAAGCCGCCGGAATTGTGGTGTGCGGAGGATATAGACAAGTCTTGGAATAGACAGGAGATGGAAAGAAAACTGAATCTGAATCTGAAACCTAAGCCGGGATGGGCTAGCGGGGGGGGGGTTGCTTGCTTTACGTATCCGGACATGACCCCCCTCCTTTTTTTCAGAAGCAGAAACACCTTCCCCTGTCTCACTGCCTGTGTCATCCAAAGGGCTTTCAGAGCTTGTCTGCATATACGCAGGCAGACACTATGAAAAATACGCTCATTTTCAGATTTTCCTATGCTCGCAAACGTTCGGACCTTGCAAGTCCAGACTAGCTGTTCTCTTATCTTAATGCAGTTTTATCTTGTCTTTAGATGAGAGGGACAGCAGTGTGAATACGCAGGCAGAGTAGGAGGTAAAAAGGATTTAAAAGCCGCTTAACTGCCCTGCTCCCACGTTCAGCACGGACGGCGGTATGCTCCCCGGGGGAACCGTCAGAGAATTCCACGTAGGCTCAGGTTTCAGACCTGCCGTTTAGGCTGGTACCGCCAAAACCAGATGCCCATTTGGCCCCCCCCCCCCCCCCCCCCCCCCCCCCCCCCCCCCCCCCCCCCCCCCCCCCGCGCCTCCCCCGCCCCGCAACCAAAAGAAAAACTAAACTTTTACACTTCGCATGCTTCTCTCACGGC
>JAAGVU020000084.1:75547-97490 GCA_011763525.2 Mormyrus iriodes | reverse complement strand
GGGGGGCATCCCGCAACCGCAGCAAAGACAAAGAGTATCCTTTTAGCTGGATCAGCTACATTCCCTTGCTCCGTTTCCCTGATACAAGTCCCCCTCACTCTCCCACCACCAATGTGAGTAGACATGCACAATGCCCCCCCCCCCCACATAGTAAAATGACACAGTGAGGAGAGGAGTCTCCCAGGGGATTGAGTTCAACTTGAGTACAGCCAGCTTCCTCTCTGCCCCCCCCTCCAGTCCTCCCTTCTTTCTCTCCACTTTCCCCTCCACCATCGCCATGTCCCTCCAACACCCCTGCCCCACCCCCCAGCCGAAATGCTCCATTTCCAGCTGCAGTACAGTACATATCCGTATCTTCATGTGTCCTCCCTCACCTTTCATTGCTGGCTTCCAGGAATCGTGTTTAGCTTCATGCCTGCTGGCCGGCGAGACAAGGATTAGCCTTTGCTCGGACTCCAGACGTCACACTTTATGAATGTTATGCGTTCCTATAACAGTTCGAACTTCGTGATGATTAATGTCACTGCCGCGTTTTACTGGGGCTCCTGTGTATAAACGTTTTGTGTTCGTCTTTCCTGTTCCTTCGGTCCTGCTGGATGGGATCGGATTTCTCATCCAGCTGCACAAGCATTTGACTAAGATACAACGGAGCCTCACTGTACAGAAAATATACACTGCAATAAACGGCCTTCTTGTGTAGAAAAGCACCAGTAATCGATCCCTGTATTTATTTTTACGATAAATTTGTGTCAAGTAAAGGTTTACTATCTTGATGTATTATGTTACAGGATAATTAATATTCTGTATCTTTAAAAATAAACCTACATATGTATTTATATTACTGTCCACCTATATGCACATACAAGTCAGTGCAGTTGGTGGAACCTCTCAATTCTAAAATCTTCCAAGGCTTTTCTGCTGTAAATTTTCTGCCACATTACTCCTGAAGAACTTTTCCCTTTCTGTCCCCTGTCTTTCTGCTGAATTGTTTTTATCCGCTTATCTGTGCTGCTTATTTCACTTCCCATGAAAGATGTGGAAAAGTATAGAGCCATTGTTACAGTCTCTGTCTGCAGTATTGCTGTAACTCTGTGACTGATTGAGAAGTAGTGGTCATTAATTGAGGTTACTTGTCTGATAGCAAAACATATGAAGACTTTATTTGTAATTGAATGAAGGTCTCAATCATGCAAATGGCTGTTTGTCTTGCGCGTGAGTCTTGCTCCTTTGCCCACGTTTGTGTTGAACACTGGGCTTCCATCATCGAGCTTTTATTTGTCTTGAACACGAACCACATTGTCAACATTTATCTTGATCCATGAGTTTCTGGTCCATTGTCCACATTTGCCTTCATATTGCAACCCTTGTCTGTCTTGAACATGGACCCTATTGTCCACGTTTATCTAGATCCCTGAGCCTTTGCCCAGTTGTTCTGTGTCTGTCTTGAACAATGACCCTTCACTGCCTTGTCCATGTTTGCTTCGAACATGAACCCAGTTGACCACGTTTGTCTTGAACACTGAGCCTCCGCCCTGTTGTCCATCACTCACACACAGCAACAGGAGCAGGACCCCACAAACCTGTACATCTCCAACCTGCCACTGTCCATGGACGAGCAAGAGCTGGAGGCCATGCTGAAGCCTTTTGGCCAGGTCATCTCCACCCGCATCCTTCGCGACAGCAATGGGACGAGCCGGGGTGTTGGGTTTGCCAGGTAGGTGGGGGAGTATTTATTCACTGGTTAATGTGTTTGGAGGGCTGCACAGCTCAAATTTGTCTTCTAATGCTGCTGTCTTCACTTCCCCTTTTTCATTCCTGTTTCAAAGGCTGACAAGACTCTGACTGAGAACATTTTATAGAGCCTTTTTATGGGAAAAAAAAATCATATTGACGTCAAAATAAAACCTGAGGCGAAAGGCTTAATTTGATGCATCATTTGCTGCAAATAAGATTAATAAGCATTTCCTGGATCTAGCCGGAAAATATTTCAGTAGTTCCTGTTAGAAGGGATCTGAAATCTGCCTTGAAGTTTAATTTATTAATAGGTTCCAGTCTGAAAAGAGAGATTTTTTTTCAAGATATACATGTGAAGCCTGAGAAAATGCTGACTTCCACATCTAGTGGAAGAAAGTACACGGTGTTCACAAGCTTGATCTGATGCACAATTTCTGGTGAAAGTAGATTTTAAGATTACCCTAGGAACAGTTGTTATGAAATGCTTACATTATTGCCCCCCTTTGGCCATAAGTGGAATTACATTGTACTGAGAAACTTGGAAACTCAGATGAATTGTGTTGGCTTTCAGGATGGAGTCAACAGAGAAGTGTGAATCTATCATTCAGCATTTTAATGGAAAATACATAAAGACTCCGCCAGGAATACCAGGTAAGCTTATGAAGGAGTGGCTTTAAAAAAAATGCTTCTATTGATTAGTTATGTCTTTACACAGAAACAGAAAAGCCATTTTAGAGTAAAATTTAGAGTTAGATGTGTTTACTTTTTTGTTTGACTTTTTGTTTTGTTTTAGGGCCTTAAACTCTCATTTGTCCCCACAGTGCCTACAGAACCCTTGTTGTGTAAGTTTGCTGATGGAGGGCAAAAAAAGCGGCAGAACCAGGGGAAGTTCCTTCAGAACGGGAGGCCATGGACGACCAGGGAAGTGGATACGGTGAGATGCTAAAGACTAAGAGCTTGGAGATGCACACACAGCTTGTTAATTTGTTAATCTATATGTAAATCTTACTGGCTGAGAATAGACGTATCACCGCTTCACGATTCAAAAACATCAAGTAGAGCCGTTGCCACATTGTGAACCAGGAGTGGAAATTTCAGATCCAGTAAGTAAATATCCCGAGCAAGATTTTATTTCAACCAACCAGTTGAGTATAAGGAGTTACAGCCACAGAGTACTCAGCTGTTTGGTTGAAACAAATTCTTGGTCTGGATTTTTACTTGCTGGACCTGAAATTCCCACTTCTGATGTGAACTATCCACTGCAGCTCACACTGGTGAAATTAAATGGGAATATTGCCCTTGTATGCAATAACCAGTGTTATTATTATGCATGATTATGTTTCCTTAGGGCGGAATGACATTAACATATGATCCGGCAGCCTTACAGAATGGGTGAGTACAAAATATATATTTTTCTTTAGCATTATTAGGGGTTAAAGGTGATGGTGAGTTGAAAGTGGGAAGCCTGAGGAAAGAGGTTTAAAAAGAGGCAAATGAGGGGATCGGGTGAGTCCCCCATCGAGGCCAGCAAAGCAGAAGTCTGTGTAGCTGTAGATCTGAATTACAGCTCCACCATCAGCCCAGACTGCATGGGGTACAGTGCAAGGGAAATGTCCTAGCGACTGCTCTGGGATCAGTGTGGGGCTAAGGAGTCCGTTATGTTTACAGATGATTTTAAACAAAGCAGAAGTCTTTACACATTCATATTTTACATGAGTGTTTCACTACAGCTCTAAATGAAATTTACTGGTCTGGGCGTAGCCCACGAGCCATTTTCAGGACAGCAGTGTTTTGCATCGCTGGGCCAGCAGGAGGATGAATTTCAGTTGAATTCAGGACTGAAGTCCCCTCTAATGTTATAAACTTATATGATGAAAATGATGATGTTTTGTTCCTGCTACATACTGAAAACAGACAAAGAACTGTTAGCAGCTAATTAATTATCATATTCAGCTTGGGACCAGACCCAAGATGTTACCACCATCTTCCATGGGATTCATCTCATCATTTTTGGGCAGACATTTGTATATGTTTATTTGTTGTTGTGATTCAGTCATGAGTGAAGCATTCGTGGAGCTTCTCAGTAGTAACAGTGAACAGGTGAAGGCCAGCGTCTGTTTGTCATGCAGGTTCTACTCGTCCCCATACAGCATCACTCCCAACAGGATGATCGCACAGACGTCCCTGTCGCCCTATGTGCATTCCCCTGTCTCATCCTATCAGGTAGGAGAGCCAGCACGCGCCCAGGGTCCTAAAGCTCTCCCTTCTGCCGAATATAGTCCTGGATGCCATGTAAATTTACATTTTACATTTATTTGTAAAATGTAAAACTATTTTGTATATTTAAAATTTTGTATATTTTACATTAGTAACTATTTTTTTTCTTCACTGAAATTATTTTTGTCTCTGGTAGATATTTATATACTTTATTGATCTTGGTGGGGAAATCTTATAAATTATATATATAAGATATATATATATATAATACATACATATATATAATCTTATACTGTTGTATTGTTTTTCTTTTTTTTCCATACTTTTTTTACAGCGTCAGGAGCAAACAGAATAAGAATTTCATTGCGAACTGCACCTTTGACAATGAATTGCTTGAATAAACACTTATTTAGCCAAACAATTGAGAAAGCAGGGCCAGACAGTCCCTGATGCATTTAGGATTAAGGGCCTTGCTCAAGGGCCCAATGAAGACATCAATCTGCCAACCCTAGGACCCTCCAATCACAAAGCTAGTGTGCAAACCCACTAAGCCACACACCGCCCCCATGGAAATGACCCTCCAGTGAATGTGAAATCCTCAGGTGCCTCTCCTGAAACATCTTTGATCTTCCACAGGTGCACAGCCCTTCCTGGATGCACCACCAGTCGTACCTCATGCAGCCGGCAGTGAGTGATGCCATGTGACATTATGGCCCCTACATTGTGGACTAGAACTCCTTATGCCAGCAGAGAGACTCAAAGGCTTCAAAGATGCCTGATCTCTTCTGCTGTCTGTTTAACTTTATCTTTCATCTGTCTGACTACCAGGGCCGGATCCAGGCATGGGCAGAGTAGGCAGCTACTTAGGGGCCAATCAGCACAAGGGGGCCCAGACAAAGTCATAAAATAAAATACGATCATCAGTTTTCTTGGTAGGGGTCAGTTTCTGGGGCTGCTTTGCCTAGGGCCCCTGAAATGGTAGATCTGGCCCTGCTGATGACCTGGGTTGTTCTATTTGTCCACTTGTCAGTCTGTCCATCTTTCTGCCTTTCCCTCCGTTTCCTCCTCTTTCCTTCCATCTTTCTCCCCCTCTTCTTCTCCACCCTGGTCTCCCTGCACCATTCATTCCATCTCCCCACCCATCCATCTGTGTCTGACTGCCTCTCTGCCTCCAGGGGGCAGTCCTCACCCCCACAATGGACCACGCCATGTCCATCCAGCCCAGTTCTATGATGGCTCCCCTGACGCAGCAGCTCAGCCACCTGACCATGGGCAGCACTGGCACAGTGAGTCCCTCAGACCTGCGCAAATCAGCAGCTTCTGCTCAGTCCTTCACTGTTGGCAATGTCTCCTTCCTTTTTCTGCAGTATATGCCAGCTAACACAGCTATGCAAGGGACCTATATCCCACAATACACCCCAGTGCCTCCCTCCAGCGTCTCAGTAGAGGTAAATTTGGGTGGGGGGGACAGATTTTCTAGTGCACCGCACAGTACTCACTCCACTTTAAAGTCATATTGGCATCATATACCTAACAATAAGTCAACTATCATACAAGGTTTTGATAGATTTTATCATTTGTGAGACTGACAAAGTTCAGGATAAATGCACCTAAATAGTTTCCATAACCCAGTTAGACTTCAGGCTGATCTCTCTATTTGCAGGAAAACTGTGGTCAGCAGCAGCCGGTTGCCATAGATACATCCACAGAACACACAGGTTACTCATACCAGCACAGCAAGTGAAGTAAGGGTGGGTCCAGCTCGCTTCATCTCATTTGCAGCTCCTTATTAATAAAGCCTGCTGACTCTATGCCCCCCCTGACTCCACTCCCACAGGTTCTCACCCAGAATGGGCAGCTGGGAGCAGAAGATGGGCATTGTCTCCGCACGACTGGTCATGACTCCACAAACTCCCTGGACGTCACACACGGGACTCTCACATGGAAGACAGAAAGGAACGTGTTTCTTTTGGAAGACAAAGGTTTATTTCTTCATGGCTCATGCAGCCAAAGGTGGGGGGATTCCCGGGAAGGACGAATGATCTATTTTGATAAGTGGAAAAAAACACATTAAAGAGAGAGAGAAAATGCAGCAAACCAACAAAGGGGAAAAGACACAAACCTTATTTTTGTGCACGTATAATAAAAAATTATTTTTAAAAAGCTTCTGGAGTTTCAGAATGAAACAGGAAAAAGTTGCAACACAAAGTGTCTTTTTTAGTTTCCTTTTTGTAAAATATGCAAACTTTTATTTGCATTTTTTTTAGTTGTGTCTGTTTTTGGACATTTGGTCGGCTGCAAGTGGCGGATTTTTGTACAGATTCAAAAGCTGAAACAATGCATTTTTGTCCATTTTTGCAACGTAGTAGGTTTGATACTTTTATTGTACTTTTTTTTATTTTTAAATCAAAGACAAATACAAACAAAACCGCTTAAATCACTGCTTCAGATCCAAGAGCCGCAGTTTCGTTGTTAAAGGGCAGACTGGAAAAGGCTGAAGTTCACGATTCCCTTAAAACTATTTTTAAAATTAGGAGCAAAAGACAATCACAAATTTTACTATTTATATTTTAGCTGTTTATTCTAATTCTTACTTTTTCAGTCGGCTGAATGAAAATGCATCACAGCTAAAAGATAGAAGTAATTTATATAAGTATGTAAGTATTTCACAGATTTAGCGTAACGCACCCATTTCCAAAAAGAAGGCACCGAATCAGAAAAAACACATTGTTTGACATGGAATTGCATAGCTAAAGGTAGGCCTTCTGTGTTGGAAGTAATGATGTTGAATAGTTTGAAATATATTTTTAAAATACAAATATAGACAATTCAGGATCCAAGTTTTGTTAACCGGCATCCATGTTATTGAGGCTTGTAAGGGTTTAACCTTCAGACAAGCGGATCTTAGCCCGGACCAGGGGCTGACTGCTGGGATGTCAGTGAGCAATACTGAGCTCTGCAAGCAGCTCCTCAGACCGGGGAGGAGGGGTGATTTTAAGCGGCTTTGGGCTTGTACTTGTCCGGTCTTCGGTAAATCTTTCCTGCCATCGGACAAGTAAATATGAACAGAACTGTGCAAAACTAAAAAAAGCTAAACATTTGATTTTTAAAAGACGTCAAAGTGAGGAGAGTAAGCGAGTGGACAACTTTAAGTCCTCTGAAGCTGTATAGTGGGGGAGGGAGTAGTGGGTGGGGGGGGTCTTTTTTATTTTTATTTTTGCTTTCACAAAGCTGCTGTTTCTGTGTGTTAGTCTTCTCCTTCTGTGATCTGGATTTTTAAAAATATTTTTTTTTCTCTTGGGGCTTTTAATTGACTTGATTTTTATTTTTTTATTATATGTTCAATTTCTTTTCGATAATGTAGATCGTTATTAGTGAATAACATTCTAGGAGATTAGCTTTTAGCCTTTGAAAGAAGCGTAGGATTTTGAAATGATGCTTGAGGTTTGTGAGTTTGTGCATGGTCCAGACAAACCACAAAACCCAATGTTTTCCCCACTTGTGTGGGCTTTTTGTTCTTTTTTTATAGTTTATATTCTTTATCAGTCATGTTTGGAACCAAGCTCCATTTTCAGTAGGGTTGCCTCCCTCTCCATCTCAGGCGTTTATGCAGGTAAAGGTGAAACAGTCGGATGTTTCTAAGGTTTCTTGGAGACAGTGACCTTTGCAGATATCCCGATGGAGATCCAGGTGTTGCAGTACTGGTACTAAATTCAGGGTGCAAAATTATAGCATACAAATTAAAGCCCAGAAACTTGATTTGATTCAATTGCTATGGATACGTTTTATGCCACAAGTGTGCAATGTACAAAAGCCTTATATAAAAAATGAATTAATGTTCCACTCCGAGTTTATTCTGTTTGCGGAATGTTAAAACATCCAAATCCTTGAGGTCTTTTGTGGTAATTTGGCCTTTTCTTGTAAATTTTGTAGCCTCCTTTAGTAGAAATATGTTGCTGGCCAATTTTTTATATCAGGAAATACTTGACTGTTTTCACAATTAGATTTTGGGGATTTGGCTGATCTTTCTACAAGGGACTTTGTCTGTATTTACTGTATACAGTATGTACAGTGCAATGTCTCATATCTACTGACTACACAAACTGCAGATTCTTGTGCTTAATATTAAACCCTTGGGTCGATTAAATCTGACCAAGCACTAAGACATAGAAGTGACTGTTGGCTGAGCAAGCAGCAAGTGGTGTTCTGTGATCGTTTGATCGTGACTGAAAGGCAAAGATTTTGCTCTGCGTTTAAAGGGGAACATTTATCCTTTGGGATCAGGGTTTAAAAAAACAACATTTAGGACTCACGTGGAATGGAAAGATAAGCCATCCAGCTCCAGGGAGCCTTTAGGTTGATGTTGCAATCTTAAATTAAACACTGTTGAAGGACGGTTTCTTTAAGGTGGAAGATGAACTGAGTGTAAAGCCAAGTCTCACTCTGAGCAGGAGGCCCACTCTGGCAGTGATCTCCTTTCCCACGGTTTCAGGATCCAGTCCTTTACTCATTGTCTGCTGCTGTACTCTCTGTATCTTGGGATGGAGTGTATTGCTGCTTTTTGCTCGAGAGGAGTGAAATAATCACCTTCTTAGAAAGCCCTGATACATTAACATCGAAGGACGATTTAGATCAATGAAAATGAGCAGACAGATGAGAAATCGAAGGGGCCATGGGTTAGGTTACATATACACGTGAAAAACAACCTGTGCTTACAGATTTATTTAAGGTTCTGTACATATTCAGACTCATTTTCCCTGTCTCTCTTTAAGCATTCAGACTGTCCTCCTATATTAAGCTGTTTTTGTTTCCTGTGTCAGTTTAATTGTTATTGCTTTTGTTTGGTGATTCATTCAGACATACAGTCAGTTCATACCTATCAAATGCAAATGGCCTCATGAAGGAAAGTGTCTTTGTTATCTTGTGGTGTTATTTAAATGAAACGAATCAATCCAGCCACTATACTGAGAATAATGATACTGTTTTTAAATTATGAAAGAACTATTGTGCTTAAATGTTTTGCCTCTGGATTCAGGTTTAAGTCAAAGGTGAGAGCTTAACAAGGCTGTTCCCCTTCCACCTGCTTCCTAGCCAGTGTAAGCTGAGCTCCATCGCCAAATTCATGCTGTGGCATATTTATTGGTTGTTACATGTAAAAGCTTCCGTATACCTCAATCCCCAACTCTCAGTAGTTGGTCTACAGGCAGTAGACGTTGCGTATAGGAACAGGCTGTGCTGGGCAGTGTCTCTTGTTTAGCAGCCTTGGTTTTTAAAGAAATCTGTTAAGGATATCTTGCGATGTTTGTTCGGACCTTCTCTGCTCGATATGGTGTAGCTTTAACCGTTTTATTTCATAGTTTCAAAATGCTTTTGCTGCTAATGAGGAACATGAGGAAGCAGTTTGCAAGGCTCAAGCCATAGTGGGTGTTTAAATAAAACCCATATTTACTTTCTAATTTAATTAAAGAAAAAATAGGAACCTGTGGTTTAGCAAAAGGGCTGTGGGACACTATTGCATGTACTTTGATAATGGAAAGCAGTTTGGGCCACCTTTGTCATGGTGCACCAACCAAGCCGTGGCCTGTGTTTCAGACAGGGAGCAAAAAATCCTTAAAATATATATTTTCTGGTGGTTTTTGCTGTAAAAGTTTTTTGTGAAAGCCTTTTGAGTCCCACTGAAATCTCCAGAGGTCTAAAACTGCACTTGATTATTATAAAAACCATCAATGATTAATAGAAATTAAGTGTTTGAAGAGAGTTAAAAACAATATTGTTTTTACTCGCTGATCAATAGGAAATGCGTGCCTTTGACATCGCCTATTAAATATCTGTTCAGACAGGTGAAATTCTCATAGAAACAGCTTTGACAAGAAAATCATGCGATTCCACCTGGCAATATTTAGTGATTCATGAAGGGTGAGCTGAACATTAGGTGTTAGTTAAAGGTCTTTAAATTTCTGTGCTCCTCTCCCAGACCCGAAGATTAGCATACACATTGGGTGTCACACGTTTATGTACATTTGCATGTGTTGTACATAACACGGGTTTTGTAAGCAAAAAAACTCAATTTAAACTGACAGAAATTGCAGTATGGAGTAAAAATGAAAGGGATTTTTGCACAAAAATGGGGAGAGTGTTTGTGTATCCCATTTAGATGCAGTTGTGCCCTATTCTCGACTCCAGAGTCAATCACACTGGCTCCTGTTTTGCTGAGCTAGACAGTTTAAGTGTCCTGTCTTCCGTTTTTCACGTGTCTCCAGGACTCACAACCACACAACCGTCTCATCTCTCACAAAGCCGCTGCTCTAAAGCACTTTCCTTATGTACACAGGATTTTGTTGAAACGGTTCAGAGAAAAACGTTTTGATAATCAGCAGGCTGGCTGTTTTCTGTCTTCCTGTGCCACTGTTTCTAGTTTCTCCATTAGTTGTGTGTGTGCACACACTCGCACGCTTTCGTTTTTTATTACCTGGGGTAAAATCACAGCTTTAAAGACTTTTTTGACTTTTGGTTTTGCTTTTTGAATTTGATGTGTCAGTTTTTTTTTTTTTAATTAAAAGGATCTTGTTTTTCACACGTGTGTCTGTCGTTGATTTTGTTTCACCCCAGTCTGCGTTATGTTTGTAGGTAGTTGGCATAGTGGTTTCACACCTCCCGGGTTGTAGGTTCGAACCCCACCTCTGATCTGTCTGTGGAGATAGTCCAAAGGCATGCAGTTAATTGACTAACTGGCATCTCTGAATAGGCGAATGTTCCATGTGCTCCATGATGGATTGGCACCCTGCCGTGGGTGTACCTGAAGCCATTGCTTCCCACCCCTGTCCTTGGGGACCCCCAGATATTTTACATCTTTGCTCTCTCCCAACTCCCAACACACATGTACCAGGTCTTCAGTGTCCTTGATTGGCTGGGAGCTGGGAGGGAGCAAAAACGTGGACTGCTGAGGGTCCCCAGGGACTGGGTTGGGTGACACTATTTTACGCTGCCCAGGCAGCCCCCTTCTACCTTATGCTGCCCCACTGTGGCTCTGACTAGTGTAAGCAATTAGAAAATGGATGTAAATTTATGATGAAAAAACAAAACGTAATACAGATTATACCAAGTCATATACATCTAAAATAATGAGAAGTTTAAAAGGCAAACAGGCTGTTTGCTATTATTAAACTAGCAATTTTATTGCTGCTGTCAGTTCAATCAGCATTCTAGTTCCGAAGCAAGTCTAATATAATTTATTGCCATAATGAAAGTCCAGAATACAATACTTAATAATTATTCTTATTAGTGATCATTTATTGTATGCATACCTAAGCAATATCATTAATGATTTACAAAAAGAAAAGCATTTTAACTCCAACTGGAATCCATTGTCATATTATAAACAAAGCAGACTAATGTAGGTTTTTATGTTCGGTTTCTGTAATGAAGTTGCTAGTAAAACTCATGTATGGAATAATTGTTTAAGCTCTGTGCAAGCCCTCTCTTTGGGTTCAGTTCCTGGACATGATCATATATCACTGGACCGCCACCCAAGCGGAAATGAGAAACTTACAACACCACAGCATCTGTGGGGCCATCCATCCATCCATCCATCCATCCATTTTCTGCCACTTATTCGGAGTTGGATGCCTGAACCACTTCAACTAGCTCGTTTTGATGCGAAGGAGTAGCAGCTCTAATTTAAGCTCCTGCCGAATGTCTGAGCTCTTCACCTTATCTTTAAGGCTGAGCCCAGCCACCCTGTGAAGGAAACTCATTTTGGCCGCTTGTATCCACGACCTCATTCTTGGCCATTCAATGGTCAGTACCCAGAGCTCATGACCATAGGTGAGTGTAGGAATGTAGATCGACCGATAAATTGAGAGCTTTGCCTCCTAGCTCAGCTCCCTCTTCACCAAAACAAAATGGTGCAGCATCCACATTACTGGCGACGCTGAACCTATCCATCTGTCGACCTCCCGCTCCCTTTTCCCCTCGCGTGTGAACAAGATCCCAAGATACTTAAACTCCTCTGCTTGAGGCAGCAACCGATCCCCCACCAGGAGAGAGCAAAACTCCTTTTCTGGGTGAGAACAATGGCCTCAGAATTGTAGGTGCCGACCCTCATCCCGACCATCTCACACTCAGCTGTAAACTGCCCCAGTGCATGCTGGTCACAGCCCAGTGATGCCAACAGGACCACATCATCTGCAAAAAGCAAAGTTGTGATCCTGAGGTCCCCAAACCGGACGCTCTCCACCCCTTGGCTATGCCTAGGAATTCTGTCCATAAAAGTTGTGAACAGACTTGGTGACAAAGGGCAGCCCTGGTGGAGTCCAACACCCACCGGGAACGAGTCTGACTTATTGCTGGTAATGCGAACCAAACTCTCGCTCTGTTTGTACAGGGATCTGATGGCCCGCAACAACAGAACCCGTACTCCATACTCCTGGAGCACCCCCCACAGGACCCCCGAGGGAATACAGTCGTATGCCTTTTCCATGTCCAACGAACGCCTCTGAGTGCCTCTTCCCACTCTACTTCCTCCGAGGAAGGCGTATAAGTTGGATTTATTAGATCCTCACAATATTCCTTCCACCGCCTGACTATATCCCCACTTGAGGTCAACTGCTCTCCATCCCTGCTGTAAATGGCATTGGTGAAGCTCTGCTTCCCCCTCCTGAGTCGCCTGACAGTTTGCCAGAACCTTTTCGAGGTCCACCAAAAGTCCTTCTCCATAGCCTCTCCAAAGTCCTCCCACACCCGAGTTTTTGCTTCAGTAACCGCCCAAGCCGCTTCCCGCTTAGCCTGTCGGTACCTTCTGGAGTCCCACAGGCTAACCAAGCCCTGCCAGCCTCCTTCTTCAGCCTGACAGCTCCCTTTACCATTGGCGTCCACCACCGGGTTTTGGGATTGCCGCCACGAATAACACCAACAACCTTACGGCCACAGCTCCGCATCGCCGCCTCAGCAATGGAGTCCCAGAACATGGCCCATTCAGGCTCCATGTCCCCTGACTCCCTCAGGAGAGAGGAGAAGTTCTGCCAGAGGTGTGAGTTGAAGATCTCCCGGACAGGGGCCTCCGCCAGATCCTGCCAGCACACCCGTACTATGCTTTTGGGTCTACAAGGTGTATCCGTCATCTTCCCGTGCCATCAGATCCAACTCACTACCAGGTGGTGATCAGCGGATACCTCAGCTCCTCTCTTCATCCGAGTATCCAGAACATATGAACGCAGATCCGACGATACATTTACAAAATCGATCATCGAACTGCAGCCTTGGGTGCTCTGGTGCCAGTTGCACTTATGAACACCCTTATGCTCGAACATGGTGTTTGTTATAGACAAACTGTGATTAGCACAGAAGTCCAATAACTGATCACAGCTTGGATTGTGATCAGGCAAGCCATTCCTCGCAATTTCACCCTTCCAGGTTCCACTGTTATTAATCACATGAGCATTAAAGTCCCCCAGCAGAACAATGGATTCTCCAGATGGGGCACTTTCCAGCACCCCCACCAAGGTCTCCAAAAAGGCCGGATACTCTGAACTGAGGTTTGACGCATATGCACAACTAATCGTCAGAGTCTGTCCCCCGACACAAAGTCGAAGGGAGGCAAGCCCCTCTCTCCACCGGGGTAAACTCTAACGAACTGGTACTGAACCGGGGAGCTATAAGTAGGCCCACCTCTGCCTGGTGCCTCTCACCATGGGCAACTCCAGAGTGGAATAGAGTCCAGCTCCTCTCCAGGAGTTTGGTTCCAGAGTCCGAGCCATGAGTCGAGGTGAGCCCGACTATATCTAGTCGGTATCTCTCTACCTCCCGCACCAGCTCAGGCTCCTTCCCCACCAGAGAAGCTACATTCCATGTACCTAGAGCCTGTTTTCGTAGCTGACAATCGGTCTGCCAAGGCCCCTGCCTTTGACTGACACCTGATTTACATTGCACCCGGCCCCCACAGCTCCCCTCGCAGGTGGTCGGCCCACAAGAGGGACCAGACGTCTCTAAATAAAGAGACAGAAATCAGTTTCCTATTACCATGCATTGTTAGTTTTTGTTGTCACAGTTATCTGTACTGTTATATGTATTAAAAGCCTTTTCAGAGAGTAAGTGTGTCTTAAATGCACTAACATGCTTTCATTGTGATATTATCTGCTTGCATCAGCCTCTTCAGAGAAAGGCAGTCTGACGCCCACCACCACCTACGGCACTCACTTCCCCACCTGTGGGGCTGCCATGTGTAGGTGGCCCAAGGACTATATCATAGTGTCTCTGTCTGAGATAGCCAATCAGAGGACAAAACCGCAATCTCTCAGGCAACAACTCTGACGGCATCACCACTCATGCATGTTATCAATGCAGCTATTACCACATTCTGCAATTTAGACTAATGTAACATATAAATTCTCTGTCTGTGTATGAAAACATACACGTTCATGAAGTATATGAACATATTCAGCTAAGAATCACCATTTGGATTTTTAAGATATTTAAAGAAACCAAAGTCTTATCTGTTAGTACAGGATGTAGTTATTTTCACTTTGTTGTAAGAGATTTGGTCTGGCAAACACTTCATAGTATATTTCAAACCTGATTAAAGTTAATGATCATACTTCCTAATGGCCTCAGGTAACAGAATTGAGCCAATTTGCTCTTAAACCATGAAAGGTCTGACTAGTGTTAGCGGAATAAAGGAGGAGGAGTGCATCCAGCGGAAAAATAAGGTGCAATGGAAAATAACCCAGAATGTCTAAAGCAGGAGTGGGCAACCCTGATCCTGCAGTGCTGGTATCAAACAGGTTTTGTATCCTACCTTCCTATCCTATCAGAAACCAGGCAGGATAGAAAACCTGCTGGATACTGGCACTGCAGGATCAGGGTTGCTTACCTCTGGTTTATTGGTCTAAAGTCGCCCATAAATGATTCAAATGCGTTTACACAACCCATGAATATCCGTTCCTGCTCATATGGTCTTTTGTATTCAAAATGTGCGTTATGTAATCTGATTTTCTTTTCGGAATTAAAAAAAAAATTGATAAAACAAATATTTGCATTCGTTTATTTAGTAGATGTTTTTATATAAAGTAACATTATTGAGAAAACAGGGTCAGCCAGTCCCTGGAGCAAATGGGGTCAAGGGCTTTGCTCATGGGCCCAGTGGTGACATCACTCTGCCGACCATGGTACTTGAACCAGCAACCTCCGAGTTCTAACCTGCACAACCACATTCTGGCCCTGCAGTATGCAAATGCATTACTCACACATTCAGCCTACAAAGCACAGGGATGTGTGGCTGTTTTTTTTCCCCTCAGACCCACAGCAGAATAACACTTCCAGCAAATACTGTTAGTCATTTTATTGTTTTGTAATTTGCACAACAAACATCCACGTAAAGACGCAGATAGGCGATCCTGTGTTACAGCTGTCCTGCCAGGGATTTCAATCTGCAACCCACTGGTGAAATGTCATGTCCACAATATTAGCTGTGAGCTAAAGTTACAGTGCAACAGGCAATAAGAGACCAGAGAATGCTGGTCCACTTTCCACATTCGCCACAATTCACGGAGGGCTTGTGGTCAATGTGGAAGAACAAAGCAAAGCACGGTTTGCAAAATGCGTCTGACGTGGCAGGGGAGTCTGCATGCGCATACACAGAGTGGTCTTAGCAGCCATGCATGCACTTAATGCCTGATACACCAAATGGTCAAGGCTACATCAATAGCATACGCCTGACAGCCCGCAAAGGCAAATGGGTAACTAGGTAACTAAGTGGGCAGAGATGCCATAGTGACCACTGCAATGTAAACGAGACCAACGCTTCACCTTATGATGCCATTGTCATAATCAATGGCATCACCTTTCTCTTTTAAAAAGTGTGGCAATAAAAAAAAACCCTCGCTTGCCCTTCCAAAAGAAATACTCTCAAAATAATCTGGACTTCACCATCCATAATTCATAAAGTGATACTGTCTGAATGCCTTTTAAATAAAATAGCAATACATTTGTTTTTTAAAAACACATTCACAACTCAGAACCAAGCCTGAGCTTCTTTCACATTCAAATCAAACATATTTATTTACTTTTACACAGCTCTGTTCACATCCCAATAGAATTACTTATGTGACTTCTGTAACATCAAGAAAATATGCTGGTTGAACTGGATGTTTATTTTTTCACAACAGGCTACCTTTTCCCCCAAATTATTTTCTCCATTGCCCTGCAAAAGAAAAGCAAAATTCACTGAAGCACACAGTACATAATGTATGTTTGGAGATCTTCTTACAAAGAGCACATGTAGAAATTAATCATCTTACAGTTTTAGGCTATTTGTTGCACATGACAGCTTTCATCACCTGTTAAATTACACATTTAGATTTTTCCGTCTTTTTAAGTTCATCTTGCATAAAGAGTGACATAAAAAAGATCTTTGTATGTTACAATGTAATAATACACCAAAGAATAATGGGTGTGTAAGAAAAACAAACTGCCCCCCCTGCATTGTAATTATGTTTTTAATTCCTTTATAACCTGCCATCTTTAAATAACACAAGGAATTAATTACTATACTAAACACTGAATGATTTGTTGGTGCATCACCCATACGGTATGATGATTTGGGGGGGGGGGGACACAGGTGGAGAGGGCGATCAGCGGATAACAGATGAGTAAACAGGTAAAGGGAAACGTTAATGGATCCAGGATGTGTAGAGGAACCCGAGGGGATCAATTCCGATCCAACCCGAAGAGCTGGAGGAGGAAGGAGAATATGTAGATGATGTCCAGGTAGATGCTGAGTATGGCAAAAATGTAATCTTCAGGACTCATGGTGGAGCGCTTGTTTCCCAGAAGAATCTGGGTGTGAAATGCCAGGAACTGGAATAAAGACGAGATCAGAGGGGTTAGGGTTGGGGGTAGGGTGACCACCTAATCCATGTCAGGGGGAACACTATGAGCTATGACAAGGTTTGGAAACTATCATTTCAATTAAAAGGACCTAAATTTCATTTAAGCACTCAGATCTTGCTGTGTGCTGATTGGTCAGACTCCTGGAATCATGCATGCGTCACTAATGTTAATGTGAAACAGCTGGATGAGTCTTTCAATCAAGGAAACAAACCAGTAAAAGTACAAGATGAACCAAACTATTTAACCGAGCATGGAAGCCTTTCAGATTTAAAGTAGCTTGTAAAGCCCAAAGTAGCTCAAAGTGTCCCCCCTGACATGGATTAGGTGGTCACCCAAGTTGGGGGTTAGACATGATGGATAATTAGGAAGATCCGCTGTGCTGTGTAGCAGAGTGCCTCACCATACTATACACGATCGCTCCCAGAACAGCGAAGATGGCATGTAACCACGGAACCTGCAACACAGAGGCAGAGATACTGTTTGTAATGAGGCCAAGTCTCAAGTAAATACAGTCAAGACCTAGATCTCACCTCAGATATAATTGGAGCAAAAGACTTTACAAATAGCACACCCAGTTCCTACCCACATTCCTAAGATCAAGATTAACTTTATTGATCCCAGGGAGAAATTCTGGTGCATACAGCCACAAGACCACAGTGCAGAGACGAACATACATATACTGTCAAACAGACACGGTGCAAACACAGGTAATGCAGTGCAAACAGATTTAAACAGTACACACTACACAAATAAACTAAATGTTTTGACAAACAGAAAAAAACAAAGAAAATGAACAAACACATGGGAGCTGTTGTAGCAGGCTGCCATTGGGGGCAGCGCCGGGAGTCTGCAGCCAATGAGGATGAAGGACCAAGGACGGCTTACTCACATATCCATACGGGATGATGCAGGCCAGGAAAATCCCGCAGATGCACACAGTCATAGACAGGATGAGGAGCACTCCCTGGCAGGAGGTGAAGTCAATCTGCAGCGAAATGGAGAGAGCAGGCGCTCAGGAAGTTTGTCTATAGGTCAGCACACTCATCCACTGTGTCTACAGGGCTCCAGTAAGAAAGAAACACATGCATACAGGCTGACACTAGGGGTGCTTTTCCACCACACCAGGTACAGTACTTTTGGGAGGGTACTTTCCCTTTTCCATTGACTTCCGATCAAGTACCAGTACCAAAAGTTCCAGTACCTAAAGTTCCAGTACCTAAAGTACCAAACCAGCTAGGGTACTTTTTTGGTACTTCGGGATGGGACTCTCAAACTCTTTCTTTGTCGACTGGTTATGCAAATTGCCTGCCTCTGAAACATGCTGCGTGCCATCTGAACTTGTAACTCAGACATTCCGAGTTCCTAGTTGGAAATTTCAGCTGGAGCATCTCGTGAGGTCGGAGGAATCAGCACAACCCTGAGCTCAGAATTCAACATGGCTGTGCCCTTTATCAACAGAACTTAAAGCTGTAGTTATATACTGTTTATTAGCACCTGCGTCTTATTTGTGGCTCATTAAATCTGTTGTACACACAGTACTGTCCAACCACTATCTATGGACGTGTCGCTATGGTGTTTTTATGCGCAAAATAGCGCATAATGTGTTCTGACTAACTATTTACCGGGCTAGAACTGGGCCATGTTTCAAAAAGCAGGATTACTTGCTTAGCCGGACAACTTGTCGGATTTAAGGTAGTCTGGGCTAAATGTAAGTGAACTAAGATAAAGGCCATTTAAACTGGGGTAAATTAAATCCAACAAGTTATCCGGCTAAGCAAAAAATCCTGCTTTTTGAAACAGGTCCCTGCTATTGCTAAATGGCTTTCCAACTTGCTGAACTGGAATGCAGTTAACTCTGGTGTGACGTCATCCCCAATTACGATTTCCAATCTCCGAGGTAAATGGAACTGAGCATTACTACAACTGCCGTCTAGAAGAAAAGTTACTAATGCAGAAATTAACTAAAAACAAAGTTTTTTTTTAAGTACTAATAATGGATGCGTGGACAAATGAAGAGATCGAAGCTTTAATTGCGATCTGGTCGGAAGAACACAGGTCTGGTCCGTGGTATAGGTGGTATAGGCATATGCTAGGGGCGCCGTCCATTCAAAGGCGGCGCCCGGGCGCCCCAAAGGGTAGAAAAGGAAGGAGGAGGGAATGAAAAATTTTAACTTTTACTCAACTTTTAGTCAAGTAAAATGTTTCTCTGTTTATGTTCCGATTTTTTTAAATAATAATTCTAAGTCTTTACATTTTCATTATTGATTAGTCTTATATGTATAGAAAGCAGCATGTATCGCGTGAGAGAAATGCTCGTTGAATTAAGTGTTTTTGCGTCGATGCAACCCAGGTGTAATTTCTGTTGCAGTTTAATTTTATGTTGGTAAAGTTATAACGTGGCTTAGGTGCTGTTATTGGCTGGGCTTTAATACTACCACTGCCAGGGCCATTCAGTCCTATAGGCGGCCGCCTAGGGCACCACCTTCTGGGGGGCGCCGACTTGCCATCCAATTTCACTTTGCGCCAAGTGTGGGGCGCCGGTGGTGATGCTCGCCTAGGGCGCCACATCGGTTAGGACCGGTACCAGTGCTACTGAGCAGCTCAGGTGGCTGAGGCTCCAGCCCCCAGCCTGGGCACCTTAAGAGGTGAACGCAGGGGGTCCTTATGGAGAAGGGCGGTGGTGGCAGCCTGGTGCAGGAAAAGGAAGTGCTGTACTTGTGCTGAAATGGGTCCATTAGCTGGTCGCTAACCACAGCCAGAGGCTACACCCCTCCCCCAGTTTCCTCAGTGCAACGGCCAGGCAGGTGCCTGCTGAGAGTTCCAGGAAGAGAACGGTGTTCACTGAGACCAGCCTGAACACAGGAACGTGGGAGGGTGCAGGAAGGAGCCCCCTTTGGCGCATACAAGCCTCCCCAGTCTACAGCCATGCGGCGCATCACCATCCTTCTCATCAGGATTCATTAGTCAGCCTCTGCTCCTAATTAGGCAGACCTTGTCTGCAGCAGCGTCTGCGGCCAGCGCCGAGTGTCCTCGTTAGCGGGGGTGTCATTACGATGCTTATAAAGCCCCCCCCGGTACTGGCTGCCCTCTCTCTATAATACGGCCATCAGCATTAAAGCTGTCAGGGTGTAAGTGCTGAGTGTTATACCTCACACACACGGTGCCTGCCCCGCCGGCCCAGGGTCACCGCACGGCCTTGTGGGATAGCACCAGGAGACGGCACGGGACACATCCTGCTTCAGCAGCCGTGTAAATGGTGGAGGGCAAAGCAGCAGATCGTATGCTTTATCCACAAATAGAAGCAGAAAGTGGACAAGACAGGAGGTACCAAAGGTGTCACACGAGGGGCACCAGGTGCTGCTCAGGAAGCTGACTGACAGTGACAGGCGGAGGGTGGGAAGGGCCGCCCATCCCAGTGCGAGAGACCAAACTGCAACGTTCCCACTCTGAGGGCATACTGAACGGCCCCTGTCCCCCCCCTCTGGTCCTTCCCACATATTAATCACATTAGGAGGGCCCCTTCTCCTGTCACACCTAACAGAGTAGGTAGCCGAGCCCCTGCTTTGGTCCTGGGGGGCCGAGGAGGAACGTGTCAGCCATACTTTCCTTGCAGTAACGATTCTCTTCTTCTACTTGTAAGCAAAAAAGGAAAAAAAAAATCCCTGATGCAACGTGGAGAAAGAGAGAAAGGAGTGCAAAGAAAGGAGTGCAGCAGCAGGCTGAGATTAGCCGTGCCAGCGCCAGCGTGACATGTGCCAGCCTTATGAAGACAGACGCGGCCAGGATGGGCTAACTGACCTTTCCGAAATGTCACATGTCAGCGGGGTTTTACGTTACACTCTGACAATATGTCAGGGGCATAAAAAATCATTATACCATACAATTATGTTGTACGGAACAAAAATAATAATTAAGATGTTATTATTCAGGGCCAAAAGGAGATGGCAAATTCATGACTGCCGTGGGTGTGATTGTGGCACTCGTGCTGATCCAGCAGCATCTCCGAGAAACATATCTGTCTGTCAGAAGACATTTTACACTGGCCAGCCCGGATCAGTGATGCCTGTCTCCATCCATCTCCCAGCAGATAAAGCACCCAGCTCCCTCTCCCTAAATACCTCCAATGGCAAAGCACCACTTCATGCTTAACATACAGACTCCAGATGTTCATGTCTCTTCAGAGACGGTGTCTGCCTGATAATTACGTGTTGAGATATTGCTTCAAATTCCAGTATCATAAAGAGCTAAATTAGAAGTATCAGTAGGTGTACAGATAACCGCAGCAGTAGCACTAGGAGTAACAGTAGCAGTAGTGGTAACAGTAGCAGTAGCAGTAACAGTAGCAGTAGTGGTAACAGTAACAGTAGGAGTAGCAGTAGGGGTAACAGTAGAAGTAGGAGTAACAGTAGCAGTAGGGCTAACAGTAGCAGTAGCAGTAAAAATGGCAGTCGGGGTAACAGTTGCAGTAGGAGTAACATCAGCAGTAGGAGTAACAGTAGCAGTAGGAATAACATCAGCAGTAGGGGTAACAGTAGCAGTAGGGGTAAATGTAACTGTAGGAGTGACAGTAACAGTAGCAGTAGCGGTAACAGTAGCAGTAGGAGTGACAGTAGCAGTAGGAGTGACACTAACAGTAGCAGTAGGAGTGACACTAACAGTAGCAGTAGGAGTAACAGTAGCAGTAGCGATAACAGCAGCAGTAGGAGTAATAGTAACAGTAACAGTAGGAGTGACAGCAGCAGTAGTGCCACTTGTAACAATAGGAGTAACAGTAGCAGTAGGGGTAACAGTAACAGTAGCGGTAACAAAAGCAGTAGGAGTAACAGTAGGAGTAGGGTTAGCGGTAAATGTAACAATAGGAGTAGCAGTAGGGGTAAATGTAACATAGAAGTAACAGTAGGAGTAACAGTAGGGGTAACAGTAGCAGTAGGGGTAAATGTAACATAGGAGTAACAGTAGGAGTAGGGGTAAATGTAACATAGGAGTAACAGTAGAAGTAACAGTAGGGGTAACAGTAGCAGTAGGGGTAAATGTAACATAGGAGTAACAGTAGGAGTAACAGTAGCAGTAGTGGTAGCAGTAGGAGTAACAGTAGGAGTAACAGTAG
>JAAGVU020000084.1:55254-73026 GCA_011763525.2 Mormyrus iriodes | reverse complement strand
AGGGCACCACCTTCTGGGGGGCGCCGACTTGCCATCCAATTTCACTTTGCGTCAAGCGCGGGGCGCCGGCGGTGATGTTCGCCTAGGGCGCCACATCGGTTAGGACCGGTACTGGAAAAACAGATACAAGATCAGGATGGTATCACAAGCAGTAAAGTATTTTGTATACTATATAGAATATAGTAGGGCAGCGCGATATTGGAAAATTTTCAAATATCACGATGTAATTTTGGTGTAATAAATATTGGGGTATTTATAAAGCAAAAAGGAGTTCAACATACATTTCTCACAAACCCATCTAGGAGTAATTTATTAAACAGCAAGAATGAAAATGATTACGATCGATCGTCTTGGAGAACGCATACAGTGCTCATGCAAATGCAGCAGAGGTAAACTTTAAACTGATTTTTTAAATATATACTAGATAATCTTAAAAAAGAACAATCATTAAAATTCCAATGCTTGATAAGTTTTGTTTCCTAAGACAAAGTAAAAATGCTATGATGTCCGGACAGTATGAAGGTATGAAAAAGCCTTATCTCAACCCAGCTGACTATCGCGGTACTTGTGATGTAAGAATTGCATGTGCAAACATGTGACGTTGGTATTAATATTGCACATCGTCCATTTCTATAATATACTACAGCCATTATGCGAATTCAGTATAAAATACCCCGCCTCGCGCTGTGATGTCATTCGCCGCTGGTTCGACTTTTTACGCCAGTGGAAAATCAGCGCCTTGAAGTATCGCAGTTTTGGTACTTTCTTGAGGTACCAAAAGTGCATTACCTGGTGCGGTGGAAAAACACCCCACGAGCAACTCTGTACAGTTTCTTATGCTTTCATACTTTCAGCTAAGGTTCTGGACTAACCCAAGAGCAGAAACACCATATCTAGCAGACAACCTTACCTACCTTGGTCTGGAAGCTGAAAACGGTAACGGAGAGACAGACCAGAGCCGTGATTCCCAGGCAGATTATAACAGACTTGGTGTTGTAATAACTGTCAGAGGGAATAAGTGACACAGGTCACTTTGTACAAAGCCCAGGGCAACGAAATGTAAGAAACTGATCAAGTTTACGCGCATGCAAATTGTTACTGGCATGCTAGGGTGATGATACATAGGGTAAGTTTTTGAGCAATGTAGCTGACAAATGTTGCTCAGGCACTTTCCCGTTGATATTTCGCCACAAATTTCTATTTGGAAAACTTTGATCAGCAGTAGGCAACTTTTCGCAGTCTTCTAAATCCAGATTATATGGCCATTGTCTCACCGGGCTGGCCTGGCAACATTGCTCAAAAACTTACCTTTATATTGTAAAGAGGTTTGCTTAGTATCAGGGTTTTACCTCAGCAAAATACTTAACATCTCAAGCAACCAAAATCACACATACTAGTCCAAATTTTGAACATTCACCAAGTATGGAGAACCTTGGTCTATATCGGGGCTCTTCAAATCTTCAAAATCGATTCCAAATCCAGGCCTTGTTTTCAGTTCTCTCAGGTAGTTAGCTTAATAATTACTGATTCTGATTGACCAGAGGCCTCACACTGGCTTATAGGTAAAGGAAGGCTGGAAAATCAGCAGTGCTCAGACCTTGAGGACCGTGATTTGAATAGCCCTGATCTAAATCGTGCAGCAAAGCAAGTTTGTGGCTAATGGCTCCTTTATCACCCGGCAAGAGGCTTGGTGATTTACCAAGACATCAGTGCCAAAATGCAGGCCATGATGAGCATCTAGGGCGAGGCAAGAGCATACAGACACAGCACAGACAGACACAGTGACACCGAACGTGAGAGGCTACCTGGACACCATCGCTGTCATATAGGAGAGGGACAAAGTCTGAAACGGGAAAATTGGCCATTACAGACATGGGCACACACAATACCACACAGTATAAATACAAGATTCGGTAATAAATGGCAACGCAGCTATTTCAGGGGACAGTCTCTTTCACATGTGCTGTGGACTGATATCAAAGATGATATTGTTGTTGTGTGATTTATTCCCACGTGTCCTGAAGCATATTTCAGCTAGAGCAGGGGTAGGGGACCTGATCCATGGAGAGCCACTGTGGGTGCAGGTTTTTGGGATGACCTTTCAATCAGCCAATAATAAAGCAGGGGTTCTCAACTCCGATCCTGGGGACCCACTGTTATTAGCTGATTGAGAGGTCATCCTAAAAACTGGCACCCAGCCCGGCTCTCTGTGGATCTGGTTCGCCATCCCTGAGCTAGGGGATCCCAGGACATGCTGGATTCAGCTGCGGGAGTGCTGATCCCATCAGGGTGATGGTCCAAACCCTTTGGGTAGAGTCCACTTCTCATTTAATGTTCCCTGATTTTTTAATCCTGGACGCATTTCTTGCAGTGATGCTTAATGGCGTTAACACCGGCACAAAGACAACAGCCTTACACATCAGCGTTTCTTGAAACTTCGGGAAATGGCACAAGCAGATCCCGAGGAAAAAATGAAGACCCTCGGGTCTCCAAATGAGATGACATTACTGACCAATGCAAACTCCCTGCAGTGCAACATTGTAAATACTGAAAATGCTGTGTAAATAGAAACACATGTGACCATTAATAGGGTGGGGTGCGGACCTCTGTAGGTTAGGACTGTGATCGGAAGGTTGCTGGCTCAAATCCCGTGGCTGACACAGTGATGTCATCGCCGTTCCCTTGAGTAAGGTCCTTAACCCCAATAGCTCCCGGAATGCAGTGTGACCCAGCTCTCTGACCCTCACTTGCAACAAAAGCATCTGCTAAATAAGTAACTGTAAATAGCCTGGCGCTGTTCACTACACTGTAACAACACACAACACTCCAGTGTCTCTCCATCAGCTCACTTTGCAGGGTCTTTTTTTTTATCATGGTACCACTTCTTATTTCTCATCTCTTTGCCATGAATTCCATCCCCTTCAGTGTCATAATGTGATGAGATCCTTACGGACTTAAATGGGTGGTGTCATTCAAAGGGGACCAGGGCCAGCCCAACCCTTTTGGGGTGCCCTAAGTAAAATTTGATTAACCTAGTCATAAAATGTTATCTTCCTTCACATTCTGACAGACAGATGAGTTAGGGGAGCCTCCTGGTGGCCACTAGGCTCTAAGCAGCCACTTAGTTCACTTATGCCTTGAGCTGGCCCAAATAGGGACTTCTCAAGTAAGAGAGAGCTTTGCCACTAGGGGTGATACTCACGAAGATGGCCAGCAGAACCAGGTTCCATGGAAAGCGCCTCCTGCAGGAAGAGCAGAGGAAACAGCTACCGTGAGAGCAGGCATACACACCCACTGTACCGTGACTCACCCGTATCACGAAGCTGAGCTTGACTCCCCCCTCCCTGAGTGATGGCTCAGCAACACCCACCTTAACGCAGAGCTGCAGGAGAGCGAGATGTAGGTGACACAGAACACGGCGCTGAGCGGGAGGAGAGTGAATCATCAGAAACCACAGAGCCCAGTTAATCTCCTGTGTGCTACCATTTGGGTCCTGCTGTAACTGAACTGGGAACTTACTAGGAAGCCCAGTACCAGCCTGGGTTCTCCTGGATGTACGTCTTCACTGGCTGGCTGTGATGCAAAGAGGAGAGAAAGGTTACGGCGAGAGTCCGGCTTGACATTGGATCAACACCTCTTGAAGGAGAGGAAGATCAGTGCTGGGGAACCTCACCAGTATGTGAAAAGAGCAACGACCGCCACAGCAACACAGAGCTGGATCATCAAGATGGAATAAACCTGCAGGGGCACCAGACAGCAGACTAAAATGATCCAAATACACACCTGAGGTCTTATATGTGATGGGCTAGCAATCGCATCCTCCATAGAGATTAAAGAGCCAGGTTTTCCGACACGTCTCTGAAGGGTACCTTACGAATGAAGATCCGTCGAACATTTGTGTCCTGCCAGGTGAACTCTGTGAGTGTCTCTCCATCGGACTGGTAACTGTTGCTCTGACTCGGGCTGGAGCCTGGTGACCAAAATGATACAGGGCACCGAATCCAATTACTGATCAACATGACACCCTCAGCGGCAAAAGTTACTCCAACCAGGGTGTTACATTTAGTCACACTGGGGCTGTCAGTCACTCTGGAAGTGTATGAATCTAGATGGATATGATAAGGAAACGTAAACAATAAAGATGTAAGACAAGGAGGAGCACATTGTGAAAGACTAGAGTGTAAATTAAACCTTATTCACTGGCACTGGCTTAAGCTCACCCAGCTAAACAATTTCACAGTGTTTGACTAACTGGACAACCTGCAGTTGCTTCTTCATAGCTGGGTGGGGAAACTGGTACCGCCCCATCTCCTTGGGGGCCACTGAGTGTCTTGTTTGCCACAAAGACCTAGAGATGCAAAACGACAACAGATATCCAATGAGTCACCGGAGGTAGTGGTTACTGGTTACTTCTTATACCAGACATGTGAAACTCTCAAGTGTTTTTTATTTCCACAAAAGAACCCCGTGATGTAACAGCCATACCATAACAGTGTAACTGTGTTACATTTTCCTTATTCCCAATTTACTTACAGCCTGTGGTATTTTATTGTATACTGTGTTCCTGAGTAGAACATTACAGAAGGGTTTCTAATTAATGTATTATTATACACAATCCGAAACTTCAAAGCCTCCAGATAGATGACAATGAAATAACCAATAAAACTTAATACTGAACCATGAATTTAATCATAATGCATAAAACCCATGACTGTAGAAATGAAAAGTATCTAAAGACCCGTCTCACTCAGAATGTTCTCACAGATCCCGAACACAGAATGTCCACTTTCCACTGCACAACAAACTGTGTACATGAATATTTATCTCAGTATAAATTAACTTTTATATTCCATGGTTTCATAAAACATCTTTTAATTTTTACAGTTCACATGTCAACTTCAGAGGACACGATTATATCCATAATAAATTCACAGCTTAATGAAAAATAATTTTCATGTCACTAAAACAATATCAGTCTTACACCAATTTCTTGAACTTAATCTATCAGAACATTTACATTTTACATTTACATATAGCAGATGCTTTTGTCCAAAGTGACATACAAGTGAGGTTAATGGAGCCATCTTAGAAGCCTTAAGTTCTGAATCTTTCATTTTAATTTAATATAATCACACTTTTAATATGTCTGCAGCTCAGGGTCAAAGATAAGCAGGATGCAAAGGTGTAAGTAGGTGTTTTTCAGGACCAAACTCTAAACACAAATTATGTAAGAGAGAATGAAAGCTGATACCATCCACTGTTTGAACAATACGACAAATAGAAATGGTTTAGATAAACCCAGAAACGAGAATGATACATTAATCTGTCTGAAAAGCCTGCCTGATCTCTTGATCTGACTTTTAACTGAAGCAAGTTTATTCAAAGAAAAACAGTTCCCTCATCAAGAAACAAATATTCTTACAACATGGGGGCCACAATTGTTGGCACCCCTGCATTTAATACTTTGAACAGTCTCTCTTTGCAATATAACAGCACGGAGTCTTCTCTTATAACCTTTTATAAGGTTGGAGAATATAGGGCATAGTATCTGAGACCATTCTTCTTTACATAATCTCTGCAGATCTCCCAGGGTCCTAGGCCCTCTCCTGTGTACTCTACTCTTCAGCTCACTTCACAGGTTCTCAATAGGGTTCAGGTCAGGGGACTGAGACGGCCATGGCAGAACCTTCATTTTGTGGTCAGTTAACCATTGCAGGGTTGATTTGGACATGTGTTTTGGATCATTATCCTGCTGGAAGATCCAGTGACGACCCAGTATTAGTTTCCTGGTCGGAGGCAGCCAGGTTTTGATCTAAAATCTCCTGATATTTCATGGAATCCATGATGCCATGTACCCTAACAATATTTCCAGGGCCTTTGGAGGAAAAACAGCCCCAAATATTACAGAACCCTCACCATATCTGACAGCTGGGACAAGGTTCTTTTCATTACAGCCATCCTTCTTTTTACACCAAACCCACTCTGCCAAAAAGTTCAATTTTTGTTTCATCATACCATAGAACATGGTTCCAGTCAAAGATGTAGTAACGTTTAACAAACTCCAGGCACTTCAGTTTGTGTATAACTGACAGAAAAGGCTTTTTCTGGCATACCTTCCAAATAATCTGTTCGCATGGTCGTTTGATGGTGGTTCTGGAGACTTGATAACCCAAGGATTTGACTTTTTTTTGCAAATCCCCAAGTGACCCTTGGAGGTATTTTTGCCTCTCTTACCATCCTTCTCACTGTACATGGAGGTAAAATAAACTTGGGTCCAGTTCCAGTTGACAACCACTTTTTTATTATTGCCCTAACTGTAGAAATGGGCATTTTCAGGCGAGCAGCTATGTTTTTAATAACCACCCCCATGGGCAACACACTTCTCCCTCATTCGGATTGAGTCTCTTTTCTTTCCCATGACGATGGCTGGCAAAGGGAATTTGGTTCTGTGTTTCCTCACATTTTTATCCCAGTTTATCAGGAAGTCATTGATTTCAGCTGGTAAGTTCCTATACACTCTAGTCAACTTAACTATGTCCAATTTAAATGGAAAACATGCTTCCGTTACACTGTTTCACATTAATTTCCAAGGGTGCCAACAATTGAGGCATAAGTGTGATTTTGTTAAGAATATTTATTTCTTGATGAAGGATTTGTTTTTCTTTGAAAAAACTTCAATTCCATTAAAAGTCAGATTTTTCTTATTTTTTCAGTGCAAGATGAAGATACTTCAGCAAAAAGTGATTTTTTCCTAACCCTTCTTACTAATTTACACAAGGGGTGCCAATAATGGTGAAGGGCTCTGTATATGCACATTAAATACAGATTAAATTTTCTGTTTGCAGTCATTTCTCTGTTCATGAATATTCATTTTTGTGGATCTATTCATATGACACGGTAAACCACAAAAAGTTGAGTATAAACTAAAGGACTGAATCAAACTGTTCCCACGGTAATGTTAAAGACTCGGAGACCCTGAGCTTGCATTTATGTACTGTATGTACGTACACTCGTTCCGTACAAGTGTCAGACTCGGCTCCTTCAGCTTGCAGGTAAGGAAATACGGCCACAGCCATACGATATCCTACACGTATCATTCTGAAATAGCGTAAGATATTACAATTGTCTCATATTCAGGTGAGGCACCGCCAAATACGAAGGCTCCAGTACTTAGTAAAGATGTGCAGATCGATACTGAAAAATCAATTCTTTCGATTATAATGTTTCAATGTGAGAACAGATTCTAACGTTAAAATGTCGATTTTCCTACTCCATAATTTAAATGCTTATATTTTTATAGCGAGCAGACAGACCCTTCGCCTGGGGAGGGATGTTTTCCCGGCCCTCGACTGGTGGGGGCGCCCCTTCCATACTGAAGGATATACCAACGGGGCCTAAGGTGACATTTTGTTGGGGGGGGGGCACAGAATTCCTCTGCCTTTGGGAGCAGGACATAAAATACTACCAGACATGGCTGGCCGGGGGGGGGGGGGGGGGTTCGTGGGACAAGACACTACTGGTTACGTAATGGATCGATTGATCCGCTTGCACATCCTTTCACCCTGTCTTACAGTGAGAGAACTAGTTTCACTCTAGTTTGTGTGATATCAGTATCGGGATCGGTACCCCCAAACCAAATCTTGGTACTGAATCGAATCGGACTGAAAAGAAAATCCGTGGTATTGTAACTTAAGTAGCACTCCAAATTTTGGGACGGGGCTGTTGCAATAGCTTTTGGTATTAAAGATTATTTGTCCTCTCGTATGATTGCAATAAAAACGGTGCTATAGGAAGAGCGATTTGAGGGTCGTCACCACCCCACGCTGGCACACACCAAAAATAAAGAGCCTTACCTTTCCCTGCGTCATGACTGTCTGCAGAGTCTGACGTTCACCGTCCAAAATATTTATCTCCTCAAGTCTGTGAGGCTCTTTTCTTCTTCTCCTGAGTTTTTGTTTATTTATTTTGCTTGGTGCTAAATTACAGAGGCAGTACTTTACGGCCTATCAGCTAAGGAAAAACTAATCGTATAGATTCTCCCTGGATCAAACCAACGCTTCATACCGTACCAGCAGGTTGTTTTTACATATTCTCCATCACTCCCCCTTGCCTTTCCAAAAATGGTATTTCTATCAACATACAGGTTCGGCGGCACCAATGGAGGGTACCACTGCGACTAGAAAATGGGGGCTCCGCTTTCTTGCTTGCGGTTGTGCCTGGTGATGCTTTTATAGTGCTGCTCTGAAGTTGTAGGAGGAGCGGAGCAGTATCTCTTATATCAATCAATCAATCAACCAGACTTTATTTATATAGCGCCTTTTGTACAAACACAATGCAACTCAAAGTGCTTTACAAAATTAAAAGAATATCAGCCCACCCCTACTGCCACCCTCACCCAAACTATGTAAAATAAAGCGACAAAAGACATGAAAGACAACTATAAATAAGTAAATAAACAGATAAATAAATGAGTAAATAATAAAAGAATAGACACGACAATAACAGGAACTAACAATAAAAACAGGAATTGAGGAAACGTTATCATGGCTCTCAGAAATTTGCATGAGGAAACGCCAGAGGCAGGTTAAAATATAGTGAGTAAAATTATGAATGGTGAGTTAATAAAAAGGAAAAGATAAAGTTAAGATAGATAGATAAATATGATAACGGTATATAAAGGAAGAGGATATAACCAAGCACGTCGTACAAGTTACCAAGGAAGCGTTCGAAAAATGGAACGAATGACCTGACACCCAGCTCGCTTTCTAAACACGGTTCTGTGTGTAATGTCCGGATTTATAATCTAATCCTTTAAAGTGAATCTGTCCCGTTTCGTGTTTTGGCGCATTTGTCATATAAACATAAATGCTGTGCAAGGGTAATATGAGATCACTTTGGAAAAAATAAAAATATGACGACACACTACAATGATGAAAAACATAATATGTTACTATATTCAAAGATAACAGTTAATAAATAGCCATTAATCTATGTATGTATGTATGTATGTATATTTTATGTATAATATAGGTTTACGTAACATATGTTTAATCCATGTATATCCACATTCTCCACCTACCCTGTCCCCCCACGTCTCGCATGTTCTGGTAAAGCTGCAGCTCTCTTTTCATTTACAGGTGTTAATGACAATAAAAACTGAATTGAATTGAACTGACACGCATTTACATATATGTTACAGTTTTATCTTCTAAATAGTCTGTAGGGTTTTCA
The DNA here is from genome assembly GCA_011763525.2 of Mormyrus iriodes. NCBI lineage: Eukaryota > Metazoa > Chordata > Actinopteri > Osteoglossiformes > Mormyridae > Mormyrus > Mormyrus iriodes. The sequence goes on along the minus strand of JAAGVU020000084.1, from coordinate 63,795 downwards.
AACTACCCAAATGCTTTTGATGTAGCTATTTTTTTTCCGTTTGTGATAGAATAATATAGATTTGCCGCGAGATTTCTTGCCTGAGCGTGAGAGTCTGCAAGAGCGTCACGCCAGATGCGTGAGAGCTGGCAGCCCTGGGAAACGCACCATGGAAACGCGGCGAAGGCGCTGAAGTAAACTGGTGTGAAATTGCAGACCAGGAGCGCCGACAAGGTAACACCGCCCGATCTCCACGGGTCTCTCAGCAATTCTCAGTCATTAAAAAATAATAATAACCTACGACTGCCACCTATACAACAATGTTGTCAGTGTGTGTAAGCCGAGCTGCTAACAAAACAGTCATAAAAAGTATTAATTTACAACTTTGAGGTCAGATACAGTCAGAGGGGTGGAAACAGACAGCTCTTTCCTCTTATATTCATTATAAACGAGTTTTAAAGATCCAACCCCACCATCAGATTAATAGTCAATTTTTCAATCACATAGTGTTAAATATACATTTTGTATTATTTAATTTGATTGATTTCATGAATTTACTAGACGAATTAATTTGCCACTCAGCGGAGTAACAAAAAAGTATTGTAAACACAAAAAAAACAAATATCATTTTGAAGTACACCTCGTGATTTTGAAATATAGTGTTGCTTGAAATGAAATTGTACTGGAACCACAGATGATAATATTTCTGCTGTTTTGCAAAGTAGCGGATCTCTCTGCTGATAGTGATACGGAACGCCTACCGGCGCCCTCTAGCGGGACAAATATGTATTTCTCAGTTCTCGAACAGGAGACCTTAGGTTGACATAATTAAAATATCGTTCTGTAGTAGAGTTGTAAGTTCTGTCCTCCTCATTCAAAGTGATTCCACCTATTGCTCATTGGCTTCATCAGGTCCTGGTATAGCTGGTGTAGCTTCTGAGGGAAGACAGAAATCTCTCTGTGTTTATGTGATATGCGTCTGCTCCCTCGCTGACATTCCTCCAAACAACAATAAGTCAACTCTTATAATCAATCGGTTTATGTAAACAAAAACTGTAATAGGACATAAGACCTGCAAGATCAGAAAAACATGCCGTTCTGAAACATTTTCATTCTGCTATGCTGAAGCAAACTTTTGCAACATACTTTTATACACCGTCAGAAAAAAGGGTTCCAATTTGTGTCTTTGCTTGTCACTGGGACTGTACCCTCAAGGGTAAATGTACTTTTTAAGGTACAGAAATGTACTATCCTGAATAGCACAGGGCACAAGGCACGGGACACCCTGGGTAGGATGTCGCTCCATTGCAGGGGACATACTTGCTCACACTTACACAGAAGGAGCACACATTACAAACAGTTTTGAGATGCTAGTTCACCCAACTGCGTGTCTTTGGACTTCAGGACTTCATACAACTAGTGACGGTAAGTTGTTATTGTACATGAATATTTCTAAATTTAATTTCATTTGAGATTCACTTGGTCTAGAACACACCTTAAATGATCATACACTATATGAACAAAAATATCTGGACACATCTCTTTATGATTGAATTCAGATGTTTCATTGAGACCCATTTCCACAGGTGTATAAAATCAAGCACCTAGCCATGCAGTCAGGTCTACAAACATTTTTGAAACAATGTGTCGTTATGAAGTGCTCAGTGAATTTGAGTGTGTTACTGTCATAGGATGCCACCTATGCAATAAGTTAGTTTGTGAAATTTCTTTCCTGCTAAATTTCCATGGTCAGCTGTAAGTGGTATTATTGCAAAATGGAAGTGTTTAGGAACAACAGAAACTCAGCCATGAAGTGGCAGACCATGTAAAGTAACAGTGGAGTTGCCAAGTGCTGAGGCGCATAGTGTGTAAAAGTTGCCAACGCTTGGTTGACTCAATAACTGCAGAGTTCCTAACTCCCTCCGGCATTAACCCCAGTGCAAAAACTGTGCGCCGGGAGCTTCCTGGAATGGGCTTCCATGGCCGAGTAGCTGAATGCAAGCCTCACATCTCCAAGGGCAATGCCAAGTGTCAGATGGAATGGTATAAAGCATGTTGCCACTGGACCCTGGAGCAGTGGAAACATATTCTGTGAAGTGATGAATCACACTTCTCTGTCTGACAGTCTGATGGACAAGACTAGGTTTGGCGGATGCAAGGAGAACTTTTCCTATCTGACTGCATTATGCCAATTGTAAAGTTTGGTGCAGGAGGGATAATGGTATGGGGCTGTTTTTCAGGGGTTGGGCTAGGGCCCTTAGTTCCAGTGAAGGAAATTCTTAATGCTTCAGCACAGCACAACATTTTGGAAATTTCTATCCTTCCAACTTTGTGGGAACAGTTTGAGGGAGACCTGTTTCTATTCCAGCACGACTGTGCTCCAGTACACAAAGCATGGTCCATAAAGACATGGTTGGGTGAGTTTGGTGTGGAAGAACTTAACTGGCCTGCACAGAGCCCTGACCTCAACCCTGCCAAACACCTTTAGGATGAGCTAGAATGGAGATTGCAAGCCAGGTCTTCATGTCCAACATCAGTGCCTGACCTCACAAATGCTCTTCTGGATGAATGGGCAAAAATTCCCAGAAACACACACCAAAATCTTGTGGAAAGCCTTCCCAGAAGAGTGGCAGCTGTTATAGCTGCAAAGGTGGGACCAACTCTGTATTGATGCCTATGTATTTAGAATGGGATGTCATAAACATTCCTGTAGGTGTAATAGCCTGATGTCCCAATACTTTTGTCCATATAGCATAGGTGGAAATAAGAATGCGATGGTCCCTATAACTAGCTGCCTTGTTCAGTAGTCTATTTTGCAAAGATCATGCTTATGTGGGGTGAAAACCTGACCTTATACAAAAAAGTAAATGCAGGATTTTTGGGATGTGTCACCAGTTTATAAAAGTTGTCCTTTGCTCATTAAATGGAAGTTAAAACAAGGGTAAAACAGATGAGGGATGTTCTCCCTCACTTGAAATGGATTGGAATACTGTCACATGACATGTAATAACCAAAGAGGGCTCCAGCCTCACGCTGGCTCTTCTCCTGAACATGTGCATTACCGCAGCCACAATATTCCATTCAGAGATAACCATCCTGGACCTCCTATAATGGCGAACCGTGCGCTCCTTTTCGTTTAAAAGCTTTCAAATAAAGTGCAAATAAGGACATCCTTCAGGCAGTACAGAGTGGAAACACTTTCAGAATCTAGGTCTTGACAGATGTTGCTTCCTTGAAAGATGGTGAGTATGGAGAAATATGCATTTTTTCAGTCTCTGAAGTCCATCCAATACCCATCACTTCTGAAAACAGTTACTGTATTACATCAACATCTGTCATTAGATAATTTATAACTCAAATAAAACTTTTATGCTGAATATTACTTTCGGATACATGAGTTTTCTGTTCTTGTAAAAAGGGCCAAGATTTATTTTTTAAAGGGGAAGATTCTGACTTTTTCCAAATATTAATGTAGGATTTTCTGTATTTTTTACATTCCTTTTTCTTAGATTTTAGAAAAGAACCTGAACATCTTTGTGCGAAATCCGTTTCACAAAGATGTTTTATGCTGAAGAATTCATTTCCGCATCCCAGGTGGCAAGTATCAGGGAACACTGACTCAGCCTGAACAGCTCCTTGGGTTTCTACTGCCCTGTGAGAAGATAAGAACAGAGGAGGTCTGGATAACAAGGTCACTGGCACAGCCAGGTGGAGCATGTGGACAAAAAGCAAGACACTGGCCGTACTGGTGATTCTGTGTGTCACCGGGGAATGGTGTGAGTCATTATCTTCCTCTAAGTCATGCAGAGAGGAAGTGGAACTTTTAAAATGGCAAACTCAGCATTCCAGCTGCAGAGTGTTGTCCCATTTTACATTTTGATTTTAAAAATAGCAGTGGGCTTGAATTGGAGCCAGGCAATGCTAGAAATCAAACCCATTGTAATGCATGGCACAAACAGCAAACAGAGGATGCTGACAGATGAAATCTTGAAATCTAATCACTGATTAAGAACAGTGTAACTGAAAATAAACTCACCTTGGCTTTCGGCGTGTGTTTGTTTGAGTGTGTGTCCTCACCCGGCTGGGCAGGATCAGAAGTGGGCCTGCAGAGGGTGGCAAGGTTGTAGAAATACAGAACCTGGAAAAAAAGACTGAACAGGCCACAACTGTGATGACAGTGACTTGCAATTAACTAGACAGAGGAACATTCATGTTTTGAAAAACACATTCACTTAAGATAACGAAGCAGATCATTTTATTAATCATGCTTGCCTTTGAACTCATTTAAATACTGTTTATCTCATAGGTCTAGTTTTTTTCTAATAAGTAGTTCAAATCTAATATAATATATAATGACTGACATGTAATATATTTTGTGGGTAGGCATAATAATCTAAGTACCATACTATTCTTCTGAAGTACAGTAATAATCAAAGCCCTGATATCATACATATTGTGTCATTTTGTGATTATACTACTTCTATATCTCTTATTCTTATGTGTACGATATCATTATGGTGGGAGTCATAACACAAAAAATATTTGGTACAATTCTTACAACAATTTTGAAATGTAATAGTTTATAATGTTTTATAGTAAAACTATCTTATCAAGGCCTGTATTTAACGAAAAAAAAAGCATGTTTGTAGAATTTGCTAACTACTGCAGTGCATGACGGGTACAATATTTGGAAGCTACTTAAATTTCATCATCTGCAACTGCTGCAACTGGCGTAGGCAGGCCCTAGGTGTTACTTTGGAAAGGGCGGGGTAGGCCATTTTTACCCCAAGGCCCAGTGTACAGTTGCTTCGCGACTGCAGACACTCACACGCATTCTCTATGAGGAATTTAGAGATGCCAACTAGTCTATCAGCAGCTCTCTCAACAGTGTACAGAAAAATCATTAGCCCATTTTTAAACTACAGGGCATTGATCATAGAACTGAATTGCTACTCATTATAAATCAGCCAAATTTTGTTAAAGCAGAATAATTAGGCTGGTAGATTAATAAGCACATGGTAAACAGAATATTTGCTGAACAAATAGCATCATTTCAATTGCATTGACATTCATTAGAAAGCAGAACTTCAAAGATCTATTTTCCAGAACTAAAGTTTTGATATTTTAACGAACTCATCATGACTACATACACAAGAAAGTGAGACAGCAACATTACGTACTTATTATTTCACAAAATTAATAGGTGGTCTGTCTATTGCTATTCTATTGCTTCACAACTGTCAACATATAAAATGTACTTCCTTTCTTACTTGCGCAGATGAGCCTGCAAAAATCCATCCAGTGGTTCAGCTGTAAAATAGGAGCTATAATTATAGATGAAGGATTATTCTTCTGTTTAACATGAATCCGTATGTGACACAGAAGTGCTGAGCATATATTTATTTGCACACAGACCGCAGTATTAAAAAGTTGTGAAAATATGACATCAAGAGTTTGCAATTTTAAGACGAAACAGTTAATGCAAAAGGGACAATGAAACCATTTATTATACTCTTAATTCAAAATTAAAATGTATCACGGTAATCATTGGCTAGCTTTGTTGGTGATTAAGGGGAGCTAAAGGTTATTCAAATTCTTTCAATCAAAATTTTATCTAATATTCTGAAATCATTTCGAATTTACATAAATACACCTGCATCATAACTAGGAGAAATTTATTAATGGCTGGATGGTGAAAACACTGTCAATTATTTTTTTAAATACATTGTGAAAATTCCTTGTACGACAAATTTTGAAAAATGTAGTTGTCAAACTTAAGATATGAGATGGCGATCTTTAGGATTGTGTTTTCTGTGATCATTTGATTCTGTGACGCTATGTTATTTAGTAGAATATTGTTTTATATAAAAATGAAAACTATATTATGGGAACGTAGTGGATATCTCTGGGGCCTCCTACATCCAGGGTTGTGGACCTCTAATCCGACTCTGTGGGTTTGGAGTAAAGCAGGTCCGGCCCTGGGTGTTTCTTCTGATTCTTTTAACTCGCTCTTTTGCGCCCTTTAATCAAATGACGCCCTAGGCCGTCGCCTATGTCACGTACAGAGCGGGCTTTAAGATCATCGTTTGAATAATAATATGTGGCGTTTTACATTTTCTTTACTGTAGATGGCGCCCTTTAAGCATATTTACACAGCAGTAGATTTAGTACATTGCCGAAAGAGCACTCGGACATGGTGAGCATACGCATACGGATTTCAATGTCCCACGTCTGCTTGTCATGCTGAGGTTGACTGGAGTTGCCAAATTGCTCGTAGGTATGCATGTGTAAGTAAATGGTGTGTGGGTGTGCCCTGTAATGGGTTGACGCCCCATCCTGGGTTGTTCCCTGCCTTGCGCCCGCAGCCTCCGGGTTAGGCTCCGGTCCACCGCGACCCTTGATAGGGTAAGCGGTTACAGAAAATGGATGGATGGATGGAGGTCTGCTTGTGCGGTTGAATAGGCCTATTTCTCATTTCATCTATCTTTCACAATATCAAATCCTGTTTATTTAAATAGTAAAATACAATTAAGAGTCTGATTAACGACTGCTTGATCTGAAAAAAAAACATATATTTCAAGGTTTGTCAAGATCCATATATATTTAGCTGGTAAACCTAAGTAAGCCTTAAGTCTTTCATACAGTAGAATACAAACCCTTGACAACCATTCCAGGTGTACTGTTTCCGTAAGATTAGCGGACCTATATACGCTTGTAGTCAGAGAAATACCGTCGATACGCCTTCGCCTTGGGGTATTCCCATGTGTTGCGCTGGAACAGAGAAAACAAGCAGAGGCGCTGTTCTGCTGGGTATTTCTTTACAAATGCTCTGGGTGGGACTTTTGCTCAGTCGGTTCGACCTGCTCATGTCAACACATCGTGGTCGATCGGGTTTCTCTGAAATCTTATACGCTGGCTCGTTAACGGTTTTGAGAAACGGACCTCTTTATGGATCATGTCAAGTAACATCAATATGTCATTCAAATGGCCCTCTTTGCTCGTAGCTACTTTCTTTGACATGCATAGAAAAATGGTTGCAGAACTTGTCCATCGCAATCCGCCGGTTGTCCGACAGTGGAGGAACCCCGTTGTGGCCGCTTCTGTGTTTGTTAAGGCGTTTCTTAACCGCGAAGCATCTGTTTGACCAGCGAATGCCTGCCCCACTTTTCTGCGGTAACACATAATCCTTTTGCTCTCTTTTGTTCAACATAGACACTGCGCTATCCAGAGACACGGGCCAAGGTCCTACGAGAGAAGAAATACTTATGCAATCTGTGACTGGGTCAGCTTGCATAAACAAAAAGCTGAAAATCGCAAGTCTAAATAACCAGGGACCCAATGTGCACAATGTGTGCACCATTTCATTTTTTTTCCTCGCGTAGGACATTTAAAACGGTCTACACTGTACGCCGGTGAAAACTCTGTCACAGTGTCATTTTTAAAATGCATTTTGAAAATTCCTAGTTTGACATATTCCAAAACATATTGTAACCCCCCCAAAAACTAACCAATATAACCCCTGGTCCCCCTTAAATAGGTGGAGACCTCACTTCCCCAGTGTTCAACCCCAATGAAACCCAGATTATGGAAACTTAGTGGAGAGTTCTGGGGCCTTGAACCCCTCATCCGACTCCGTGGGCTTGGAGTTGGCAACTTTTATAAACTGGTGTATTTCATTTTTTCCACTTCTCCTGCATAAGCGTGACAATGAGATTTGCATAAGCAGATTAAGGTATCTGGGGGCCCTAGGCTGACATCAGCATGGACACTAAGGTTTTGCCGATGTAACTGTTCCATTTTTCCTGAAGCAGGGATTCCTTGTGAAGCTTGTGTCTTGTTTTATTATGTTCCACATGCTCCTGTATTTCTTGAGTGTTGAATTCCTAGTGTGACTATTTCTTGCTTTCAGTGTTTCTTGGAGTTTCCCTAGTCTTGTGTTCAACTTAATATAAGTTATTGCACTTGTTGCCTGTTTTCCTTACACCGTTGTTATTGGTTAATTGTCTTATGTGTCACATCTGCTCTCCATTAGCTTGCTTGTCTGTCGTATTGAAGTGCTTGCCCTCCTTCCATTCTTTGCTAATTCATTGTGTGTGTTGCTGGTGGAATGTTAGGTCAATGTCTTTTGTTACAGTGTGTTTTTCTGCCTGGTTGGTTTTCTTGGTTATGTTCCCTTAGTTGCCCAGTTCCCTCTTAGCTATTTTCTTAGCTATTTTTCCCTGTTCAGTTTTGACCCCTCATGGTTCCTTTATTTTCTGGTTTCCCCTTTGTCTTCACTTCTGTTAATAAATCCCTTTTTCTTATAACTTTTAAGTGGATCGTCGCCCTTTTTCCCCGCCTGTGCCATGCCGTGCCAGAACACTGTATGTATAGATGGGTGTAAATTATTAATCAAAACTAACCAATATAACACCCCCAGACTCCCTTAAATAGGTGGAGACCTCAACTCCCCCCACAATGCTCAACCCAAAGTTATGCCCTTGTGTGTGTGTGTATATATATATATATAATTCACTCACACACACACACATATATATATATATATATATATATATATATATA
>JAAGVU020000084.1:33168-53601 GCA_011763525.2 Mormyrus iriodes | reverse complement strand
TACACACACATATTAATAATATGCAGTCAGTTAGCTTGTGGTGCAGTGTATTATAGCATTGTGATATTGAGGAGTAGGATTGGAAATTACGGAACACGTGTGTGGCCAGGGATGCCACTTGCATCCCATCCAAGGTATTGTTCTGTCTTGTGCCCTGTGCTGTCGCATATGTCCCCCGGTCCTGAACTGAAGGATGGGTGGATGGATAGAAGGATAGACAGACATTACGAACTGAATCTATGGAAGCCTAGACTTGTCAGTTTTAAGGAAGAAAGTATTTTTAATAAAGCACTTATTATTTGAATAAATATTTTAGAAGTGATGGATAATGTTCCAGCTATGGATATACACACGCCTGACAGATATGGTAGACCGCTTTGGATTTGACACATCAAGTACATGAGTGAATATCCATTAGCCAAAAGTGCTTTCTGATCAGTCTGTTGAGTGATTGTCAGCAATATTCAATTCTGCCTGTTTGTCATCTGGTTGCTTTTAAACATTTTAACGGAGAATCCTGCTAGATTTCAGCATTTTTCATATGCTACACTTTCATGTGTACTTTACTGCACTCTGAAAACGGGCACGTGTGACCTTTTCGGCGATTCCTGAATCACGTGACACGAGCGGGCGGATTATAAATACCCGCCAGTAAGGCTTGGTTGCTTAGATACAGTGCCACTCTGCTTAAAAAGAATTAATTATAGTGTATGTTAAACGGAAGGATGAGTCGAGACACAAAATGAAACACACAGCAAACACTGCATAATATCATTCTTACATTGCATCTATGGAAGAAGATAAAGCAAGAACAATTTACAAAATATACAAGGGGTTAGTGATCAACCAACAGTTGTCATAGAGGTGATACACGTTTTAAACAAAACAATAAAGTTGGATTCATCATCTAGGTCCCATAAGTGCCTTTGACAAGTTTGAATTACAGATTCGTAGGTGTAGGTCCGAAAGGTGTCTGTGGTACCCACATTTAGCCAGGCTGGATATTGCTAAGCTAATCCGCGCTGTCATTGCTGCAACCACACATACTGTCCTCAGAATGTCCTTTCCTTGTCCCATCCTCTCATTTCCAAACAGATTGTCAGCCCCCCACCTCCAGCTAAAAAATAACCCTTTAATCATTCCCTTGTTTATGATCTGACACAGCAACTGCACCACAAAGAACATGGCTGCCACCCGTAATGCAGTTTTTACAAGAACAGAGAGCATCTGTGAGCCCCACATGCAAACAAGAGGAAAGAAACACCCTGATTAAACACATAATTAAAGAGGAGGAATTACAAGGGTGGGGGCTATAGTGATTGTGTGCCCCGCTGCCGAAGGAGATTCAAAGAAAACGATAACCGCATGGCGTTTGACACCTGAACCCAAAGGCAAAATCACTTGCTGATTATGTGTCTTTTCCGTATCCTACGCAGTTTAGAGAACTAGTCATTAAATGCAGTACATGTGCAACTTGCTAAAGATTACCATCCTATAGTTACCTACTCTACTCTTTTATTCCAAATATAGGTCTTTATTAATGAGTGGAAAGGACAATTTCCCACTTTGGGTAACATACATAGGTTTATTTTTATATATATATATGTTCCCTTATCTCTGCACATGTGATTCATATCAGCATACACCTGCTCCCCAGGTGACCAGTTCATTCTCCCCATTTCCCAGCACCAGGTAGGAACAAACGGAGACAAGGAAAAAAGTGGATATGAGAAGTAAACAAGCATGCCCCGTTTTGGTCTGGAAACAGGCAGGTGGAATTTAAGGGGGTGGGTACAGATTCTAAAAACTCGCCTGTCCAATCAAACCACTCCGCAGGGAAACAGAGTTTAAGCGCCTTATATAGGAAGATATGATGGTGCCTGGAAGGAGGCAATTACAGAGTTTCCCCTCCCAGAAGAGGAATGATGAGAGCTGTGTCCATCGCTGGGAACGACGGCCAAATGAATGATGGAGTGCTTCTTGACGTGCCCCTTGGAAATGTAAAAATCAGCCGGTGACAAGGAAGGGCGGGAGGGGCTTGGACCACTCCCGGCAGGCTGCTGGTTCATGGGTCGATGCGGAAGGCCAGCAGCTTGTCGGAGTGCATGGCGTTGAGCGTGCGCAGGTCCGGAAGGCGAAGCAGCAGCTTTGGGAACAGGGTGCTGTCCTCGGGCCGGCGCCGGGTGATGAGCGAGCGCAGGGCCCGGATCAGGCACTCCTGTAGCTGCTCCACGGCTCCTGTGTTCACGAGCCCTGAGGGATCTGCAGAAACGGGTCCCAGGTCAGGCCTCCTGAGAGTCTACGCTGGTAATCATGCTGCTAGTGAACGTTACACAGTTTGCTGGGAGTTTTGGTTCAGTTCACTTTTTACATTATGACACTCCCTACTCAACACCATGACCCAAAAGTAAAACACATTCACCAGCATCAATAACGGCTACATATCACATGGTTACTAGCTGTCAAAAATTGAGTGAACCCTCTTGTCCGTCCTTCAGCTTTAAGTGTAGCAGCCTTCCTCTGTTTTTGTGGGGCCTCCATGATTGGTGTGAACACATGCAAAAACAGGTCTTTTTTAGGTTCAATAATCCAGATCTGGGCAATGAGTAGAAGACTGCTAAACTTAAAGCTGAAGGACAGACAAGAGAGTTCACTGAGTATATAGCAGCTAGTATGACTGGTCATCTTTCTATTAGATTTAGTTGATATCTTCTTATGTTCAGAATCTGCACAGATTACTACACATCACTATACATTTCTATTGCTGCTAGAAACCGCGAAGAACTGCAGGGCGGTGTTCCCCACCTGCAGAAACCAGCACCACAGCCATGAAGAGCGCCATCTCGTCGGCCTCCAATCCAAGTGCTCCCACCTTCTCGCTGAAGTCAAACATGGCGTCCAGCAGGGAGCCCATGCCCATAGCCCTTAGAGCTGCCAAGGGGTATGTCTGCCCATTCAGGAAGGTCACTGTCCGTTCCTTGGGGTTGAACAACGAGCAGAACCTCACCATCAGGACCTATGGGATGCCAGAAGACCAAGGGCATGGGTTTGGTTACTGGAAGTGGCTCTTGATTTTTTTGACCGGCAGAAGTTCCTAAAGAAAGGAGGACACTGGTACCTGGAAAGTCCCAGCCTTGAGGAGCATGACTTGATCATGCTGACTGAGTCCCTGGAAACCCGGGATGCTCTTGGCAAACTCCACCACCTCACGCACGGCGGGGGTGAAGCACTGGGAAAAGGACTCCCACACCTGTTGGCTGGTGAGCCCGCCTGGGGAGATGGGGCAGGCGTTGAGGGGGCAGGCCTGCAGGGGAAGAATCCTGATCAGTGAGGGGGCATGGGTGTGAAAAAGAGAAGATGTCTGCCTCCTGTTGTGACGCACTGAAAGGCCACCCCCTGATATAACTCACCAGAACTTTGGTGCCTCCACCTGGTCTCCAGGGACATTGACTCTGGGTTTGCGTCTTGCCCTCAGAGTACTCGTTGTAATTGCCCGGGTAGGCCTTGGGTTGGCCGTGATTCTCGGTGGCGGAGGACTGGTAGCCTTGAGAAGCATTGTCAACAAAGGCGAATGAGGGGTTAATGTCCCGTGGGCCTACAGGGCAGTGTGGGATGGTGTGGGCTTGGTACCCAGCAGAGGTGTAAGAGGGGTATCCCTGTGTTTGGTAGGGGTGGGGCCGGGGTTCGCCACAGCCAGGATCTGGAGATGACACGTTCTGAAATGACGGCGGACTGTTATTGTTGTTCATGTTGCTTCTCTTGCCCAAGCCGTCTTGCCTGTTCACAAAGATGTTGCGATACGCTCGCGATATGGCCCCTATGGCATCCTCCGATTGGCTGTTTCCGGAACTGGGTGCAGTCTCGGGTGGCGGGGATGAATCGATATCCATGGATGTGGATTCATTCAGGCTGTTCATGTAGCTCTGCATTTCGTCCAGGAGCCTCTGCTTCTCCCGCTTAGGGATTCGGCCAAAGCGCACGGCTGTGGGGAAAATAACGTGAAAAATGTCAGGGACGGAGCAGATGTCATGATGAATGACTGCAGTGATGTTTCCTCTCCAGTCTTCATTACTACCAATCAAATGGGGTATAGTGTTATTTTCACGTAACGTTAATCGGAAAACATCCATATGTAGGCAGTGCTGGTGTCTCCGTAACACCTTTAAATCACTACATACCAGGGAGTGTTTTCTCGCCATCCCTCCTTCCCAGGCCCCCCCCACCCTGCTCCAAGAATAACTGTCAACTGACAAGCCTATTATTAGCTCCCTGCCATTGTATACTCCGACACCTCCTGCTCCTTCAAGCTTTCCCTCCTTCACCGAGAAAGTGGGTCAGTGGGCCGGCACAAAGGTGATGGGATTGGCACCATAGCCGAGTGGCAGTTCAGGGCGGGGGGTCTCATGCTGGAGGGAGTGCGGGATTGAGGGGTGGGGGGCAAGAAGGGATACTGAGCGAATGGGGAGATAAAATGACAAAGGGGGAAGAGAGGGACAAACACACGGGAAATAACATTGGGGGGGTGAACAGTGACGGATGGAGTTACAACTCAAATATCAGTATGAAAAGTAATAACATTAATTACACAAAATAGGAAAAGAGACAAAGAAGGGGTACAGGGTACGTGGCAGGAGAGAACGAAATCATCTCATTCGTCTGTGAAGCTGTAGGGACAGACTCCTCAAGTCTATGCCTGGTCTGTGTGTGGCTTAAACAGTAATGAGGTAATTTATTGATTTATTGATGATCTTATAGGAAAACTGCTTCGTTTTCATATAGCCCATCTTGCACACCATGAGACACATACAGGTGAAAGCAAAGCTTTGGGTCAGAGCATAAGGCCAGCCAGTATGTAGAGCCCCTAAAGCAGTGAGGTTAAGGCCCTTGCTTGCGGGCCCAACAGTGATATGATTCCTCTGCCAGTTATGGGATTCTACCCTATCACATCCTGGACACAATCACGTATCTCAAACCCACTGAGCTACACATTGCCCAGATCTGGATTACTGAACCTAAAAGAGCCTTATTTTTACTTGTATTCACACCACTCATGAGGGCACCACAAAAACATTCTTATGGAGGTACTAGAGTTTAGCTGTGATGGTGTGTCTGCCGGCTAGCGAGTGTGCAAAGCCCAAAGAGCTACATGACACAACGTGAGCTGTGTGTGAAGTGGATTTTAGGAGAAGACTGCTACACTCAAAGCTGAAGGACAGACAAGAGGGTTCACTCAGTATGTGACAGAAATAACACAGAAATCATTGAATGGTCTGCATAAAGCACACCATTTTGTGAACCCTTAGGAAATATTGCACAAGTGCATTAATGGCTCCAAAAATGAGATCTGATCTCCATGTAAGTCACAAGAAATAGGCAGTCTTATTTAACAAATGTCAACATTTTATATTGCCATATCTTAACTGAAAAATGTAAACAAAGTCATTGACAGAAAAAATATGTGAACCTCTAGGCTAATGATCTCTTGAAAACTCACTAGAGTCATGTGTTCCAAACATTATAGGTGTAATAGGTGCCCTAAAGAAAAAAGAAAACCACACGGGTTTGGTTACCTGCTCTTCAAATCTGAAGATGATCAAGGAAGCTCATAAGATTGGAAAGGGTTACAAAAGGCTTTCTAATGACTTGGACCTCCATCAGTCCATAATCTGGCAGTTTAGAAATATGAGACATTTAGCATGTTGCTAGTCTTCCTAAGAATGGGTGTTCTGCAAAGATCACTGTAAGGGTATTCCTGGGAGAATCATAAAACAAGTAGTGGCTAAGCAGGGACAGGCATCTCTTGTACTTCGTAATGTCTGTGTTCATGAGAAAAGCACTGAACAAGAATGGTGTTCATGGGAGGTTACAATGAAGGAAACCACTCTTCAAAAAAAAACATTGCTATTCATCTCAGGTTTGCTAAAAACCACCTGGATGTTCAGCAGCACTACTAGAAAAAAATCTCTGAACAGACAAAAGATTTTGGTAACTCTTGGTACTTGGTAGAGTAATATCTATTGATCCATCTCCTAAACACTCTGGTTCTAGTTATCTGGAGCATATACACGGAATATGGCACAAGGCTAGGGTGTACCCTGAATGAGATACCAGACCATAGCAGATTGCATACACACAAAATATGGGCAATTAAAAGACACCAGTTAGCCCAACTGCATGTCTTGAGACTGCAGAAAGAAGCCAGCGTAGCCAGAGGAAACCTGCAGAGCATAAGGAGAACATGCAAACTCCACACACAGAGCTGGAGTGGGATTCCCTGGAAGTGTGAGGTGTCCATGTTACCTACGGAACCACCATCTCACTCATGGAAGTTTTACTTACACAAAAACGTTCTGAGGGCATAATGAAAAATGATTGGTTCAGAGAGATTGTACAGGATCAGATATCTTGGTCCCACCTCTTCCAGTTGCTTAGACCCACCTCCTCTACAATCTGACTGGTTATCTCTCCAGGCCAATCATTTTGCGTTCTGCCCTAGCAACATTTTTTGTGCAAGAAAAATTCTAACGAGCCACCAGCTCATCGTACACGATATGTTTGAAAACAAAATACATGACAATGCAAACCCTCATCCCATCTGTGATGCATGATGGATGGAGCATAATGGTCTTGAGCTGCTTCCTCTGGGCCTCACTGGCTTACGATCAATGAAGGATCAATGAATCCCAAACCATATCAGGAAATTCAACAACAGAATGTCTAGATATTTCTCTGTAATCCATAGCTCAATCCATAGCTTAACTTGGTCATGCAACAGTGATCTAAAACACAGGCATAAATCCACAAACAGAGGATTTTATTCTCTAAAATGGCCAGTCAGAGTCTTGACCTCAGTACAACTGAAACTCAAGCAAGAAATCCCAAAAATATAACTGAACTGAAACAGTTTCATATAGAGGAATTGGCCAAAATACCCACGAACCACAGTGTAGCAGTTACAGGAAATGCTTGGTTGAGGTTATTGCTAATAAGGGACACCCATTACTTAATAAACACAGCTACATGTTAAGCATGTTGTTTGTTAAATGACTGCCTTTTCAAGATCATATTTCAAAAGCCATGCAGTCAGAAATTAATTTTATATCCCTTGCTGACTGGGGGGGGGGGGGGACTGTAAATTTTGCAGGCAGGGGAGCTGAAGCAAATTTCCCCCCAACCCATTACATTGTACTACATGGCTGCATGCATCTGGAAATCCAGGTAATTCCAGGGGGGTTCACAAAAAGTTTTCAAAAACTGCATGACAATAAAAATGCAGCTTTTTATTAAAAATGTATTAAACAATAGAAACATTAAATGCACTATTTTATGTTAAAGATTTTAGTATTATTATCATAACGCTTCTTTGGTTGTACAGCAACTTCGACTATTAGTAGATAAAACACAGCACTATGCGGCAGTTCAAAATATAGCATTAGGGCTGTGTGTCTGTGACATCACATAGGATGTCAGAATTCATTACTCGATCAAACACAAGTAGTTGGTTTTTCGAATCATCACAAGACTGCTGTTGCTCCAGTGATAATCAACAGAAAGTCTCTCACAGGATTTCAGGTACTGTTTTGGTGATATAAGTAACGGTGGTTTGAGAGCCCTAATTAAAACCATACAGGCTAAGACAATTGCAGCAAAAGTGAGAGGGAAAAAAACCAAGAGTTCCATGATTAATGGGATTGCGGAAATTGTGGACATTTTTTTTGTTGTTGTTTTGTTTTTAGGTCATCCAAAAATGGGCACTTGTTCCAGAAAAAAAATGATTTATTGCCATCTATCTTCTTCTGCAGTCTCCAGAGTGTGGGGTTAGGTGTGCTAGTGTTAAATAATACCATTAAAAAGATGGATGACGCGCTGGATTACCATATTTAAGAGATGTTACGCGGAAAAGGGCTTTTCATAGCTGGCTATCTGGTGCATTGCATATTTAAATGTTGCTTGTTCTCGTCATTAATTGCGAAATGCGATAGAAAGGTATGACGTGCTGCTCGAAGTAATCAAGTACCCCGTGTTCCAATTTCTAAAAATAAACCACCTTCGCTGCAGTTTTCCACAAAACTGATGGCTTCGGAGACTTTGCAGCCCCTCGCCTCATAAATCACTGTCTGCTGGAAAGAAGGGGGTGGACACAGCTGGGGTAGGTGGGGGGGCAACACTGGCACTGGATACCAGAGAAGGCAAGACAATAAAGCAATAAAGACAGATGTAATGCAGAGCCAGTATGAAGATCTGCTATGTAAAATGTAAAAAAGTGAGGGACAGATTTATCCTGATTGGAAACTCCCTGTTTAACATAAAGATGTTGCTAGAAGCTGCTTGGCAGCTTCATGGCACGATAAACACAGGCTCTGTCAGGGTGATACCTCAGTCACAAACAGGGCACCAAAGTCCAAATGCATCCCCCCCAGTATGTATTAAAATGTCAAGATAAACCATCATACACACTCAGGCATAGTATAACTGAAAACTACATATGGAGGAGTTATATAAGACCAGCAGGTAGCAGATAGGGTCCTGGGGCCTTAGTGGTTAGAGATACAGATTTGTAATCTGACAACTTTTTGTTCAATAAGCGGAAGGTCCTCTTCTGTTCTACCATTGAACATGGTACATTGTTCATGGTATAACAAAACTATCCAGACTATGGCAATGGGCGGGATCTCTGGACCTATGGGAAGTGCTATTTGGTGGTGGGGGCGGAGCTCACCATCTCGGGACATGCCCACAGACAGGCACTTCTTAAAGCGGCAGTGCTGGCAGCGGTTGCGGTTCATCCTCATGATGAGGCAGTTCTCGTTCTTCACACACATCTTGTAGTGAATGTTCTGCTGAATGCTGCGGCGGAAGAAGCCCTGAGAGGAGAGAGGGAGAGAGAGAGGGGAGAAGTGAGACAGACGGAGTGTGAAAGATAGGGAGAGAGGATGGGAGTGAGACAGAGGGAGTGGGAAAGATAGGGAGAGAGGGAAAGAGACAGCAAGATGGAGAGGGAGAGAGTTAGGGAGCAAGAGAGATTTGAGAGAAGATGAAGGCGAGTGAGGAATAGAGAAATAGAAGGAGACAGAGTGGGGGAATAAGGAAAAGGGGGAAAGAAGAAGGGAGGAATATAGAAATAGAGAAAGAAGGAGAGGGAAAAGGGGAAAGGAAAAGAGAAGAAGAGAATAAGAGAGAAACAGAGAAGGAGAAAAGGAAAGTGAGGGGAAAAGGAACGAGAAGAAGGGAGAAAGTGAGAAAGAATGAAAGAGGGAAAGAGACAGGAAGACATGAAGACAGAGGGAGAGAGAATGAGAAAGATGAAGGGGAGGCTGAGGAAGGTGGGTTGCTGTGGAAGGGCTCCGCGTAATGCCTGTAAGCCCCCCCCGGGCACTCCATCTGCTGTACCTTGCAGCCTTCACAGGCATGCACGCCATAGTGGAAGCCAGACGCAATGTCCCCGCACACCTTGCACAAGAGCACCATTCCTCCAGTCTCTGAGAGAGGAGACACAGGTGGGGATGCATTAGCAAGCTGTGCAAGTGGATCTGTCCAGGGTGACTTGCATGTTTGATTTATTTACAATTAAGAGTTACTGAAGAAGTACAGACCAGTCTTTTTCTCCGTCAGTGCCCATAACTGTGATATGTTATAATTACCATCCCCTATAATCCCCCCAACCTATATTTTAACACAGAACATGCAAATACAGCAATGCCAGCCATACTCACTAGTGAATGTCCCAGTGAACCCACAAGGTCTCTTGCCCACCATAGGGTGGGAGTAGGTCTGCTGCACTGGGGGGGCTGTGGCAGTGGCGGCCATGTCAGGGAACTGGAAGACGAGTTTGGGAGATGGGGGAGTGCCTCCTGTCCCCCTCTGCTTCAGGGCACCGATCTCAGTGAAAGAGATTTCCTCAGGAGACGAGGGCTGGGAGTGAGAGGAGGGAGACTGGGTCTGGTAGCCACTGGAGGGGCTGCCCGGGCTGGGGCTGGCACTGCCGGCAGAGCCCGCGTAGAGGATCACACCCCCTGCAGAGACACACACTGGTCACCGGGCCAGCTGAAACAAGGCATTCCATCTTAACACATACACATGCACACACACCAGAAGTCTCAAAAAAGAGAGCCATTCACCAACCAGCCAAACTGCCAATGGTTTTCCATCCTGATTTTATTTATAACTGGACTGTGCTGTACTCTCTAGTACAAATGCTTCTTGTGGACTTTGGGGCCATATTCTATCTGTTATACATCGCAGCTGTCGGCAGTACATACTGTATCAGCATTTGCCAGGCTGTACTGCTTTAACCCAGCTCGTAGCACTGACAATGTGTTGGCATGAAAGTCACCTATTTCATTATACTGTGTAAAGTTAGGCTCAAAAATTAACAAGACAGTCCTTAGACTGTATTTCAGTAAGGTTGACAATAACCCTCACCTCCCCCACAAACAAACAAATAAATAAATAACAAATAAATTAATAAAATGACTCCTCAGTATACTGTATTTATAAACAACCCTTTTATAAACGGCACGCATTTTTGGCTACCTGGAGTCGAAACAGTTCACAAATCAAAGTTACAGTACGAAGGACATCTTAAGTCTAATATGACTACATTCAGGCGCAGCTCCTGGCAAGATTCCGTGTCCAAACACACTTCCAGTATAATGGCAATCGGCCAAATAAGCACCGGCGCTGAAACTGAGGTTAAGTGGACAGATCTGACAGCAACGTCGGTCCTCCCCCTTTCTCTCAATCTCCAGCCCCCGCTTCTGGTCGTGCATTGCGGATGAGCCGGGACCTCACGTGTCGGAGGAACTGGCTGCCGCCCAGGCTCCACTGGCGGGGCGCCCGGAGCCGAGTAACGCTGCACGACACCTGACCGCAGCCTCACATGGACTCCCGACACAGTTACCGCCTCCGCAGTCCCGTGTCGACGACAGCCGCAATACAAAAACAGGCAGCTGGGCGATCACGTTGGACGAGCGCCTTTAACGGAAAGCCTTTAACGGGAGGCGTGGGACCGGGGCCGCTGTGCGGTACGCCGCTGGTACGACGGGTTCGGCTGCCGGCATTCGGCTGCAGGAAGGAAACGTGATCCGTCACGTTTGCTGGTCTGTGCGAAGGATGGGTTTGCCTGCAGTGAGGATCGGTTGTCGGGGAATGTCGGGAAAATGCGGCGCCTGGAAGTGTGAGCCTGTCTCACTTTTTACCACTCATCCAAAGAAAAATTAAATTATGCGCGGGATGCCCCTTCTCTGATTCGCAGAATAATGTTAGAAGGTGTCTCAGTATATTACAATTTCCAATCATTCCTTAAACGTCGTGTTCATTTAACGCAATGTGTTTATATTAATTAAGACAAAATTGCCTGTCGGCCAATTTATATTAACAGTACACTGGAATGGATGTATCTTTAAAAATAGTTCATTGATGTGCATAAAATTGATGTGATGTTCATTGATGTTAAAAGATATTTTTCACGTGACTCTCCGTGTGAGAGCGGAAGTAAAGTCCTTTTGAGCCTGCTGTAATTGCTGGAGGCAGTCTTTTATAGATTCGTTTTGCTTCCTTTGAAACACGTGACTCTGTTTGGCTGGCGCGTTCTGGAAACTCCTCCAGCAGCACGTGTCTCCGCATTTCTGGCTTTTCTTTCGCAGCGTGTGATAGGGCTGTACCTGTCAGAACTGTGCCCCTTGCAGACCCGATCCCTCGTGCCCTCTTTCTACACGCGAACACTCCACCCATGAACACATTTTCCCTCTTCTCCAGGGCCTGTGTAGACTATCGGTGCAGTAGGAGTGACCTCTCTTTAGTGGTCTGCTTCCAGGAAAAACAACGCACCAAGCTGCCAAACTCGTGTTCCTGAAGTCCCTGCTTACTGAGAAGCTCCAGAACTCACCAAATAACCCAATAATATTTTCATACAGGTCAGACTCAGCATGGACAGACCAGCATTAACTGCCTTTTCCAGCATCCCCACAAAACAGCCAGTCAGAAATGTTATTTTGCAGGATTTATAAGGCATAAATTTAGAAGCTGTTTATTTAGCATTGACCTCATAAAGACAGGGTCCATGCACCCTTTTACTAAGCAAAAATGACCAGAACACATGCCAGGGCATTGTTTTCGGATGGGGGTGGGGGGCGTAAGCATAATTCATTCGTAAGCTGCGGATCTGTTCCCAGTCATCCAACAGGCACAGCCAGAGGGACACGTCTGATGCTGTGCCACACATGAGTATGGAGTCCCCCCCCCTCCCTGGGATCAAGGTCAGCTGACAGTAAAATCTCATGCAAGTTTACCTGGGTGAGTCCTATTCCACCAGCAAGGGCATGCCGTGAAATACGAGAGCCCTGTTACCCCCCCTTCCTGTTTCCCCAACATCCCCCCTAATCCTCGCTCTCTGTGTCCCGGGATGGTTCTGCACCTGTATCACTTTGTGGGACACACACACACACACACAGAGTGTCCGCTAGCTCCCAGTGCTCACATTGCATGTCAGTTTGTTTGGGAAACAGCACTGAACTAAATATAAAAAGCTGTGAGAAAGGGTGGGGGGTGGGGTGGGTAGCATGAAAAACTAAAAACTGTAACAAAAAATCTGACCTGTGAGGGACACAGAGTGGAACCCAAAGTTTGTGTGCTCCGAAAGCCTTAAAGACTGTGCTGTTCCATTGCATTTTCTCTGCAGAATTATAAAGACAGAAAGTAGGCCAATGTCACAATAACCTGGAAATCCTAATAATCTGACACACAAAACTCTTGTATTATGAAGAGTCCCCTTAGCAATGAAGGGCTAATGAGCACTCCACCCCTAGAGTTTGTTGATGCTTACTGAAAGGCTTGGGTCTTCCCTCCCCTCACCCCCAACTTCCTCAATAACTCCAGGAGTATTACTTTTAGGGATGATTTAAATTACAATTCCGTTTTCCCCTGCCATTAAGAATTAAGCTATATTTGTATAAGCCACACCCCACTTCAAACGCTAACAGAAAATAAAACATGCATACCTCATTATCAGCATGTTTATATATTTAATCTGTAAATAGGGCTCTAAACTTTTGAATATGAATGAAAATGACAGCTCGTATTTAGCAGGTTGTGCTGTATAACAATGTCCTTCGCTACTTCTTACTCTGAATTCACGGAGCGCAACACCCGAAACGGCCCATTTGATATGAAGGTTTGCAGCAGCTTGTACAAACCCCCCCCAACCGCAATCGCAGCAATCACGTTATTTTAATTTGCGTGTAACGTGTACGCCCATCCGTTCTGGTTTATTTTTAATTGTATTTAACCCGCTTTGCCTCGTCATCACGACACCAGGAAACGTGATGGAAGTACTTCAGCTCATTTGATGTGCAAAAACTGCTGACCCACTGACCAAAACCTCCATCGCCGCAGGTGGGGATCAAAACAAGAGTCTCCGGGTGGGTAAAAAGAGGAGGGTGGGGGCGGGAATCACGCGCCGCACGCGGCCGAGGGAGCCCGTCCACGTGATGACGGCGTGTGGAGCCGAAGCTGCAGTCGGAGAGCTACGCAATTCCCTTCTCTCAGCGCTCAAACTTAGTTAGGCATGGAAATCTCCCACTGCACATTCGATCGGCAAAGACATACCGAGTCAGCGGTCATTGTGGGGGTAATCCGAAATTCCTGCACTGTCTGTGAGACGCGGCCATCACGTTTTTACCCACTGCCACCACTGGCTCCGAAGGAAGTGCTGCACATGCAACGTCTCATATGCCGTTCAGTACACATAAAACGCTGTTTCATGTTCAGTACATCACACTATTCGCCTCATTTTCTAATGCGCATATTTACATTCATATACCTGTAAACGTTATCCTACATGCAGAACTAAACCAATTGTAATTAAGCGTAAACTTTTGACTTTTCGTATTAAAATCGTGGAATAGGTTGGGTTGAACTCATAGATTATACATTTGTGTGCAATCTTAATAAATTGTAGCAGAACTCTCGTTTTTATTGTCAGGGAATAAACCGAAAGGGGTTTACTGTAAGGACCGAATGCGCAAAATGTAGGCTACTTTAGTTAAGGTGGGTAACTTCATTATTAGTGCTTTGAGTAACAGCGCACGCAGTGTTATATTTGTTGACATTTACAGCTAATAGATCTAAGTCGATTTTGACAGGTTTTGCTTCGCATCCACAGCGCGTGAGCTGGTCCAAACTGCGAAAGGAGTGGCCTCCGCAGGAGGCACCTTTGCAGTCACCAGCACCGAAACGTGACTGCAGCTTTGCAAATGAATCACCGGCGCGTCGCCGGAAGTGAAGGTCATAAACATGCACTTGGTGTCGTTTCGTTATTTAAGGTATCGCGGCGGATTGTCGTCGTCTTCCTATAAAAGCAGAGGCAAGTTAACTGATCATGTTTTATTTCTGGTCATAACGCGCGGAGATATGTACCGAGAGAAAATATTTTCCAAGTAAGATCAATAATAAACAAAGCAATAACAATGGTAATAAAGGAAAAGAATATCTTATCAGAAGCCCCGCGACACGTGAGTTTGTTGACATGCCGAGAGGCAGGAAGTTACAGTGGGAGGCGTAGCTGAGCTATAAGTGCCACTAACACGTGAATTTAAAGCACCGACCTGCCCCCCAGTTCACTTCACACTCAGCAGCACAAACAAGCCAAACCTCATTCGCGGGGATTTCGCTACAAGATATAATTTATAACCAGTAACTTAATTCCATAAGTTGCAAGTTTGATCCTGGCTTTGCTTTATGCTTCGACTCCAAGTGACTAAAATGAAAAGTGCACTACTTTTGATTGCTGATCGCCGTTAAAACTCAATGACATTTTAGAAGGTTCATATTTATAAGCTTAGTACGTTCAGTTCAGAGGACGCATATCGTGCATATCAGTATTTGCAAGGTGATATTTAAGACATGCCACCATATGACAATCTATATTTATTTTTCCAAAGACGAATGCTCTGCCTTTCCTTCAAATACTATTGCCTAATTCAGCATAGCGCTAACTTGACACCACTTGAAAAGTCGCTATACAATTACGTTAGTCTTGCATGTCACGATATAGTGATAAGTTCACAATGTATAATACATAAACCAGAAGCAACAACAATAATATCATACCAATAGCAATACTACTACTATTACTACTACTACTACTACTACTAATAATAATAATAAATAATTAATGACAGTTGTCCGGCTGCTTACCTGGACCGGTGTCCATCCTTGTGTACGCTTAGCGTTTCAGCGTATTTAAGCAAAGTGGCTCTATGCTTTCTTTCTCTGTGTGTCAACAAGAAGTCGGGTAGATATAGGTGAAAGAGTCATGAAATGGCTGTTTATAAAACGTTCGTCGAGAAGCTGCAAGAAAATGACCCGATCGTTGTACATGAAGGAGGTTGACTCATGCCATCTGAAAAAAACGTAACGTCCGTATCATATAAATGGAAATAATGAGCGTGTTTTCAAGGTGCGTTGGCAGCGTTGTGCCTCCTTGTAACCGGTCCGCTCTGGTGGGTTGCTTAGCTCCTCTACGGTGTCCTGTGCAAGAAAGTGATACACCACAACTATGGAGCGTTTGTTTTGAAGAAATCCTCCGACTTCATTAAGGCAGAACTGTCAAGCGAAACACACACCCCCCGCCACCACGTTACACCCACATCAGCCACGTTTTTAGGTGCTTGCCAAATGTGACTAGCGCTTTTGTCTCCTGTAACTTCCCTTGTTTTTGTTGTTGTATGGAGAGAGGCTGCTCCTCTCTCGCCCTTGTTCAGCCACTAACTTCACGCAGCAGTCACTCCCCCCTCTTTTCTTCTGTCCTTCTTTCATTTTCCCTCACGTTTCCATTGGAGGATGCGCGGCGTGGAGGGGCGGGGGAGTCAGCTGATCCCATTCGGACCCTCGGCGCGCCGCATGTGCGCTCCGCATGTGAGCAGCGCGGAGCGCTGCCCTACTGACACACATTTTATGCAAATGCGCGGAGCGTGAGGCAGAGAGGGAGGAAGAAGAGGACTGAAGCACATGGAAAATGGGCGGAGCTCACCGTGACTGCCGTGTCGCTTCGGGGGCATAGAGGCTCACGACAAACTGCAGTTACACAAGACTCGGACGGTCGAATTCAGCGCGGCCGATCGGAGCTCAAAAAGCGGCCCTGATGGTGACTGGGTGGTGGGAAAGTACAGTCCGGATCGGCGCAATACGCGTTTTACCGTTATGCATTTGGAGTTAAACAGTGATGCATTTGAAAGTGTCATGTTATTTAACCCAGTCAAGACAGTATTAAACAATGTCACTCATATCATCTAGACTTCCTGGCAAAGGGAACTTGCGTCTGATTTATCTGTGACTAAAACACTCCCCCCTGTGGTGAAATAGGTTATTACTGCCTTTAATGAATTATTAAATTATGAAATCGGTTGTTAAATTCTATAAAGGCTCATGAGACTGATCATTGCTATATAATTCGCAAAACGACTGCAATGATAATTTTTTTGTGAAATTTATTTTGTTTTATCGACTGTGTCTTAATAGCGTCATAAGAAGTCTCAAAGTTTACAATGACTAATGTAAATGCATATGTACTAACACTAATTAGTTGATAATTAATATGGTTTGAACAGCAATTTGTAACAAAGACTTGTATTAGAGCATAGCTACATAATTCCCATGACAACATACACCACTGGGTGTCCTCGTTGTTAATGGAGACTAGTGATGAGTGAAACCACTCAAAACTCCTAGTAGGTTGCACTCATGCACTCGAAAATCTTGTCACATTTTGTGCAGTGAGAATAACAAAGTAAGAGAAAATAGGTTAGATTTGAGGGAGATCACCAGCAAGTATTCACCGTATCCTCCTGGGCTTTTGAAGTTTTGAAACTTATATAACACAAACATTTTAAAGGAGAATAAACAATATTAAATACAAGTTCAAAGCACAGTCTAAGGAGCATCCGCCCCGCATTCCAACTAGAAAATGAGGATCAGCAGCAAAACTGAATCCATGAGTCACAGCTCTTTGAGTCTGTTATCCAACATTCTAAAGCTAGGTCCATATTACACGCCTCAGCACAGGATGCTCAGATACAAGGGATAACCAGCTTTAATCATTTCGTCCTGTTTCTGCCTAACTGCCTAACCTGGACATAGTGCATTGAAGTGTACTGGCTCTATTTCCAAGTTAAATTACAGACGTTAAGTCGAAAAGAGTTTGTGACTCGGAAGGAAATGTTTCAGTGAGAACTTAGCAGCACCACCAGCTATCGACAGCTGGACAGAACAAAAGACTCTGAACATTCAGGGAAAGTCAGTATTAATGAGAAGAGTGAAACTAAGAAGGATATATTTTGGCGTATTCAGCCTTTCCATTTGTAGAGCATGTCTAACTGAAAACAAGGCCACCATATTATTTATTACTTTTGGCCCCATGAATCTGATCTTGTCCAAAAATAACCCTGAGTTTCCTGGCCAGTAGCACCTCAGAATCACTTCGTCAGGTTTCTCTCTGTGTTTTTTTTTTCAGCAGGACACTGGATAGTACCTGGGAAATGTTACCCAGACATGTGAACCGCACACAGACGGAGCCAGGACTCGATTTGAGGGTGTAACTGCGGATCTGTGAAGGGGCAGATGTTACCCAACATGTCACACCCCCACAGATGCACAGCTAAGCAATAGAAAAGCTTTTGAAGCTACATTTTCTTATAGAAGAATGTATACTCATGCCTTTTCACCAAACCAGTAGTAATTATTTGGTTACTCATAAATCACAATCCTCACCCTTTTTTCAGGCATAAAATGTGTCCACTTGCCTAAATTTATTGTGTCAGATCGTTTTGAGTGCATCTCTCTCCCCTGACTGTCTGGAGGGGATAGGCGCCATCTACTTCACTGTCTGAATCAAACAGCCTTGTGTTTGGTAGCAGTTGTGTGAGAGGGCTTTACAGGAGCTCCACAGTTTGCCGTTAATGCCTGACCTCTGCATTGTCTGTTTCTGATCTTAAAGCAGGGTCCTATTGTGACATCCTGGAAAGCCCATGACGATATTCACAAACCATTATTGTCTGACCATTAAATTGACTTGTAGACACCACAGAAGTAGTTTCATTAAAAGACTAAGATGTGAAGAAGCAAGATTTTATGCTTATGCCTTTTTAAAAGGGGTGTGTCAATTTTCACATGAGATAAGATTTTTACCTAAATTTTGCAATTTATGTTCATTGACATCTAAACCATTTGCCCATATTCTGCTGACAAAGAAAAATGTATAAACTAGTACAAACATTATTTAATTTAAAGGTTAAGATGACCCTCAGTAACATAACATGGATATTGAAATATGTTGAGAGGTTCTCTCTATCTTCCAAACCCTTAATTCAATTTAAGGTCACAGTGAGACAGGAGCCAATCCCATAAAACACAACACAAGGCAGGATGCACCATGGACAGGATGCAGAGCAGGGGCAGGATTTGAGTCTTCAGACTATAGCTGAGACTTTATAATGCTACCCACTGTGACACCTGCAAGCTAACATTAGCTTAGCCTTGGACATCATTGTCCCAAATGGTAAAGGAAGAAAACTATTAATGTACTAATATTTTACAGAAATATCTTTCATACATAAGTCTGAAGCTCTGCAGCTCTGGTTCTTTTTTCCGCAGTTAAGAAACTAGAAAGGTGTTGGCTCCAGGGAGTCCAGTGATGGGTCTAACAAAGTGTCCAACAGGCCCCAAATAGCTCAACACAGAATGGCATAATGGGGATGAAAATCACATTGATCTCCAAGAAGAAGTTTTCACAGGACGGAGGTAAAAAATACCAAGTGGCCATGAGCAGGAAGTAGAAGGTTAAAGAAAGTTCTGTTCCTTCTTGTAAATGACAAACGGCTGCCATCCAGGCAGTCACATTTCAGTCATAAGTCCAGCATATGCAAAGTTTTTACTTATGTTCTCCTTTAGGTCAAACCAGTAAGCGCTACACTCCTTTCATAAGGGGCGGGTGTTTCCCCTAAAAATTGCATCTCTAAAACATCTCCAGTCTTGTCTTTCCTTCTTCTTGCCTCGGGATTTTTTTCAAATCTTTCATTAAAAAGGCGCATTCTTACCCCCTGTTTATAAATTGAGAAGTAATTTGATACAACAGAAAAGCTCGCTTTTGTTAAAGGAGCGGAAACTATCAGTGGAGTTAGGCAGTTTAACAAAACGGTTAACCGAAGCGGGGTTGTCTTCCTTTAAATGGAACCTGACTTTAAAATGCGGTGAATACCGTCCTCTAGGTGGTGCTGCAGTTCCGCGCTCTGCTGCTACGGGAAACTTTTGGCAAACAGGAAGGGAGACGATCCCTGGAAAATAACTACAGTAGAAGGGGGGGGGGGGTCACTATATGGTTTTCTGAATATGGAATCAAGGTTTTTTGGTACCCGTCTTTCTCTTTTAATATTATGTTTACAAGATTTATTTCTATTCTGCTAAATTTAAAACGTGCTAGCTGCCAATTAGATAGATGGATAGACAGATAGCGTGTTTGCGCTTTCTTTAGGCTCCGTGTGCTTTCATCCTGCCTGCGTGTTGTGACAGAGCATGTTGGTAATTACAGAGAGTCATGTTTTGCAATTCGCCTGAGACCATTGCCAAGGTGCGAGCGCGAACGCGCACGCATGCACGCACACCTGTGAAAAACTTCGTGCCCTAAACTTGAGGTCCTGCATTCATAGTCCCAGTCAGTGCACTCCCACGTTCAGTACACACAAACACTACAGATTTTTCTGACTTAGTGCCCGCTGATATCCGTCCGTTTCATAAGAGCAGTCAGTCACACACTAACAGACAGCAGGACGGCTCCGGCAAGGCGGTGGCCACTTCAAACCTCTATAAACCTTTTAATTTGTTTGTCTTTCTGCACTGCCGTAAAAGATGCAGGGAATTAACGATGTGGCGGTCAGAGCAGAACTGGGGGCCTCGAAAGCCGGTGAAAGCAGAGCCAGTGAGCTGCGCATTTAACGCCAGCCGTGTGTTTATTTACCGTGCTGTACATTGAGTCTGGACTGGATGAAATGACGTTGCAGCGTGAGGGTTTAGCGTCCCCTGGGGGGCAAAGGCCAACAGGCTGGCTCTCGTTGGCGGGCAGCACCCATACTGAACTGGCAGCAGTGGCGTTGACTGCCGCCACTCCCCCCCTTGCCCCGTGCCTCACAAAAGCAGTTCTGTCCACAGTGAAAGGCCTCAGAAAAGTACCCATGTCCCTCCCACCTCCTCCTCTCCTGAGCTCACAAATTTGCAGTAATTAGAGAATTATTTCCACATGTGGATCAAACTGCCTCGTAGCCACAGAGCCCCCTCCTACTCTTTCTTCTTCACCCTCTCTTTCAGTCCCATTTCTTCTACCCCCCCCCCCCCCCCCCCCCCCCCCCCCCCCCCCTCTCTCCTCCCACTCCCTCTCAACTCCCA
>JAAGVU020000084.1:19143-30760 GCA_011763525.2 Mormyrus iriodes | reverse complement strand
GGGGAGAGGAGAGGGGTGAGGTAGAGACGTGTCATGATGGGAGGAGGGCCGTGAAAAAACATTGGGATGGCAGAGAGGGGGGGGAAAAAAAAAAATCTCCCCCCCCCCCCCCCCCCCCGGCCTCTTCAGCACACTTCACTGACACGGAAACACAAACAGGGCTGACCTCTGACCTCCCCGATGCTACTGGCTCACATAGACACTCACATTCACACGCAGACAGTGAAATACACCACTGTCACAGATACACTCGTACAGTGACACGGGCACACTCCGACGTGACAAAGTACATTCTTACTGGCGCACGCACTCACGGAGCAGAAACATATACATTTTGCTGTCTCTGTATATACCAGCGTGCAAACTTTCACCTGTCAGCTCAGAACTTATGTATGATGCTGGCTGATAATTTTGTTCAAAATGAACAGCTATCCACTCTGTACATAATTGGATGTAATTGACTGTAATTGTAAAATGTAATTGATTTAGCCCAGCTATAACATATCAGGACTGAATTTCAACTTTTATACAAATAGACGCAGACTTTTACTACATTAATATTTTGAACATCCACCACCTGTTAATTTATTAATATTTATTTATTCCCTGTACAATATTCTGTTTTCACAGTATTCTGTTCGTTTTCTATGTTTATTGCTGGCATTATGGGTACTGCTGTGTGCGTTGTGTGCTTATCTGCACGATATGTATTGTCTTCACAATTTATTTTGGACCATATGTTTGTATCTATGCACTTTATGTACATCGCTGCCGTTTGAAAAGAATTTCCCCCAGGATTAATAAAATGTACCATATTTTAGCTTAAAATAGGCAGAACACAGTTGTACTGTATATATGGGAGCCTGGTGAAGATGGTATGGGCCTGTCAGATTTTAACGCTGGTGGAATATGTGTGGGAAATTGTGGAGGCCGCCAGTCCGTGGGTGTGTGTGGCTCCGCGGGCTCGTCGTCGCCGTCGTGTTTGCATTTTGCAGTGTAATATTATCTACTGGCAGACGTCCACCAGCTTGGAAAGAGACACACAGACACGTTTCAGGGACATGTGTTTGTGTGTGCGCGCGCCCCCGCATTTGTTTGCAGCTGCCTGTTTGTTTGTGCGTGGCTGTTTACGTAGCGAGCGAGCGTGGAAGTGTGACTAAGTGTTTGTCTGTGTGATTATGTAAACTGCCTGCGTGTTTATATTTTGTGCCTGTGCAAAAGTGGCTTCGTTTTGAGGCTGAAATTAATGATAGCGCTTGACTTTTTAGATTTTGACATGTGCCCACCACACCCCAGCTTGGAAAAACAGACAAATACTCTCCCTCTCCCTCTCTCCCTCTCTACCACTCCCTCTCTCCCACTCTCTCTCACGTCCTGGCACACATCACCGGCTACCTACTCTCTGCTTGCTACCCATGAGCGCCCTCTCTGGGAGGACACCCCACTGCCGTCGTGACCCCGTCTCCAAAAGCATTGCCCTCCATCCCGTGCCCATGCCCTTCATTCTTTGCGCATGACTTTGTTTCCATGTTCTGGGATGAGTTTTTTGAAGACGTTGTAGGTATGTTACTAAAATGTCACTATAACAACGTCACCAGGAGGAGTTGAGCTACATCCATCTTGTCCTAAATCAGACGATACCACTATTCATCAGATCCACTCCCACAATTCCTGGCATACAGACTTTCCCAGTTCCTGTTCAACAGTGTCTTACATTTTACATTTTACACATTTAGCGGGTGCTTTTGTCCAAAGTGATGTACAAGCAAAGCAAATGGCCCGCTGTGAACATACATGCTGTCAAGGAGTCGACTATGCAGAAATGTGCTAAGGCTGAGCTCAGTGAATGCCCAGGTACAAATGCAAACAGTATTGGAGCAGGAGCCAGGCAGCTACTCAACAAGAACCATACAGCAACTGCTAAAAAAGCAAATAATTAATAAGAAACTGTTCAGGGTCCAGCAGTGCACCATAAGAACATTCAGGTAGCATAGAGGCATCAGGCTAGTAGAGAAAGAGTCTTACTGAGAAGGGGGCTGAATATATTTGATAGGTGTAAAAAAAAAACCCTTTTGAGTGAAAACATGCTCACAGTCTGGGCTGCCTCCATATATTTATACTCAACCCCCCCCCCCCCCCATCTTTCTTATCTGCTCCGTTGTTGCTGAGGGTTTGAGGAAGCAGAGAGGGTTTCTCAGGTAAGACAGAAACAGTCCTTAAGAGACCCCCCCCCCTCCATCCCGCTTGTTCTGAGCAGACAGCATCTCCAAGAAGAGGTTGACACTGGTGTGTCGTGACATTTTGGGGGAAGGAGGTGTTTCACTTTTCTTTTGGACTGCCAGTAAGCCAGCAGCATTCCCTGTGGCCACAATGTCGATGCGACGCTCCCGGGTGGGAGGCCCGATTCGACACACGCAGCGCCTCTTAACCATTTCTGCATAGACGAGTTTTCACGTTCTGCCTTAGATTCCCGAGTGAAAGGAAGAAGACAAAGGAGCAGAGGAGAGGGAGGCAGGGAGGACCCGGCCCGAGCGTGTACCGGGAGCAGAAGAGAGGGAGGCAGGGAGGACCCAGCTGGGGTGTGTACCTAGAGCAGAGGAGAGGGAGGGAGGCAGGGAGGACCTGGCTGGGGCGCCTACCGGGAGCACAGGAGAGGGAGAGAGGGAGGACCCAGCCAAAGCGCGTACCTGGAACAGAGCAGACGGAGGGACAACCCGGCCGGGGCGTGGACCTGGAGCAGACGAGAGGGAGGGAGGGAGGGAGGGCAGGAGGACCCGGCCGGGGCATGGACCTTGAGCAGAGGAGAGGGAGGGAAGGAGGACCCGGCCCGGGGCATGTACTTGGAGCAGAGGGAGGGAGGACACGGCCAGGGTGTGTACCGAGAGCAGAGGAGAGGGAGGGAAGGAGGACCCGGCCAGGGCATGTACTTGGAGCAGAGGAGAGAGATCAGGAGGACCCGGCTGGGGCGTGGACCTGGAGCAGAGGAGAGGGAGGGAAGGAGGACCCGGCCGGGGCATGTACTTGGAACAGAGGAGAGGGAGGGAGGGAGGACACGGCCGGGGCGTGTACCGGGAGCAGAGGAGGGGGGATGGAGGACCCAGCCGGGGCATGTACCAGGAGCAGAGGAGAGGGAGGGAGGGAGGACACAGCCGGGACGCGTACCGGGAGCAGAGGAGAGGTAGGGAGGGAGGACACGGCCGGGACGCATACCGGGAGCAGAGGAGAGGGAGGGAGGGAGGACACGGCCAGGACGTGTACCTGCCTCTTTGTTCGTTTGTGCCTTTTGTGTCACTTCTGCATCACACCGTTTTTACTCTTTATGGCTGCAAATAGCCTTTAAATTTTCATTACACTGATAAACAGTGCAAGCTTAAGAAAATATGTTAAACAAAAAAACATATGAAGTGTATTTTGCTGTTTTACTTTGAAATTTATTTATATGGCTGATATGTTCTGAAACTTAAGTGAAAGGTCATTTTAATATATTAACCTCCGTGAATTATAAAGAAACACTACAGCTGCTTTAAATGAACTGAAATCAGTATAACTGGTAGCATTGCAATACATAAGCAAAAACTAATAATTAACTGTAAGTCCAATAATAATAACTTTAGCTTTTATTCAAGGTACTTAGTAATGTAGGAATTATAAAAACTACATTTTTTTGAGAAAGCATTCCATTTTTATACTCCTGAATTTGGATGTTTTATCAATTGTGCTCTAACAAAGTCATTGGCACTTGCATGTCTGCATACAGAGACACCAGGTGCGTTACCGCGTGAATGTAGAGTGCGTTCCTGCCTGCTGCCACCAAAACATTCAGCTCTGGAAGCTGGAAGATCCTGCGGCAGCAAAGCAGCCTTTCCCCGGCAGCGACGATGGCACTCAGCTGTCCCCCAACGCAACTACATTTTTATCAAGACTGTCTTTATGCTTTTGTTACTCTGTGGCAGAGTTACTGTGGACCCGGGAGAGCGCTGAGCATAACTATGAAAAAACAGATCAACTCTGAAAATGTGCAGCAAACAAAATCCGCTCTCAAGACGTATCAAAGAAATTTACATTGAAGGTGTGTGTGCCAAAGAAATTACCTCTCAACAAGTGTACCAAGCAAATCAAGTCTCACACCGTGTACCTGATAATTTCACTCCAGTATGCACCAAAGGAATTAAGTCTCAAAATATATGCCAAACAGATCAGGTCTGAAGATGTGTACCAAACAGATCATCATTCAAAATATATACCACGCAAATCCGCACTGAAATGTGTACCAAATACACCTCTCATTGTGTGTTTGCTAAGGGCACTTTTCCACTGCACTGGGTACCTAACTTTTGGTCCTAAAAAATTGGTACTTCCCTTTTTCCATTAATTTCCGGTCCAATACTAAAATCAAAGTGCCAAACCAGCTGGGGTACATTTTTGGTACTTTGGTACTTCGGGGTGGGACTTGCAAGCATGTTGTTTTCGAAACTTTAATGAAATATTTTGTCACCAACAAACACATACACACATGCACACACAATGTCTGGTATCCTTATAACATGAATTTATATATAAAAATGCCTTCAACAGATGAACAATAAGAACATAAGCACATAATTAAGGTTAATACCCACAGAGAGATGTGAAGTGTTCTCAGATCTTGGTTCCATCATCATTAGATTAGTTTTTATAACTTTTTATTGGGTTTCCTCTAGTTTTTCGGCTATACAACAATGAATGTGTTTATCGATATGCCTTTGCACATGTTTCAAGTTAAAAGCCAGCTGATTGTGGCAGATTCGCAATCTGATGCTTGAACATTCGTCTTTACAAGAGTTCAGTGTCGCATAGAGACTCAGCTGTGGATTTATCACCTCTGCATGTGATACTGAGACTCTGCATGTCCCAAGAGACGGAGCTCAGTAACACAGTCGCTATATTGTAAACAGTTAAAATAGGCCGTGGATACCGATATCCCCCAAGGTGCCAGCCTAGTGCCTAGTGTGTGTTTGTGTATGTCTGCCGGGCAGCGCCCCTCCTGGTGTGTGTGTGTGTGTGTGTGTGTGTGTGTGAGACAGAGAGAGTGAGCATGTTTTCAGACGTGAATGCTTAACAAACGAGCATTCCATGTGTGGGCCGAGAGCGTCGCTTCAAGCCCGAGACAAAAAAACGCTATGAAGAAATGCAGCGCAAAAAAAGATGGATATGGGGGGGCCATATAAAAACAGCAGAAAAAAGAGGGAAAGAGAGGGGGAAGGGGGAGCAGAAACTTGAGGTCTTTGCTCTGTATTTTCCTTCTCATCAAGCATTTTTTTTGGCTTGTTGAAAGCGCGCTGTATATTTGAAGTTGGGGGGGGGTCATGTGACCAGTGACACTGACTGGGATTATGAATCAAAGCACATAACGACTTCTTAGTGAGAGACTCGAAGAGCAGGAGCTGTGCGTACGTGTGTGTGTGTGTGTGCGCGCGTGTGTAGACGGAGTGATAGGAAGGGAGAGGGAGAGAGACAGGGAGAGAGAGCAAAAGCGAGAGAGGGAGAGAGAGAGCGAGAGAGAGAGCGAGAGAGGGAGAGTGACGGAATGCCACAGGCTGAATTCGCTCTTCGCTGTGAAAGAGACTCCAGCTGAAGAACAGAACACAAATCCCCTCTTTCTCTCACTCTCCCCCATCCACCCGCCTGGACGTTCCTCCGTCCATCTCTCCGGCTCCTGATCGGGTGAGTGTGCCTTTTGGAAAAACTTTTGGAAAAGTCGACTCCCTCCTTGTGTTTCACGCGCTTGTGTGACCGTCTGTGGGGAGAGAACAAGTCCGAGCACGACGGAGGGAGACCAGGGCTCGGCGGAGGGACACTGCTACCAAAAGGAGCATATTAAAATTCTTTCGTGTGCAGCTATAATTGATCGCAGAAATTAAATAGGAAGGGGGGGGGAACAGAGGAAATGGCAGAGGAATGGCTGTGGGGGGGGAGTTGATCTCCGTCTGTAAAAGTCAAACAGATTTTTCATTGTGACTCAACCCTCATCTTAAACTCTGGGTCCAGATGCCTTCCCTGGCATAACACAGGATACCGAAACGGTGGGGAAACATGCAAAAACGTATAAAAGGTAACATGTAAACAAATTGCGCGTGCGTCGGTGGAATCTCACATTGAGATGTTCCCACACAGAGAATGCTGACTGCCTGCTGCAGTAATCCCTCAAGCAGTACTACAGCATGATGGCTGATGAGCCTCAACAAAAACAGTAAGATGGCTATTTGTGGAAATACTGTGGGAAAGACGCACTACCCACATACGATATTAAACACCGCCATGGAGGAGCCGGGCCTCCAACAATGGGAAGTTTCCATGTTTCCTTTATGCCTGTTTTCTGAGAACTGGTGCGTGATGCTGCATATGACTCTCTATGTGTGTGTTCACTGCTTGGTTTTCGACGTGCACGTGAAGATACGTTTCAAAGCTCCTGATCTGTGGTTTATGGCCACGAATATGATCCTGTGCTTTCCAGTGGCTGTGCGACTCCATTTACCGTCAGCCTGTGGGTATGCTGTGATTTCGGGACGGAGCGAGGCACTCCGTGAAGCTCCAAATGGGATTTCAGATCATGATGTAGCACCTCTAACACAGACCCTGCAGATTCTCTCTTACTCTGAAAAAGGTTCGTGCACTGGTGCTCTTGCTATGTAGGCGGGCTATAAAACGGGTTGGACCCAACACGAGGGCCGGGGAATTAGAATGTCAGTGAGACATCAAAGGAAAGCACCCATCCATACTTTGCCTTTCTGTGTGCAAATGTGTCTTTAATGTGGTTCACTGGGTTGGGATGTAGTTCCTGTGATCAGAAGGCTACTGGTTCAAATCCCATAATCTGAAACATAGAGCTGTAGAACCCAATTTACAGTGGGATAGCAGAGCCAGACCCAGCTCTAGTGGAGGGGTGGCAGACTCCTTAATTAGGGGCACTGGGTCCCTAGCGAGCTCCTCTGTCATGTCGTAGCGGAGCTGCTCATGAGGGTCATTATGCTGTGGAGCAGACTGAAGACACTGTGAGCGGAGAGGATGACACTTCTTACGAGGGGAATTCACATGCCATCATTTTGAAACATTGCATGCATCTCTGAAGCTCATAATGGTCAGCTTATGAAGGCCCATTGCTACAAAATTCTGTCACGTAATGGTTTAAGAAAGGAGGGGTCAGAGTTACAATGCCATTAGAGCTGTAAGGGTCAGCGGCGGGGGGCGGGGGGAGGCTGTGGATTGTTAAGTTACACCACTGAAGCCTGATCACAGATCTCTTCCAGATTTATTTTTCTAACGTCTGGTGGAATGTGGGTCGGCGGTAAGAGTTCTGGCGGCGGAGTTGAAGAATGCAGCGCACGGGGAGGGAGCCGCGAAGCCGGGCAGAGCCGGAGGAGGGGCAGGACCGGGCTCTTTAATGAGGGAGAACAGGACCCCCTGGCCCATGTCAAACTCAGACTGGCCACTTAGATCGTTTTGTGAGTGTAATTTTCAGACAGGTCAGGCGAGTGGCGGCCACATAAGCGGCTGCTCGGCCTCCTGCGGCACGTGTGCGTGTGTGTTTTCTCGGGGTTACTGTAGCTGGAATGACCTCGCAGCCCTGACCCGTGAATGCGCAGATGCATTTCTCAGGTGTCGCTCGCTTACAGTGCCGTGAAGGCCTGACCACAAGCACACTTAATCAAACCTCCCTTCCCTCCTTCACGGCAGAAGTTCCACATAGACGCATCCTGCTGCATTGCAGTCTTTTCACTCTCCATTCTCCTCCTCCTCCGTGGGTGCCTCTCTCAAAGGGAGACCCCCGGGGGCAGAGAGCTCCTTGCGTCTCCCATTGCCTCCGCCCGTCTCCCAGCGACTCCACTCATCTGTCAGCACCCCCCCACTCTTGGCACCTCACCCTCCACCTGTCTGTCTCGACGGGCCCGTGCCCGTCGCCCCGGCCTGTCTCTCCACGCACATTCGTGCCGTGATTCATCCTCCTTTCATCCGCCGGATCTGCAGTGGTGTAGACGTCCCGCGCCTGCCTCTCTGGGCCGATCGTCTCGCTCTCTTCTGGGGAGTCAAGGTCTCTTTCACGTACCAATTTTATTTATCCCATGCTTCTCAAGGCGTGCGTGTTCAGGTGGGGAGGCAGCAGAGTACTCTTGTGTTTCATTACAGACCCATTTCAGGTTGGGAAGTCAGTCACGGGTTTGACTCACACAGCCCCAGCGAGGAGGCACACTCCTAATAGGTAATTTAAATTTACAAACTTTTACTCACAAGGGAGTGCATGTGCGTCATCATAATCAGGATATATTATTTTTATTTAAACTTAAATTAAAAATGAATTTAAAATTAATTTAAATTAAAATGAAGTACAAATAAAAGGACTCTTCAACCAAAATTTTCCATGGGATAACAATCACGTTACTCCACATGTACGTCATTTTCTGTAATTTTGAAGATTGATCTGGAACTCTGTGATTTGTAATTGTATATTTTATAACAAACATGATAATTTCCATTTTTGAAGTTTCAAGATTCTTCTTTTTTTAGCTTTTGAACATCTGTACATAAGAATTCAATCGTTCGATTGGCTGAAACCACTTCTTAAAATATGGCTAAAGTTTAAAAATATTTCATATTAAATAGAGGGCTCATTTCATAAGTGTCGATGAATACAGCTGTCAACCTACAAAACTGACAGTGTGACTTTTAAACCCTCCCCTCGATCACTCCCGCTCTGAGACAGCCCTCTCTCCGTATGGTGCTCAGAGGCAAAAAGGAGGCAGCTAAAGGAAACAGAGACCCTTACAGAAGCTGATGGGGGTCACAGGGATTAACATGCAAGAAGGACCCGGCCCACTGACGCGTTAATTACACGTGACTTCTGAACCCAGTAGCCTTGAGCGACAGCAGTTGACCTGAGTTAAGGTCATGTGACCTCATGTGCCAAGTGTGATGTTTAGCTGCTCCATTTTTCATTTTCTTAAGGGACATTAAATTACATTAAATCCCTTTAATGTAAAAGCTGTGCTGAGCTGAGTATTTTTCCACCGAACCAGATCCACTGAGCAAGATCTGCTCTCAAACACAAACGAAAAAGCTGGCGGGGGCCCAAGATTCCTGCTTCTGATTAAATGTCCCAGCAGTTTGAGTTCCCCGACGTTTTCAAATCACTTCAAGAAATCTCCTTTTCATTTCAGTTTTTTCTTTCAAAGTTCCTCTTTCTCCCTCAGGTGGATATCTTTTTGAAATCAACCGTCTGTGGCACGTTGGGGCGAAAGTAGAGCATCCGCGGGGCGTCGCCAAAAAGGGGCACTCTTCAGGGTGGCCCTAGGGTTGCCAAACTGTCAATAGGGAAGTGATAAATAACTGGGGGGGCAGGGTCCAGTGGGATTCCCTCTGATTAGAGCTTCCAGAGTAGTTGAGAAGTGACCTGACAGTGAACACTTTTCACGCGTGTCCTCAGCGGTGATCATCGCACATTGTTATGTCGTGACTGAATAGGATCTCCCGCCTCCTTTCTGATCTACTGGCCCGTTTACTTTTGGGCAGGGAGGATATGGCGTAGTTTCTCCCCGAAACCACGGTGCCCCCCCCAGACCGGTAACCTTCTGAAACGCCGCGTAATCCTGGTTTTACGTGTTTCTGACCTTGATTAAAAATGCCAACAGCATGCGTGTGCGTATCCATATCCGTGTGCGTGTTTGTGATTGTTTTCTTGCCCCCCCCCGAGTTATGACATCAGACACGTGTTGCCTTGAAGAAGGCAATTACTCAACTTTATACGGGCAAATTAATGATTTTGGAACTTCTCAAAAGAGGCTGGTTGGGGGGGGCTGAAATGCTTGTTGACTCGCTTCAGACCCTCTTATGAGGGTCTTTGCACTCTTAACAGCCTGTGAGAATGAGCACAGATCGGTCATGCTTGGGTAGCTGTGGGTACGCACCGTTCCACAGGGTATTAAAAAGAAAAACATCTTTTAAACACCACCCTGGAAAAAAGTGGAAAGTCCCACTATTTTAACGGCTTCATTTTCTTTCAATACCCCTCCCCCCAAAAATGGGCCCAGCAGTCAACTTTGTGAGATGGGAGGGGGTAGGTTTAGAATGGGGGGGGGGCTCACCCAGAGGCAGGTTGAGTCAGGCTATGAGGGATGAGATCACTCAAAGAACACCTCCCACCCCCCCAAAAAATACCCTGTACCCCAAATGGGAGTGTACTATTAAGCACCATAAAGGACGCATTGACGCCTGGACACATAGTGTCTTTTGTTGGTGCCCAAAGGTGTTTCCTTGGGGGGGGCGGGCTCTGGCTCGTTAAACATAAAGCCTGGTTCTGACAGCATGTTCTTATTTTTTATTTTACTGGCGAAATAAAACTTTTTTTTTCCTACTCGAACCTCTCACCCTCCACCACACCCCCTCCCTTTCTGAAATACAGCTAATGATCTGGCTTTAATTAAAAAAACATAATTAGCCAGGAACTTGGTGAGCCTTGACTACCTCGCAATGACTTCCAGCACAAAGGGGTGGCCTGTAACCCTCCTCTCCCTCACGACACACCTGACCACACTGTACACGTGAATCTTAACACGTGCTTTTTGGTGGAACTGGGGCGATCTCCTCACGCACAGCCTGACCTGACCATCAGGTGTTGCATCAGGAGGCTGAGAAGCGGCAGGGAGCGAGCAGCCCTGGGGCCTCCCCTCACAGCGCAGCTAACGATCGCGGGTCCTGTGCCGGGGCCTGATATGAAAAACCGCTGCAGGTTTTCCTG
The DNA here is from genome assembly GCA_011763525.2 of Mormyrus iriodes. Classification (NCBI taxonomy): domain Eukaryota; kingdom Metazoa; phylum Chordata; class Actinopteri; order Osteoglossiformes; family Mormyridae; genus Mormyrus; species Mormyrus iriodes. The sequence goes on along the minus strand of JAAGVU020000084.1, from coordinate 19,992 downwards.
CGCTATCTTACAGTAAGTCCACGCTTGGCATGTTCATCTGGAGGAGTGCGCATTTTCCAGATTTTCTCTGCTGCTTCACCTCCTCCTTATTGAGAGGCATTTAGGAAGGGGGAAGTCAACCCTATAGAAATCAGGCACTTTGGTAGACAACCCATGAAGAAAGTGTCTGACTGGGCTTTCCTGTACTCCATCATTGCATCTCCCATTTTGCTATTACCTGCCCATGCTGTAGCCTCACCCCACCCACCCCCACGCTGCACCCTAAATCACACACGTCCCATCAAACACCAGGTCATCAGCCACACTGAAGCCACCAAATTGAGCAGCAGAGGAAACCATTGATGAACTGGTCAAACAGCCCCTGCACTCCTGCCTGACCACACCTTTGCTCACCCCGTCGTGTCCCAGTGGTTGCCCCCCACTCCCCCCGGTATCCTGTTTTTTTGTGGCTGCAAGTTGATCAAATCATGCACGTGTCCCCAGTCTGTCCCTTTCTCTCTCCCTCTTGGAAGAGGCCAGAATCCTCAGTGGACATTGTAGTGCAGATCCAAAGTGTCTGACCCAACGATGGGGGGAAGGAACACCATAAAGCCGCACTGTCAGACTCGGAAAACGCCACAGAGGAGGCCTGGTGTGGGGGGGTGGGGGTGGAGCCTGAACGATGGGTTCTGGAAACAGTGGAACCCGGTTCTGCAGGAAGGGGGCAGACATCTGGAAAACAGACAGAGAAACATTGGGGGGAAAGTACAGAGGAGGAGGAGGACTGAGAACAAAAAAATAATGAGAAGCATACCTGTGGCTGGAGTGGGGGGGGAACGGGGGGCGGAGTTAAGGGCCTCAGTCCCCAGT
>JAAGVU020000084.1:0-19133 GCA_011763525.2 Mormyrus iriodes | reverse complement strand
GGGGGGGGGGGGGGGGCGGATGATGGGATGGCAGCGCCAGCAGTGACGGAGACGAAGTGGGTGCCTCTTGTTTCTGAAACGTGGCCTCCCCAGGCAGCCTGAGCAGCGAGGAACATGTGGAACAGTTTATGGTAATGGGGCTCTAAATTAGAAGCGGCTTGAAGCGGCCAGCAGCGGCAGGGTGTAATTAAGGGCCTCTGTGGAAAGAGAGGCAGCGGGGGGGGGCTGGGGTTAGGGCTGTGTGTGTGGGGGGGGTCATGTATATATTACACTGGGCGCACCAAATGCCCTCACAATGTGATAAAAATCTATCATTTTGATGTTGTGGCGACCATTTTTTCAGTCCCCACAAGGGGAAATTCAATTTTATAAAAATCTGTGACTGCAGTTAAAAAACTAAAAATGCCAAAAGTCTTGTATTTATTTGGTTACTTGTGGTTAAGGTTAGGGCTGGGTAGGCGTTAAGGTCGTCATTGTTGGGGTTAGGGTTTTTTCCATAGAAATTATGGAACTTATGGAAATTAACATTTTGAGCAGATTCAAAAAAACAACACGGCAGAGTAGTAGAGATATAGTTTTAAGAGTGACTGTGAAAAGAGCACCCGCTGTGTCCCCCCCCATCCCCCCCCCCACACACTGTGTGCCCTGGCAGCCTTTGCTTTCTGCACTTGTGGTATGAGGAATAAGTTGCTTTGGAAATGAGCAACTGCCAGATAAAGACACGTCAAAATGTATTGTTAGTCATGTGAGCTGAGACCTGCAGCATTTTCTGTATCTGCATGCCTCCAGCATCCTTCCCCAGATGGAAAAATTGCCTGCAGTGTTGCATACACGCTTAATAAAGCTTCTTGTTTGAGCCCCCAGTTTTTGCACCCATATTTATTGGCCCTGTCTGCCAGGAAGTGTGGTAACTTTCACGTGTTGCACCTATTCAGGGGCCAACCCTCTTTTCAACCTGCCAATCAGCTGATGGCAAGTAGGAGGCCTAAGTGCCGATTGGACAGTGACAGCTGACAGGCACCAGCAACTGAGGGATAAATCCCGGCTGATTCCTCTCCTCCCCACCTTCAACACGAAAAAGTCAGTTCTCTTCAGAGCTAGAATCTTCCCAGCCATAAGAGGTGAATGACACAGCCCGCATTTGGATCATGAAGTGTAAAGTGGCGCCAAGCCTTAACCAAGACCCTTAACCAGCTAAATGTTTCCTTGTTTAGTGGGCCACAAAATCAGCATGCCTGACACCACTCACTCTTCAAATTACCTAAGAGTGAGAAAAAATGCAAAGAAATCCTGTAAAGCCTGCAGCAGGCAAGCACAGCAAACCGAGACATGAGGGGATCGTGCAGGAGATGCATCCAACATGAGTCATTGGCAGAAGTTCGGGAAAATAGCTCAGTGTGTGGCTGCATGTCCCAGGGATTCGGCAGGCAGAGGGGGAGGCCTCTCGGCCCAGGCAGCACCACTGTCCACATCCAGCAGGCGCAAAGTGGTGGTTTCTCTGCCATTAGATCTGTATGCTGCAGGCAATAAGCATGGAAGCGGTTAAGTTGGAAGCAGGAAGCTGCCCGAGCCACGATTCTCTCTCTCTCTTTCTGTGGTGGTCGAACCCGTGTCTGGGCCTCCAGTCCTGGGGCGGTGGGGAGAGGGGCCGGCCTCCACCTCAGGCTGGCAGCGGGAACAGAGGAGTTCTTTATTCTGGAGTTCTGGTGATTTAAATCATATGGCATAGCCTGAAATCACAGCACTGGCTGGAACGCTTTCAGAACACCCCCCCACCCACTTGTTTTTTCTTGTTTTCTACCCATTCACTTTTACGTTCCATCTCTCTTTCCTTTTCCATGTTCCATTTTCGGGTCCAAAGCAAGCACAGTTGCTGTGGTACGTGTTTTAACTTTATTAGTCGAGTTGAATGAAGGGTAATTAATCAATTTATATGTGTATGTGAGTAGGTGGGTTTTAACAGACTCCATCCTTTCTCGTCTTTTCCTTTCCCAGGGTTCCTGTTGCCTTGTGTCTCCGCTCCACTCAAACCTCATCCTGGCCTTCGTTAAAGACGCAAAAAAGGGACTCCCCTCGACTCTTAGAGTCCAGACTGTCACACTTCCCCTGTGTACAGCCGCTCGGCAAGGCTGAAACGCCTGTTAGGGTCCTGTTGCATAGCTGCAGAGAGTTTTGTGGCCATGGCAACCAACCGGGAACGGCAGGTGGGTCACATGACTGGCTTCCCACCTGCCGTCTACCCTTTTGCCTTCAATTCCATCCGAAGTCACTCCCCTTTTGACCTGCTGGCCAATGGAAGCCTCTTTGGAAGATTCGGGGCAGACCTTCCAAAAGAGATGGCAGCACTGTGTAAGTAACCTCATTTTTTGTATTACACTAACAATTAGTCAGCGATGTTTCAAATATACCCATAACCATATGAACAAATGACTAAACGTAGCTGTACGTAAGCAAAACACAATAAAATGTGTTGAGATAAGAACATTTGCCAGTATTGTGGTTAGATAATTAAACAGTTCTGATAATATGATACCAAAGTGATTTCAAAATTAGGAACTAAGAGCAGAGAAACACAATAAGAATTGAGAGGCAATTCTATCATAAAACCAGGTTTGTTCCTTATGCTTATTTTGAAAGGATTTAGACCAATTGTAATAAGCAATAAAATGTGTATTTGAGTGTATTAGCTTCCTAGTGTGGTGATATAATTCTGTTTAGAACAGAACTTTGGATTAGGAACAGAAGAGTTAGCATCCACTTTACTATAAAGACCATGATACTGTATAGGAACATTGCTGAAACCTTGTATTCACTGAAGATCATGAACAAATGTGATGACAGCAAATACTGATGACTTACGGGATCTGTAAGTTTTGCACTCTGAGCTCGAACTGTTCAAAGGGTCAGAAAAAGTCCTCGGATGATGTCAAAGACTCAGTTTGCTAGCTACGTAGAAAATCAGTCAAAGTTAAACTGAACTGAACGGAACATGGTTCATCTTCAACTGAGAAAGAATTCAAATGAATGTTTTGTAATACAACCCCTGGGTGGCTGCCGGGTGCCCCGTGCTTCCTGGGACACGATCCCGGTTCTCTGTGGTCCTGCGCTGGATAAGTGGTTCTGGAAAAATGGGCAAATGGATGTATTTTTGAATAAATTTCCTCCTTTAAAGTTGCACGGCTGCCCTGCTCAGTTCACAGCTTTCAGTACCAATTCAGCACTTTATTTTATTAACTCACTTGGACATATTTTTATCTTGGACCTTCTTACTGTATTATGCTAGATTTCTCTCCCTCGTGGTGTGGAGACCGTACTGATCCTGCTTGCCTGTTTGTGACCCCGGCACTAGGCTTCGCTCCCGTGGCATTCTGACACACTCTGAGATCACTGGCCCACGATGAAGAGGGGAAAATGTAAAACGTGCTGTATCGTCCCATAAAGAGAGCATTTTTAAATCTCCATTTTTTTTTGAAGCGGTTGGTTGCACTGGCAGTGAGTTTTCAGCCCTGGCTTCCTTCTTGTCTGGAGAGAGAGGCTGAACAAAACTGCCATTATGTGCCCCAAAGTAAGACGAAGGCGAACGGTATTAAAGGCGAAATGGGGGGAAAAGAAATATTTAAAGAAAAAAAAAACAGGACGTGTTGAAATGGCTCCTTATTTTCTGGGCAAGGCAAAGCAGAAGCAGTCAGAGTTTCCACAGTGGATCACATGAGGTCCTGTTGTCCATCATGGTGCTGAGGTGGGGGGGGGGGGGTTAGCATACATGCAGACAAACACATGCCCTCAAAAGAGAAACACACCCACCTCACAGGCAGGCTGGAAAAAACACCCGAATCGGTCACACAGCCTTAGGATGAGCTTCACACAGGAGTGGAGACGCCGGCCCGTCGCCTGCTTGACAGCCAGCACATTCTCAACCACCACATGACTCTCGACCAACTGCATTCTTAGGCGGAACCTCTAGTCCCCCCTCCCCTCCATGGGTGGCCATGCCCTGCCTCAAGAGCATGAATATAGCAGCAGAGCGGATCTTGTCTCTGTAGCTTTTGTCCACTCCCTGTCACCATGGTCCAGAGTCCACGGGGCTGCAGGTCACCTATCTGGCTGGAGATCCCTAAAACAGCTCAACAGCTCACTAACAAACAGAAATAATGAGAGAAGAAGCACCAGCATAGCTCCATGGCTTATTTTTATTAAGTCTGCAGGTAAAAGTAACATTAAGGCTGGTCACCCAGAGAGCCCCAAACTGGGTGGACTTGGCAGTGTGTTGCAGGTCTGGCTCTGGGGCGTCCCATGCAGCCAGCCTGGGTCATTGCTCTAGTGTGTCATTTTCCTGGTTCTCTGTTGTGTTCGGGTGCCGTACTATGTCTCGGGTACGTATGTAGTCCACGAGGGCCAAGCTCTGCTCCCTCGTGTGTTTCTGTAACCGTGTCCTGCCCCCACTCTGCCATTTCTGCCAGGTGTCCCTCTAGTTCAGACTTGCCTAAGCACAGTGCCAGCTCTTCAGGCGTCAATCACCGCCTACACCTCCCACCCCCCCACGGAGCTTAATCCCAAAGGTATTCAGAAAGCACGAGCGGGGGCCCAATGGGGGATAGCTTGCGGTGCAGCAGAGTCTTGAGTACACCCTGCCTGGAAATGTCACAGACGGATGGACGGGCAGACGAATAGACGCCCATGTAGATGCACATGTGCAGGGGCCTGGCCACAGATGCATGGCACCACCTAGCACACGTGAGCTCCCATTCTTCCATGCCTTAAAAACAAACTGCAAAGAAAAGTCAAACCTGAGAAAGGAGGGGCGCACTGCATCAGATTGTGTTACAAAAGGGGAACGTCAACGCTGCTCAGAAGGCTCACCTGATGGCCCCTTCTGTGTGTGACCCCTTCCTAGTAGCTCTCCTCAGAGACGCCTGTAGAGCACAAGACCCGTGGAAGCTACCACCTGCAGTGATTCTGCCCCTGGCTTCTGCTGACCGGACCTGCATGGCGGTGCTCCATATTTATGGTCAGGGATGCTTTAATGGAGCTAAAAAAGAAGGAACCAATCAGGCAAGCCGTTCAGATGCTGCTCAATGCCATGCGTCATGCAGCCCCACCCTGTCTGGCTGCTTTCCTGCCCCCTCCAGCCTCTAAGCTCTTAAAGAAAGCTGCATTGAGGTATGGAGGCAGGTCGAGGTTTGGGGCAAAGCGTATGGGGAGTGTGCGCATCAAAGGAGGTCAAATTAAAAGTTGTATTCCCAAGCTTATAAAAGCCTGAGGTGGTCAGCTGCAGGCAAACAAAAGACTATAAGAGGGGGAAGAAGAGGAGGAGGAGGACTTTAAAGCACCTCGCTGAGGTCGCCAGCCTGCACTGGTGAGGGCATATGCAGAGCAGTGACAAACGGTTGTAGCTGATGCCTAGCATGGGAAGAGAGAGCCATACCAATAGGCTGGAGCCGCCTCACAGCACGGGAAAAGAGAGCCGTGCCGATTGGCTGGAGCCACCCCACAACATGGGCAGAAAGAACTATGCTGATAGGTTGCAGCCACCGCCCAGAGTTGCTATGCTAACAGAAATACCTGTTTGGCACAAAGGCAGGCGAGGGACAGGATGGGGGTGGGGGTTGGGGGCAGTGACTGCCTGAACAAGTATGATGACAGGCATGCCGCTGCACCTGTAGACATGCGGGAGGCTGGCCTGGAGTGTTACACTCTCTTGCCTCAGTAGGTGCATTCTCATTGCCTCCGCCCCGGGAGGGGAAAAAAACATGTACACGCCTTGATATCTGTGTGGGAAAGATGGGAAGGCTGGGGGGGCAGATGCCCAAGAAAAGCGTTGACTGGACAGTTCTCAGGAGCCGCTATCAGCCAATCTGTGTCGTTTTCTGGGCTCCTTAGAGCAACATAGCCAGCGGGCCATTATTGCCACGGCGAACCCGCGATAACATCAGGACCGAGCCCCTCGAATGCCTCCATGTCTCTGGTGGAGGGAGTGGAGCGTGTCTGCAAGGGAGCAGGAGCAGGTGTCACAAGAGGTGTGGTCCGGCTAGGCTGCCGGCACGGGTCACCAATATACTGTGACAAGTAAATGTTCCCAACCCAGCCGGATGCACCTGAATGGTCACATGAGCAGCGGATTAGGGATCACTATGGTGACGCTACCATGCAGCGTTACATGCTATCCAGAAATACACATAACCTGCACCCAGGCCAAAAACATCCATAATAAATGGATATTTGCTATACTCATTTTGTGACTATAGGGTCTCACCCTAATCTGGGTATAAAGTTATAAGTTAGAATCCACCGTGTGGATTCTGAAAACTTAAAATCAGTATTGTTCAGATCACACGTTTAAACTTACTTTTCTTGGTGTCTGTTTGTAAAAATTCTTTTGTATTTTCCAGAGAATATAAACTACGAGTAGTAGGCTGTCAGCAATGGCTATAACATTTCTAACTATTCAGTCTATGCAGTTAAACACAAGTGTTGATACACTGATAGTGATTATGACATGATAAGCAGAAATCTGAATGTGTAACTTATGTACTGAAACGGGGATGACTTATCTGATCTTAAAATGGAAAAATCTCCGCCTCTGATGCATGCTCACATGGCCTGGCAACTTTAGAAACTTCAGTCAAATCAACCGAAGAAAAGTTAAGGACCAGGTCTTGTTTTTTTTTTTTTACCATTCCACGTGTATATTGTAATTACTACTTTGAAACCGGTTTTAATTGTTGGAAGCCTTGATTCTGATGCTAATCTTAACCGCAGTCCTTCTACGCTGTCATGTAAAACCATTAAACTATAGCTACCCTTTCCCCTTGGTTGTCCCTGCAGGGGAACCTTGAGGTCAATACATGAGTTATGTGACTCACCTAAAACAAAACAACCTAGTTATTTCAAAGATACTTTTCTTTCATATTCTTTCAAGCAAAAAGGTTTCCTTTATACATTACTGAAGTATTTGTCAATATATTCTATTCAAACATGTAAATCAAATTATATCACAAAACACAGTTTAATTTAAATATTGTACAAAATTGTAAAATGAGATAAGCTATGGTCATAAACAGTTTCCTAACCCTTTGTAGTGTTGGAATTTCAGTGCTGAATCCGGCAGTATTTTACAACTGCAGTTCATCCCACAGCCTACATCAAACAGCTCTCTACTGCCTCTAGAGGATAGAGTTCATATAATAACCCAACCACAGGACACACACTGCCAACGCAAACATATTCTCTCACTCTCTCCCTCTCTCACTCACTCACACACACACACACAAAAAGTTTCCTACCCACCAGTACACATACTCACAATACTTACTCTGGTAGTCTAATTTGCATGATTACAATACATAAAAATATCATTTTCAAACAGGCACACAAAGACTGTTGTTATGTCCATAGAGATTCTGTACGAAACGTTAGAGACATTCTGGTGGAAGTGGTTTAAAATGGAATGCAAAAAGGGAGCCACAAAAAAATAAAAGCCACAAATCTGTGGACAAAGGAAAATAAGGTTAGTGCTGCTCAGGGACACCGGATTCTCCTTCATCTTTTATTTACGTTAAGCTGAACACTAAGTGTTAGATTTCAACAGGCAGACTTTTCACTGGCAGTGCTGTCTTTATGTGTCTGAGCGTGTGACAGAGAGATATGTGGGGGGCTGAACACCGAATCCCAGGAGTTTGATACAGCAGACCAAACTCCACGTAAACTACATGTCTAACGCCACCACAATCAAAACCAGTTGACACTGACAAAAGAAAACATTTCCTCTAATCTAAACATTTTTCACAGACAACAGAATGGGGAAATGAAAGTTTTCAGCATAGTTATGATGGTTGCATTCTAATATCGCTAATTTAGAATGCATACCATGCATATTATTGTGCACATGTGAAATTACAATCTTACCATGATTTTCTGCCTTTCTATTGCAGAGTTGCGATGTGTCCTGTCAAACAATTTTCTGAAAATACAGCACATGTATATTGTACCCATACAAAAAGACCCCTTCATCTGCTAATCACTTATCCACCCACAGAAAACCATTTCAAATTATATTATATTATCAACGTATCTCTAATAAAGCATATCACTGATGAAGTGTAGGGAGAAATGCACAATATTACTAAGTCTATTCAAAACTATCCTGAAGAAAGAGTAGGGTTTACTTAGGTTTCATTTTATTTTGAATAAAATCTCCTTGGTTACAAGAGGTAAATGATTCACAAATAAGTGTCAATTAACCCTATATTAGTCCTTTCTTTTAAGCATTTTTCATCTGCTTCATGAAATGTGGCTTACATAATTCAGGTCGAGCCAACTCAGTTCGCTTAAGCATTTTTACTAATGTGTTTTTAGTATTTTCAACTCAATTTCAACAGTGTCTAAGTATTATTCTTAATAGCAATGTCTCTGAAGAAAAAACCCTAGTATTTTCAATACACTTTTTAACAGAGGGAGCACAGATTCAGGGCATAATGTCACATCGACAGAATGCATGCCTTAGCAACATACATACAATATCCCAATACTGTACCTTAGACAACAATACCAGCATCAGTGGGACCCTCGCTGCTGACAGCTGGACACTTACTATGATCTTCAGAACATGTCAAGCATAGCTGTCATCCTTGCTGACATCCTGCAATACACACACACACACATAGAGTCCATGTATTCATATCTTTATGGTGACTATCCATTCATTTCTAAGCGCATAACCCAACCTTAATGCCAACAATGACAGCCTTAACCCCAACCGAGCCCTAACCTTAACCATAACCGACCAAACAAAATACTAAAAAAAATGCATTTTTAGTTTTTTGATAACATTCTTAGATATTTATAAAATTGAGGTTATTCTTGAGGGGACCGAAAAAATGTCCCCACAAGGTAAAACGTTACAAGTTTTTATCACATTGTGTGGAAATCAGGTACTCATAACATAATAATTACAAACACACACATAAAAATGTCATATCCTGCTGAGATTCAGAAGAAAAAAAAAAGATTTTTTTTATTATTATTATTCAGTGCTGGGATGGTAAACAGCACACCCGACACATGGGATGCCATCTTTAAGAAATAACAGGACTTAACAGAATGACATGTATCGTATGGGAGATATGAGCAAAAACACAATGTCCTCTACAATGGACAAAAATGAATTGCTGCATCTCAGGGGGATCAATACACGGCATGCTGCAAGACAGTATGTTCCCTGAAAGTTTTTGCCAATGTACTTACAGAAGATGACCATCTTAACAATTAACCACAAATGGTCACATTCTGAAATGATGTATTCAAAAAGTAAGAAGAAATTTCCAGATTCTATAACAGAAAAGAGTACCACTTTTCAAGAGAAAAGATACTTGTGATTTTGCTGGTATGACATTCTGAAAGAAAGATTAGACTTCTAAATAGATAGATTAGAATGTTTCACTGTACACGTTTGTGAAAATTCTGAACGTTATAAACTTCAGTACTACAGACTGAAATTAAATTATTTCATTAGGATTAACCTGATAATCTTTGATTATATCTTCTCCGTTTTCTCCAACGTAGACTATGAGGTTACATACGGTGACATCTCCTCTGGACTCAGCAATGTGGTTCTGTCAGCAAAAGATAAATGTAGATATACATGCAGAAGGGTAGTTAAGGCCGAAGTCAAAATCTAGGACAAAATGTGTTGTTCTGGATCCCGCTGAAAAATGCAGCCCTCATTACGACTAGCGGATTTTACAGCCGATCCTTCTGGTTAAATTCCAGCACCAAGAAGACAAAATGTTCGAGTCATTTGTTAGAGTGATTTAAGACACCTACACAAATACAAACAGTATGTGACCCGCGGTTGTGTATGCAGTTTTCTTTCTAATAAACAGACACGCTCGTGAAGGATTCCGTATTCTCGGGGGCGACGGATGTTTCAAGGGAACGAAACGATCTTGGTCACAAGGTGACTAGTCTAAGCCGTTCACCACCATAACCAAATAGTTTTAATTATATAAATAAGTCATAAATAGTATTAATTCCCTTTCCATCCCTTCCGACGGTAAAATATTTATTGTAACTAACTTGGAAGAATCAGCTCATTGAAAAGATGAACGGTTTCCATCTCTGATCACATCCTTGTATCAAAACAAAGTAACACGTGTAAAGCTGTAGCCCTTCGACCCGTGTTAATTATTTTTTAGAAACTGTTACCTAGATAAATAGTGGGAAAAACACATCCACAGCAGCCCATGAACACCCGCATTGAAAAATCCCCGGCAGCAATTAGAAGCCGCGCCCGGTGCCCGCTTCCGTGTTCCGGCAGTTGCAGGCAGCAGCAAGGCGTACCTGCGGTGAAAAGCTGGTAACTCGCGTAGTTACCCGACATTTCTATATGAGCAGACAGTTAAAGACTTGATATTAATTCATGAAATGCAATAGATAAGCGTAGGCGCTGGAGTACCTCCGCATGAACCCGTCGCCATGCCCCGGGCACGTCAACACATGGGCAATCGCGTTCATGAGTTTGGAACTTCCAGCCCTTAGATTGCGATAATACAGATAACAAAACTCACAAACCAGTCCGACACGTGTAAACAACAATAAAAATTGTGTAGAACCTTGTGTTGCCAGCGCAAAATGCCTCATCCTCTACCAAATACCGTAAATCAAGATCAAAATAAACCACCCATTAAAAGTATGTTGAAGAAAGCAAAGTTTACGTAACAGCCTCCGGCTTGCCTATTATCCACTGAGGCAGGCAGGATGGCAGGAAATCAACCGTCTGTAGTCCTTTTGTAATAATTTCTGTGTTGATTTTAGACGCTTTCTAGGTTACCGGATCTTACTGCCTACCCGTTTAATACCAGCCTGTCACATTCGTCATATCTGCAACGGAGCGAAGGAAGTGCAGAAACGCATTTCTGATAAACCAAGCGCAGCACGTTAAGTACCCAAAGGTCCCTTCGAAACCGCCAGCAAATCGTTTTTTCTTTTTACTTTGCTAAATGGCAATAGGAAAATGTTTCAGGAAAACAAAAGAAAAAAAAGATGGTATGAGATGGAAAAAGCTGAAGAGATGGTGAGAAGTCTGTAAGAGCGGGAGGGATAGAGAAGGTCAGTGAGAACTTTTGAGATCTTCTGTACTGCTGCTTTGCCTGATTGTAAGTATACGTACATTTTAAGCTTCGCTTTGAAACCATATGTATTATTTTTAGTGTGCAGGAAAGCGCTTGGGAGGTTTGGAAAGGCGGTATATGAAAGAATGGCTGAGCACATGGGGCACTTTGTGAAGGAGACCTGGGTTGGGGAGGGTGCATGGTGGGAGACCGGCTCAGCGTGTAGGGCACCTTGTAAAGGAGACTTGATGTACGATAACTAGAGAGAATAGCCGAATATATTACATTACCTCTGATAACAGAAATTATGGTGTCCAGAGCATGAGCATCGTTATGTAAGCGTACTGCATGAAGGCACCGTAAAGGATCGCGGTGAGGGCGTGGCTGGCTTCGTCCTAGGATCGTAGGAGGCGTGGCTTAGTCCGGGAACACGGGGACCTGTTTAGTCCTAGAACGAGAGGGGCGTGGCCAACGATGCAGCTTGGCGTGGCCGCCTCCGCTCGTGGTGGGCGTGGTTTAACTCGAAAGCGAGGTGGGCCGCAGGTGGAGCCGGAGAAGTGGGAAGACGAGCAGTACTAGTTACTCTGCTAGGCAAGATCTGGGGACCGCCCTCACGTATTCATTTTGTTGGTATCAGATTGCTTCCGTTTACAGACAGGAGGCTATTTATACAAAACGGACAACAATTATGCCCTGTTGGCCATTTAACAGGCAACCAGTGCAATGTAGTCGGTCCTGAAATGGAAAGTTTGAATATTTCTCTGCCCATTTCTCCACCATGCTTGTTTGATGTACCGTTTTGCTATCATGTTAAATCAGAAACTCGGCGTTTTTCGTTATGAACGCAACGCTTGTGAATTTTAATTCGTAGCTTTTTTTTTGTTCTGTATTATGAGACGGTTTAACCGAAGTTGCTTTAGAGGTAAATGAGAATAATGAACTTATACACCACCAAATGAGCTGTTTTTAGGAAATGAAATTTCTCATAGTATTTATTTAAACTGTTTATCACAACAATCGTTAGTAGTCTTTAGAATCATTGTCAAAATTAATAAGGGACCATTGGTTTTTTGAACCATCTTCTAACAGAACCATCAGCACCACCTTCTAAGAACCATGACGGGAAGATGGTTGTCACTGTTTCACTCTTGGAACCAAACATGCAAAACAACATTTTGGCACAACCCACTATAAGCCCCACAAATGTAACTCAGACAAAGAATCCCAGTGTTTACAACAGTAGTAATTTACATTTTTTTTCTTTACATATTACCCCACCACTTGTACTGGGCATCATGTTTCTGTTTGAGTGGTGCTATTAATGCCTTGTACCCTAGTTAAAAGTACAACAGTCCCTACTACCTGAAAAAACATTGTGGATATGACTACATTTAGTTAGAAGTGCCAAGTGGTGTGATTATGCATAAAGAGATTAAACAGCGTGGAATTCTGTTTCCGGGAAATTTTTCTGTTCTGTTCCCTGGAGTTGTCGGGGCGGACACCTAGCACAGAAAAACAGAGGGTGAAAGTGGACACAAACTCCTAGCTGCGGAGGAGTGGGGAATGACTATGCCTCAGTGAGTACAGGCTCCCCCCATTTTGGAGAAGCTACTTGGTTAATTCTGTCCTGAGTGTATATCCTGTGTTTTTCTTTAAAATTGGAGAGTGACATTTTTGGGTCTAAAATGTATTTACATTTTAAAATGCTTGTATATCGTAACCATTAAGAGAAAGGAGTTAGTCAACGAGGGCAGGGAGGGTGGATGCCCCACCTTGTCCCCAAAATCATTTTTTGGTGACGTGTGTGTGTGTGTGTGTGTATTTTGCCTGATCAGGAAGTCCTGGGGGGCATTCACGGAGCTGAAACTGGTGGCGGGGGGGTTCCACATGTCTGTCATCGCAGGCGGTCTGTTTGAGCACGCCTCAAGCATGCACGCCTTGCTCTCAGAGGAACCGCTGGCCAGACATTCCAGTGCAGGAAACGGATGCAGCCAAAGGTGTCACACTCTGCTGGGTCGAGTTACAGTTCATATCGCGGTAACTGCACCCCAAATCACAGATGTGTCCGCACAGCTAAATGCGGTGGCCATTTTGCAGGGGGATCTGCCGCTAAAGGTGGAAGGGTGCAAAGGTGACGGTATTACTGTGAGTCAGGGGTGGAGGACGGGGAATTAGAGTCTCCTCTAAAGGCCCCACGAAGAGTCTTGGCGAGGCTGCTTTCAGCCGCCAAACGGGCACGGAGCAGGAGAAACTTCAGAGCGGGGCCTCCCTCTTCCTGTCTGCATTCCCACTCCGCCTCTCCTTCTGCGCTCCTGGGGGCGGGCACTGCAGCAGACGAGGTGGGGGGGGTGGTAATTGCCTCAAGGTGTGGAGAGACCTGGGATCATACAACATTTAGCCATGGGTTATGGGGGGGAGGGAGGTTATACAATACACGTTTACCCCACCTGTTTTTCCAAGTTAGGAGAGACAGGCAGGTATTCAGACCGAAATGACAGGATGGGGTACAGCTTAACCTGAATTAATAAGCAGGAGTAGCAAATGGGACATGAAGGCACCCTTCTTCAGTGTTTAGTGTCCGGGCAAAAATACAACATTATCTGCCCTGAGCCCAGAGGCGTTGGCAGGGCTGGAGTGGGAAAGGCATGATCCTGCATGCTTACAGCCGTTTGGTCCGAAAGAAAATAAGGAAGCCGATCGCGTTAGGGAACATTAACAGGAACAATGGGGAAATGGGGGGGGGGAGGGGGGGAGTTGGGAAAGAGAGGAATATGGAGGGTAGAGAAAAGAAAAAAGAAATGGCATGGAAGGGAGGGAGGGACAGGATAAGTTTGGGGGGAAAGTTATCGGCCCACTGGGGGTTTTATACAGAGTTCAGCCTTCTTGGACAGGGAAGGAAAGGGAGGGGGAGGGGGGCAGCAGCACTGAGAAAATGTGTACGAAGTATCCAAGAAAACGGGGCGGCTGGGATCTGGGCCTCCGTGAGTCCACTGCAGCGTAACCGAAAACGCCAGCAAAGGGGGGCTGTAGCGCCCGGGATTGAATCAAGGGCTGGGGGGCCCCAGGAAGGGGTGGGGGTGGGGTCCAGCAACACTTAAGGGGAAGGTAAGAAGGAACATCCAGCAGAGGAGCGAGGTGCTGACGGGCGCTAACCAGCGGGCAGTGAGCTGGCATTTTGGAGTGTAGAATGGCGGGTCCACCCATGACCCGGCAAGGATGGGACGAGGGGAAAGAGAGAGGAGAGGATAGGAGGCTTAGCTGTTATTAGCACTGCTGGGGTTGTGGTTCAGAGTCTGATATGGGAGCTTCTCCGATAAAGGCAGGCAAAAAATAAAGTGCCTATAAGACTAGGAAAGGGTGTGTGTGTGCATGCCTGTATGTGTGTGTGTGTGTCCATGCACGTTATGACTGTGCCAGAGAGAAAGACAAAGATGAACAGTGAGAAAGTTTCTGTGCCTCTGTTTGGAGACAGAACTGGGCAGCTAAAGAGCAGGAGAATCACAGAGGGCAGACTAGAGGGTGTGCCACCCCCCCATTCACTCAGAATAAAACGGATCTCTGCTGGCTAAGCAAAGGGACCACACGAGTGCTGTCACAGCAGGTACAATACCTCACTTCACCATTTGGAATGGCAGCAAATTTGCCCGTGTTTCTGTGGGGCGTCTGGGGTGTCGGGAGGATGGGTTATGTGCGTATGTGAAAGTGGCAGAGCATTATGGGGTGGTGAGGAAGGTTGGGGTGAATTAATGGGAGTCATTTCTCATATATAGCCTGTCCGTTCTCACTGGATGAAAATTGCTAAGAAGCGTGATGAGCTTTCTTGGGGAGCTTAGTGATGGACAGATGGGTAGATGGAGTGGCAGAGGGTCATGAAGGTGGAGAACGAGGCACCAGAGAGAAATAAAAGCAGAGATATAGGCAAAGAAGCAACGAGGTGGCCAGACGAGGGAGAGCAACGGCGGCCTGGCCGCGATGAAAGCAGATGAGCGTTTCCTCTTTTCCTGCTTTCTTTATTAATGCCTCACACTGGCAGGCTGAGGTTTAGGTTGCAGCAGCACAGAGCACCGTGTCTGTCGCCTGTCTGTCTGCACTGAAATGCCAAGGGTTTCTCATGCTGATCGGGCACTTTTAATTCACGTTTTACTCATCCGAGAGATGGTGACACAGAACTCACGGAAACGGTGGGTATCTGAGCCATACTAACCCTGCCCAGCTGACTCAGAGGGGGGAATTCTGAAGCAGTGACATCATCATTATCACCACTATACTTATTGGGTCTTTGTTTGAGTAGTTAATTTACACATATACTCACATTCTCAGATAATTAAACCATTTCTTCTAGTAACACGAAATAAAATATTAACAATTCGTACACAATTTTCTTCGACTGCAGACTCTCGAATGTTTGCTGCTAAATAATGAACATTAGCCATTGTGTTACAGTAGAAACAAAACGATAAAATGATAAATGATAACTGTAAGATTGTGGAAAGGACCACAGATGTGGAATGAGCATGGTCTGTATCTCTTCTGTCTCACTCTTCACTGTTTCTCCTGCGGGTGGCGCTACAGCTCACATTTCTGCTGCCACTATGTCAAGGTTTCCCCAGTCAGCCTCTGACCTCTGTTGCGGCACATTTTTTTGATTGAATGTAAAATTCCCCATCCTTGGGATAATTGCCCGTTCTTTATTTGCGTAGCAACACAGTGTGTACTTGGCATATTAGTGTATAGATTTATGCTTCGGTGGCTGAAAATATGGGCAGGATGTGAGGTGAGAGCTGCACAACTGCAGCTGTTTATTTGTGGAATGGAAACTTGAATCCAGTTTGTGTGGTTTTCATGAAAAGAGTTGTAAATTCTGGACCTATTTCACTCAGACAATGGGGAATTAAAAATGTTTTCATAGGCTTGATGAGTCTCACACCACTTCTAGACAGGACTGTGGGAGCACCCTCTTCTGAGCCTGCAAGTTCTCCAAGACAAATGATGGATTTGCTGGCATGCCTTTTGTCCGATTTTCAGTAGACTCTCATCCTCTGTGGCTGTGGCCCTCAAAAAACCTAAAACTGAACCTAAACTTAAACAGGAAAATGGTTCACAGTAATTAAAAAAAATATATACCATGGTGTGTTCTCTGTTTTTGATCTTTATTAATCAGGCAAGAATATGAGCCAATCTTAAGGAAGAGGAGCTGGTGTCAGATTATATTTACGGATCTATAAATGGTGTTTGGTTATGTTGAGATGTGGGGGACGCCAGGAAAAGAGTTATTTACTGAGAAGAAAATGGACGGGGTGTGTTAGAGAGAGAGAGCGAGACTGAGCGAGAGCGAGAGATGAGGACGAGGGATGGGCTGTGTTTGTTTTCATCTCTGAAATATGAAAAGGAAAAAAGGGATCGGATTGGAAGGAGGAATGAGAGAAAGTTTGTGCTGTGAGCGGTCGGGGGCCCGCCCACTGGCCTGCCACTCCTCCTCCCCCCCCCCTCACACGCCCGCCTGCCTCCACCCCCTCTCCCCGCAGAGTGCTCGCGCAGTTGGTTTGCTCCGCCGTGTCAGGGAGGCAGGCGAGTCGCACGGGGTTGCTGTTTGAGACGGGGAGCAGCAAGCCTGGGGGACCGGTCTGATCTGACAGCTGAGGGAGGGGGACCTGGAGAGAGGAGCAGGGGGGGTCACAGTGACACGAACCGGAACGCTTTTGGATCTGTGCTGTTTTCACCCGAGAGCAGAGGCTAGCGCGAGAGGGCAAGAAAGGAAGAGCAGTGGTCTTGCTCGTCCGGGAGGTGGGGGCACAGGAGTGGAGCATGTTCGACTGCATGGAGGCTGTGGGCATGGGCCCCCGGCAGCTTTTCCGCATGGCGGGCCAGGGGGCCTGCATGCTGCAGACGGGAAGCCCCTTCTTCACGGGGTTGGACCGCTTCGCCTGGACCGGCGCGGCCTGTGTTCAGTGTAAGTTGCCGCCCTGCTTGGAGGCGCTGTTCACCCTCATGGAAATGGGGTGGGGGGGGGAGTATTATCACAGTCATCAAAAAGACAGATTCCATTTGATTCTGTTTGGCATTTTCATGTTGTGGTTTGTTTTTGTGCTGTGTGTGTGCGTGTGCGTGTGTGTGTGTGTGTGTGTGTGTGGGGGGGGGAGTGTGGCTGAGCCTCTGCTCTGTCCCGCTCAGCGATTACAGGGAAATCATTTAAGCTTCGCTGACAGTGAGAGTGTATTTAGATCTCGACCCCATGGTGGGACTGTAAGGAAAAGTTAAAAGGCTGAACTGCGTTGGGTGACTGTGGTGTGGGGGGGGGGGCAGTGCCATCACCGCCCCCCTTCCGCTACGTGACCGCCCGCCGCTGTCACCCTCTGCATCTGCCGCCTCTTGCTCGCCAGGCCTTTCCCCTTATCACTGACTCTCTGCTCCTACGGGCCCACATTTGCATACTTACATAACACTTATTTTAATGTCTCTCTTCAGTTAATATGTGGGGCGCGGTGGGGGGTGAGGGGGGGCATTTTCCAGTTGCCTGCTGCATGTATTCAAATTCCTTTGGAACAAAAAAAGCTAAAAATAAATATATAAATAAAGAGGAATGTCAGTGCTGTCTACAGTAACAGCAATCGCTCTGGGAATGCCAGACTCGAGCCCACCCTCCCCCTCTCTCAATCTCTCTCTCTCTGTTTCTCTCTCTCTCTCTTTCTCTCTCTCTCTCTCTCCTTCTCTTCAATCTTTTCAGGCTCCAAACAGAGCCACCCCAGCACAAACTGGGCTTTCCAGAACGATTCCAGGGGCCGGATTGTCTGTGCCCAGGGGGCTTTCTGACCCCCCCCCCCCACAATAAGTAACCCAAAACAAAAAAAATAAACCAGAAAAGGACCCTCCTCCTCCTTCCCCTGTTGGCCAGCGCTGTGGCAGATGCCCGGCCCTCTGTCGCTTCCCCTCTGTCTCTGTCTCTCGCCGGCCTTGTATCTTCATTAATCACAGAGACGCTGCGCCTGTCAGCCGCTCAGGCCTCCCTAATGAAGACAGATATGCTGTCAGGACGGGCAGAGCCAGTGGGGTCGCCGCGTGGGTGGGGCCCAGTCGTTTGTTTGCCAACTTACGGCTGCTGTCCGTGGGGGCGTTTAATGGAGCGGATCCTTCCCATTTGGCCTCTGTCTTGTTTTCTAAGAGTGGACATTTTTATCTGGGGTGGGGGCAGCCTCTGTGAAAGAAAGTCTGGGAGGGTGCCCAGGGCCGGGCCTGCAGTGGGAGCCGGTGTCCCGTTTCCCAGAAACCCCCATAAACAACGTGCCGGCATCACATGACTTCAGGCCGAACGACACAGCCCTGCTCTCTTTGTCCTCTGTAACGTGCCAGCTGACAGATTGGTCCATTCGTGAGTGCCGGACGGCAGAGGCCCGAGCCCCCCATCCCACACGCGGAGCACGTGTCCCACGGCGCATTTTTCTGTGGGGGGCCGCTAAACGTCACACTCTGCGCCTTTGGTTGAGCTCAGTCTTTGTTTTCTGCTTTGCAGAAGCAGGGCGCTGATAAAAGATCCCGGAATGCCAATTTCATACTTCACAAACAAACAATCGAGAGGGAGGAGGGGAGGCAGGGGAGGTGTGCCTGCCCCTCGCTCAGTCTTCCTTCTGCCTTTTCTAATGCCCCTCCTATTATGCTTCGCAAAGGGGAGGCAGGCACTTCTTGTTTTCCACAAGGAAGCAGACAGCTGGCACAGCGTCAGAACTGCCCTGCGAAGACAGTGGGTCCTCCGTTGTCCCGCATGGACCAGGGGCTGGTGGTTAGCGCTGTGCCGCCGATTCCCAGAGCCGGGCGCATAGCGCTGTCAGCTTTTCCTGTTTTTTGTTTTCCGAGTCCGAGAAGTTCGGGACCTCTGGCTCCGGCGGCCTTGGTGTCAGGGGTGACAGAGGGACAGAGGGGGCTCCGTGTGTGTGTGTGTGTGTGTGTGTGTGTGTGTGTGTGTGTGTGTGTGTGTGTGTGTGTGTGTGTGATGTGTGTGTGGGTGGGGGGGGGGGGGGCTTGTACTTTTTA
>JAAGVU020000083.1:391747-431633 GCA_011763525.2 Mormyrus iriodes | reverse complement strand
CGTCTATATCAGTTGACTTGCTATTATTGAAGGAGGACAGTTCTAATCTGTAGTTGCTTCACATCCATGATGGCAAGTTGCATCTGTAGCCCTCCCAGCATTTGCTGCCGGGCTTCTGCTGAGCAGCACTGGGGGATGGGGAATAACGAACTGGGAAGGTGTGTATGGCACATGAGGGAAGACCGCAGGGCCCCTCCTCTGTTTCGTGAGAGAGACACCCAGGGCCATTTTCAGCTGCTGGCTTGAGGAGAGGACATCATTTTGGCAGCCTGAGCAAGCAGAGGGATCTTTCTGTAGCTGCTGCTTGCTTTAATTAGTGCGAGGTGGACAGGGGGGCGGGCAGACTGTGCTGACTGCACGTGCTTTCCTGACGGAGAGCCTCTCGTGTGCATGTATGTGCACAGACCCACGCAACTCGCTCCTCCCCATCAGAGTGTTCCTACCTATCAAACGCTCTTCGGCTCTCTCTCTCGCTCGCTCACTCATTCCACAGGCTGCCTGCCTGCCTCCCTCTCCGCTAGGCGTTTGGGATAGCGGCAGAGGAAGATGCCGGCCATTCTGGTGGCCTCCAAGATGAAGTCGGGGCTACCCAAACCTGTGCACAATGCCGTGCCCATCCCGCAACTCCCTGCCCGGGTCACTGCCCCACAGTCCTGTGCCCTCAAGCTGGGCGGTGTCAAGCCCACCTATTCCAGCCAGATCCCCCTGAAATCACCCCAGGGGCATGAGCGCGAGGGCAATGGGGCCCCAGGGAAGAAGAGTGCGACAGGAGGAGACACACAGGTCAGAAATCAGCTTCAGCATCATGCCTGGTTTGCAGTATCTAGCTCTGTCTTATGCTGCTTTGCCTTGCAGCAGAAGATCTATAACCGCGTGCTGTTGTGCTGCTGCATTCTATGCTGCTATGCCTGTATAGAATACAGCTGTACCACTAAATCCGTGTGTGTGTGTGTGTGTGTGTGTGTGTGTGTGTGTGTATATATATACACACACACACACACATATATATACACATATAGTATATATTGTAAAACTCAGTGTATTATTCCCTATATGCAGTACTGCTGGACTTTTGTATCCTACTCTGCTATACCCTGGTATGATTCATATCATTATACCTCTGTACCAGTGTATTCAGCCAGCCATACCATGCTTCCCCTGAACACGTGTTTCGGTTTGGTTTTCGGATGCGCTGGAGCAGGGACACTGTGGCAGGTAGGCGCAGATGCTCCTCGGAGTGCTGCGGTGTGAGGGTGACTCCTTAGGCACCTGCCGGGTTTAGCGCTGCAGCGCCTGTATTACACAGCGATGCGAATCCCTGCATTTATAAGGCCAGAGGGTGATGAAGTAGCTGGAGTTTTACAGGGGATTTGAGGGAGAGCGTCATGCACTGCCCTGCCTTTGTCTTTGTTTTCACTGTTTGCTAACGGTGACTTCAAATACAAGCTTGTTGTCACAAGCAGCTGCCAGACCCCAATGCATTTGTCACCAGCCTGTTTCTAAGGAGGCAGCACTTCTATTTAAAGACAGGAGCTTTGAAAATACTCGCTCTCTAAGCAAACTGGCTCTCTTCCCCTGGAACGAGCCCCTGGCTCCACGTCCTTTAAATTTGTCTAAGAGGTTGCGTCGCATGGCTATCGGTTCAAAACGACTGTTCTGTCTCCTCCAGTGCTGTACAGCAGTGCTTTTTAGACACGTAACACACTAACAGCTAATGTTTGATTATTCGACTGCAGGTTGTCATTTGCAGAATGTGCACTGCAGCTTTTGGCAGCTCGCGGGGCTTTGGTGTGCCTGGTGACAGCCATGTGGGCTGAGGCCATGTGTTGCTCCGCCATGGAGCTCACCATCACACCATTACACTGAGCGTGCTTGTATGTGCTGCACAGTATGACCCTGTGTGTCTTGCTCTTTGCAGAGTCACTTCTCTGCTATGCAGACTCTCGTTATAGGCTTTGGGGCTGTATGTGGGACGGAATCCTGACATGTGAGCCATCCAGCCAGCCCGCAGCTCTGCTTAATTTGCGTTAGCGGGCGTCATATCCCGGCCTGTCGTGGATGAGACATCTGTTAATATAAGAGGCGACTCTGTAACATGACAGCGATCTGATTGACCGCTCTGCTATGGGGTTGCGTGATCACATCTTCAAACCCCATACCGGAGTACCCGTGTCAGGAGCTGCACGTGGCGTGGAAGCTAATCGTTCTACACTACAGTGCCTTCTGGCCCCACCCCCTGGCACCAGGGCCGCAGAGCTGTCATGGGGAATCTGCAAATCTGCCCATGAATAAATGCAGAAATAAAAGTTAAAAAAACACAAATATGAGTGTATAAATATGTAAATTTCAACCTCTGCTTTATATTAAAAACAGAAAGACTTTCAGTGACCTAGACAATTTTGAGAGGAGATTTGTACACTGGCAAGATGAAGACGTTTATGGACAGTAATAACGCAGCCGCTTGTAATGGGCTTTCTGATGTGTAAGTATTGTGCAGATTAAAAAAAGTAGAACAGGATTTTTTTGTACTCCCCTCCATGTATATTGTTATAAATGGGTAGTGTATGCTTTGGATGGCTGTGTAAAGCAAATAGAGTGCTGCCATCTACTGCTGACTGCTGGAATCACTCTGGGTTTGCGGTATGACAGTTGGCAGACAGAACTCCTAAATCCCCTGTGAATCAAGCTTAAACTACAAATCTGTGTCACATCTCTGTGAAACACATTTTGCTTAAACAGCTGTGAACAATGTGAGCAACACCACAGTGCAAGTAATCGTTTGTGTTTTTTATAGGGAATATGGCAAAGCACTGCCTTAGGATAGCATGTGCTCACAGTCGATCTGATATGTGCTCGGATGGATTATCCCTGCTAATGTGTCAGTTTCAGAGATTAAGTGTCCTTCACATTCCCTGAAAAAATGAGCCTGGCACAGCAGCCATGCCAATTGCCAACCACTCAGAAAGTATTTGGCATCATAAGGATGATGCTGTGGTTGAGATGTGCTCTGAGGGCAATAGGGCAGTGAGAGAGGGGTATGGCATGGAATGTGTGTGTGTGTGCATGCGTGTATGTGTGTGTGTGTGTGTGTGTGTGTGTGTGTGTGTGTGTGTGCGCGCGTCAGGGATACCAAGCAAGAAAAAACAGGCCTGGTTCATACTTCCTGGGGACATGGTTGTGCCACTGTGCATGCACCATAGTGCTGGACCGTCTGCAATCCTGGATGTTCATACTTTTACTGCCAACAAGCCAGGCAACCATGTACTTTGACCTCAGGCCTGGGGTAGCGCTGTACAGCAAAGGCTGCTAGTAACATTTTTGAAGTGCAGTATTAAAAATAATAATTTTAATAAAACAAACTAGTATGCATGGCAGGGTTATTATTATTAAGAAAAACATTTCCGCAATCTGATATAAAATAAGATATGCATATAAAAGTAAAAAAAATAGCAAAAACTATAAATATTGCTTTCAAAACTTACTGAAATGAAGTAAAAACAAATATTAAAAGCTTTCTGTTCCATTTTAAAAAAACTGTTTAGTTTAAGTAATAATTTATCTTTGAGCCACTCAATTTAGTTATTATATTATCTAGATTAATTATTATATACATCTTTCAAATAAAAACTGGTGAAACAACATGAAAAACTAAACTCGATTTATAAAAAATAATAATAAAACTAAATGAAATGATCATCATTATAATAACACTGATACAAAAACCTACACAGGAGTATAGTGTTGCCATACAAATGTATTTTATTTTAGATTTTAACCATCTGGGAGTCTTTATAATCCTGTGGTGAGGAGTCATATAAATGCCTGTATTTCGAGACTTTCTTAGTCAACCATTCTTTATATCTGCTAGCCATTATCGTTTTCATTCTGATCATAGAAGGTAGAAAAGGTATTTGCATACAATCTTGGGTCTGATTATTTTCTGACTGCCTGCTACTTTCCCCTGGCCGACGAATGATGGAGGTTTGCTTGCGTCATTGCGCGGAGCTCCCGCATCGTTATAATTTTTGAGTGCTGCATGACATTCAAGGCCAGCCGCTGTGAGGCCAATTACGTCACAATCACCGCACACACTGTGGCACTGCCACATGCGCTTCAAATATGAACCAGCCTTAAGAGAGGTGCCATGCCAGCGCATTGCAGACAGGCTTTGGTGCCCCCTAGTGCCCGATATTCTTGCAGTTCCCACGGTCACTGAGATTTCATGCCGAGCCAGGCTGTCACCTAAAGGATGCCAGCACGGTGTCCTCCTGTGGAGTGCAGTGTGTCTGAGCCAGCGTGTGCCTTCATGTGTGCATGCCCGTGTGTGCACCTTTGTGTGTGTGTGTGTGTGCTGACTGTGTGAGGCTGAGTGGTTCTTAACGCCTCGTCTCCTCTGCTCCTCCTACACTCTGAGGCTGGCATTGCTGCAGATGCATTCATCCATCAACAATAAAACGAGTAGCAAACCAAACACTGGCGAGGAAGGGCTTGGAATCAGTGTGCGCAGAGTGGAACTTTGCCATTTTCTCAACTGGGCAGATGTGGGTGATGAACTAAATTTGGATACGACTGAATGAAGAATGTCAAAACACTGGAGAATCAGCACACATCGCACTGCTTCTGTCATAAAAAAAAATCTCCCCCAATGGTTCTGGTTACAAAAGATCTCTATGTGAGCAAGAGAATCTCTGATTTTGTCAGCCTGGTTTGTGGTCCTGGGCCCTTAAGCAGAAGCAGAATGCGGTGTGGAGTCCTGGGACGGGGCAGAGCCGCATGCCGCCGTCACGGCCTTTCCCTTTGTCTCAGTCGCAGAGCCAGCTAATCCTTACTTGCTGAGTCCATTTAACCATTTGTCAGTATGATAAGGCTCTTATCTTAATGGGAATTCTCAAGATAAAGGACCTTGTTATTCACTTTCAGTCAGTCACTGTCTGTTTTACTCAAGAAATATAATTATGTATGTATCGTAAATATGTAAATAGAAAAGGAAGAAAATCTTATCTTTATGCAGCTATGTAAAAATGTTTTGTATACTAACAACATATTCTAACTATAATAACATGTGTATAACCAGTATTTCTTGCCGCACACTGAATACTGAATGTGATTGCTATTATTTATCATACAAACTGTATTACCAAGGTGCTGGTATAGAAATTAGTGCATGTATTTAGTTTTAACTCATTCTTTTACTGTATTAATTTTTTTCTGCTAACGGTTTATCTGTTACACCATGCAATTACACTGTTAAATCTTGCGACTGGCTGCTGACAGAGAGTATGGAGTACTCTGCATGTTGACGCTCTCCGCAAAGCTCCAGCTTGCCCTTGAGTGACGTGTGGCTGCTAACCAGCACAGCAGGGTGCCCACTCAGGCTTGGGGAGGTGCTCTGGCGAGGACACACTATTGAATCCGGCCCGGTTAGTGATGTCACAGGGTGGAGAATCGCCCTATCTGTGTGACTCTGGAACCAAGGCTCGCGGATGGTTGAGGTTTGCTCTGGTTGTCATGGAGATGCTTGACATTAGATAAGCTACAGAGTTATATGTGGTGCTCACAAGCAAGCATTAAACATCTTTTGTGCATAGCGCCATACTGTTGCCTCCCCCCTGTGTTTTACTGCTGTCCACTTCAAAACCACCCACATCCCTTCTCACACCCCCCGGCAGCACTCTCTGACAGATTGATGGAGCAGCGGGAGATGTTGTATCATGCCCGTATTGCACATTTGATGCTGCTTGCAGGATTGTCGTCCATGCCGTCTGGGGTTTTGCCAGAGAGTGAACATGAAGCACAGGGCTGCTGCTTCAGCAGGAAAAGCCCATTGTGACCCAGTGTCTGACGCTTTCCTCACCAGTGCAGGATGTCAGAGTCCCCTTCCAAGCTCCATCTGAAAGCTGTGTGGACTGTGACTGCCGTAGCAGGGATAGGTGTAGCCCACGCCCTTTTTCAAGCTCTGCTCACTTTTTTACATTTTAATGTCTGCTTTCTGAAGAGGGCTTTCTGGAAGCTCTGCTTCCTGTTTGACAAGGAAAGCATGATATTTCCTACTGAAATGACGCTTCACACGCAGTGCTGCTTAATGACCTGTCACAACGCGGCCTGTTTCAATAAAATGCAGTTTCATTATAGGGAAGTCGATGCCATCTGTAACCCTATAAATGATTTGTATTTTTGTGAACTTGTGAATATATAGAATGGCCATATGGTTGCAGTTTATCAAAACCAGTGGGTTTCCTTTGGACTTTATGAGGGTGCCCATTGTGCTGATAACCTCTGCAGAGGTTAAACACATCCTGTTAAGTCAGGACATCTGTTTCCATTTATCCCCTCTCTTTTTTGCCTAATTACATTTTGTAGTTTTATTTTTTGTCTCATACACATGTGTCATACACATCTTCTATCTGTGTCAGAGGATTTAGTGACTTGTGTGAAATCCCATCAAGGATAGAAAAAGAGCAGAATGGTTTTCTGGGGATTTCGCCACAAGCGATTGCTGTAAGTCCTCACAGAAAGCACGGTTTCTCCCAAAAGAATTCAATTTGTCAATATATAAGTGTAAATGAATTTTATTTTCCGATTAAAGGTCTATCTTATCGAACCACAGAGCTGATCGTTTCCAGGGAGTTGCTTTTGTCAAGTTATATGTTAATTTTCCCTTTAAAACCAGGATAAAAACAGTGTTGATGCTGTTCTTCACTGGAAGACTGGAAGATATATATGTATATAATATGGTGCTTTGTTCAATCTCTTGCAAATATGGTTGACGTTTATCTTTGGTAGCTTGTGGAGGCACAAACAAGTACGACCGGAAATAAAGGAACAGAACAAGATGATTTCTCGCACTGGTGGACATAACTTTTAGTCCTCCACATTGACAAATTATGTGGCAGCATCACTTGCATAGCAACAGCACACTTAAGCGCACGCATTGCCAGCGTGAAGGATAAACCAGCCCTTAGAAGGCTGCAGACCCTGAAATGGGACACAGCTTATGAGAGCTTCATACCTAGATTTTGCTCAGGCAACAATGGTTGGAGAGACAGACTTGCAGTCAGATACAGAAGCGTTTCATTGCAACCCAGAGTGACAGTTTGTTTCCTGTGTCATCTTTCACTATTGGTATTTGTAAATATTGTGAATAAAGTTGTAACCTTTAGTTTGATCATTTGCCTGATAATTAACGAAATGTCTAAATCACTTGAGAAGGAGCCATGCTGGTATGACAGGATAGTAGATCATCTTTTACAAAAAGAAAGGCTAAATTTACATATAAGTAGTTGACCGACTAAAGCAAGAAATAAAGACCTGTTTTTGGTCATACTGCCAGCTGTTGACACTGTGCTTGATCCATTTTTAAAATCACCAAACGCCACTGGATTGCGCAATGTGTATATTGAACCGTGTGTTGATGGGGTAAAATGTCATGAAATGTTAGCCACAGGGCAAGGGATAAGATCACACCTGATGATAACCTTTCTGCCGTGTCGTCTGAGTAAGCGTGGTCCATAAGGTTGATCGTATATATCTATAACACACTACTCAGACACTGTGTCTCAGTATCTACTTACTCAGAAGTACAGTTGACGCTCTTTGTTTGCCATTTCTCGGTTTATACAGAAATCAGTTTACGCTTGAATGAAATTATTCTATGGAAGTTGCAAGAAATCCTGATAGCTCAAGGTGCATAGATTGGGTGCCTTGGGGCATTTGACCAAAAGTTGTCCGTTTGAAGGGTCCTGCAGGTAAAGCCTCTATGAAATTGCTTGTTTTGTTGGTGTTCAATGCAGTTGAGCATCATCTCCCAACTGGGAGCAAAGAGACATTTAACACTCGCTGAGATAAGCTGGAGGCACACGGTGGCGAGTCCCCGTGCTCTTCAGCGGTCATTGTGCTGTACACGGCTTATCCTTGTCACTAATTTCCTGTGCAAGGACAGCATGTGATTGAGTTCCTGCCCGCAGTTACGAGAGAGAATATAAGCTCCTCATTGGCAGCTGGGGGGGGGGGGTCCTGGCTCCCGTCGGTGCAGGAAATCAGAGTGGGAGTTAGCAGGAGCAGCTGTAGCTGATGTGCTGCTGATTCAGAGAGAGGTCTGGTTGGAAAGGCTGCTCTGCTGGCTGCCTGCCATGCCACCATGCTTTGGTGTTCAGTTTGGAGAATCATCACTGATCTAGGGTGCCCATGTTATGGAGAAGCCTCCCTGCAAGCCTTGCTGTCCCCTCCCCCCACAGCCAGCTCATGTGTCATCCCTGCGCCATACAATAGCCTGGGGGCCCCTATGAAAGGCTCCTCCAAGGCTCTTCCGAAACAATGGCCCTTGGGGGCAGGGCCTCACTCCTTCCTTTTGCTTTCCAGAAAGGAGCTTATTTCACACGTGATTGCTCATAGGCCCCGAATGACAAAAAGACAGGGGAGCTGTGCAGTTAGGGGCGACAGGCTGCCACATCCTCCTCACCGTAGGTACCTCCTGTGTGTTTCATATTCATATTAAACGCCATTTTAAGCCTGCGGATCTAAAGTTCCCAGCGCGGCCCGCTACGGGAACATGGCGATGCTGGCCGGCCCTGGCCCAGCCCATCCTGAGCCTCAGCTTGTAATTTGAGGTTTGGGGGTTTTGAGCGCACACAAATGCACCCATCTGTGCGCACATCCTGTGCTGCCCCCCTGCACAGTGTTTGCCACAGGTCACACCATATCGCTCTCTCAAAAGCTCTGCTTGGGGTGATACGGTGGGGGGGGGGGGCTAGGGGACAGCCGGCCAGGAAGGTAACAGCAGGCTGGCTGACTGCTGCTCCGCCTTGTTGCCCTTTTCAATCTTGCTCATCCAGGGACATGAAGAGGCTCTTTACAGGGCAAGAGGTTATAAGAAATCCCCTGCTGCCTGTGCTCAGTGTGAGTGGCCTATTGGAATGGAGACCCTACATTTGATTGGTTAGATGAGGTTTTGGCAGGGAGGGGAGGCAAGGATGGGAGGGCCTCCTCGCCTTCAATTTCAGCCTGCTTGGGCTTCCCTCCCTCTCACGGCCTGTTTGGCTTGGCGCTGCTCCCCAGCGTGGAGGTTAGACATTGCAGACCCAGCTCAGCAGCGGCGGCAGCCCTCTGCGCGGACGGGGAGATGTACCAGCTGCCGATGACCTGGGCAGGGCACTGAGCAACATGAGCCTCAAGCTGTGGAGATGGGAGCAGAAGAGTGTCACTATGAAGCTGGTAACTACTTTGAGAGATCTGGCTGAAAAGCTGCAAACGAGCAGGAATGATGAGAGAGGGAGGGGGGGGGGAGAGAGAGGGAGGTAGGGAGAGAAAGAGGGAGGAAGAGGCCAAACTGCTTCTCATCTGCATGAAGAGCTGCAAATGGGCAGGGATGACGAGAGAGAGGAAGAGAGAGAGAGAGAGGCCAAACAGTTTCTCATCTGGCTGTCAGCACAGGCTTCACTTACTAGGCTATTCACTGTTTAATGATACTGAGCTGCGTACCTCATGCGTATGTGACTGTAGCGTGCCCTCTGTGTGCTATGTTGTAATAGGCTTACCATGGATTTTGTGTCGCTGTGTGCAAACAATGAGGAGCCTCTTTACATTTCTGTTCTGTTGTGCATCTCTCCCCTGATAGACTGGCAGCATAATGGCACACAGTTTGTCTATATGTCGGGCTGTAATTCCATAAAAAATTACTTGATTAATCACACAGTTTTCTGCGATTAATTGCGATTAATTGCACCTATAATTAAAACGTACATTATTATATGGGTCATATGGGTCATTCTCATAAACTGTAACATGAATTTTCTCTGATTTTAAAAATTTGCTTGAAGACAGGCTGAAATTATACAATCTTATTGTTTAGAATGTCAATTTTGCCTCTGGGGTAGTTAGTTTTGTTATATTACCATTTATTTCTGTAATAAAAGCATTTGCAGAGTTGAGAAAAAAAATGACAAACCAAACCAAAAATCGAGCAAAAATATACATGATACAAATTTATTGGTTATTGTGGGTTACATGCAATAAAGTTAAATGATTTAAATTTGTATTTTATTTAGGCATAGGTTCTTTGATTTTTGGCTCTGTATTTGGGGGAATGCTTAAAAATCATGAAATTAGAGCAAACAAAAGACATCATTTTAATATACCTAAAAGGTTAAGGTAACGTCAATTGCTCTACACAAAACAAATACTATATTTCATTGTCGCATGTTATTTAGAAAAAAATCACAAGTTTGTGAGAATGACCCATATTTTAATACTTGTTTAATGGTTTTTCTTAAATTTGTGATGTACAGATTATTCATTTCCAACAAATGTACTACCTGCAAACAAGTACAAGCTGAATTCCAATGCTTTCAAAAAGGCAATGAAAAGGCATGTACCACATGTTAATGCAATCGCAGGTACTCAACAGGTGGATCGAAACATTAGTTAATTGTGACCACATGATTGATCTAAAAACTAAAACTTATTTGGCGATTGGCTCTAAAGACAGCCTGACAACCACTGAAAGCGCACTTGCCATGTCAGTTCATAAGATGTCAAGGTATAACCCTACAATAAAATTAAATAAATACTGCAAGTTGCGATATTATTTTCCTTTGCATGCCTCCATCTGGTACTTTTTAAAACAAAATAAATCAGATAACATCAGCATCCCTCTGAGATGCACATCGCTGCGTATGGAGGATCAGGCTGCGCTGCTGTCAGATCAGAGTGTTTTGGGAATGGGACATGCTCTTAGAATGGGCCAGGGGTCCGTGTCACTGGGCACCCTACGGTGTAAGCTGAGAATGTTGTGGAAATCATGTAAGGCCTCTGGATTTAACTAAAAAGTATGTTGGTGACACGCAGTACAACCATAGAAATGAAATGGCTGCCATCAGTAGTCAACATTACTTTTTATCTTCTGAATGGTGTCTTGTGCTAATATTTTCTGTGGATCTATGCTTAGTTTTAACACACTGACAGAGACACGGGTGGTGTGAAAGCTGCATTGGGTGGACGGGAGACCTCCAAGGTTGAGCTTGACCCTTAACCTCTGACCCCTGGTCAGCAACTTTTAGTCGACGCCTCTTATTCTGGGGTTAATGAGACCCTGTTAGTCGCAGACAGAGGGCTGCTTCTGAGTGGGACACGGAGCTTCATGCAACAGCTGGTGTACACTGACATGAGTGCAGAGTGTATGTGTATGTGTGTGTGTGTGAGTGTGAGTGAGTGACTGACTCTGTAATTAGGTGACTATAGGCATGAAATTGCGGGTACTTTTGGCTTACTATCATGGAATATTAATTAAGCTAATGAATTAATTATTTATAGCAATTTGTTTTATATTAATATTCAAACACCTTACATAGTTTCATGGACAAAGTGGAAAAAGTGCCATTTGAAAAACACGGTGGTTAAAACTGGGAAAACGTTTGGTAAAATTTTCTATGCCTTGATTTATTTTGAAAACTGAAAGAAGAGGCGCAAAGTGGTATTTTGACACTGTATGAGAATAGAGAAATGATGAAATTTAAGAACAGGCTATTAGACCAAGAACCCTACATCTATTAGTAGTCTGTTTATTTTGTTTGTGTGGTGCCTTGGATCAGCCCTTTTACCATCTCTAGGCATGATCACTGATGAATGAGGGTCCACCATCTCTGTTACCATAGCCTTCCTAGACATCCTGTGGCTGACCGGGCTTGAGGGAGCTGGGCTTTTGGGCACCCTTAGGAGTGTAATTATGGGTGTGCTGCAAGAGCCAGGCTAACAGCTGTTGGGATTAGCAGTAATCAGGGCCAGTAATGGTCTTTAATCTTCTGCACAACAGCCTGCTTGGGCCTTGCTCTCATTAGCCAAACCAAAGCTGTCAGAGTATCACATTCTTATAAGTTTATCGCTGGCATGTCGTTGTTGTATGGGTGCATGGACCAGATGGTGCCTGCCTTTCAGGGAAGGGGGGCAGGGGTTGGTCTCTGCAGGTGTTGGTGTTTTTTTATTTCCGTCTAGCGGCGTGTCAGGGAGGCCAGAGCCTCCGGTCTGCATTTTCTGCCTGCTTGGGACATGCCAGCCGACTGACACCATCCTATAAATGTTCATTGTGATGCCTTGGGGATCACTGGCTCTGAGATGTTTGTTCGATGTCCCTCAGGACCAGCTCGTGGGAAAGCCGTGTAGTAAAAACAGCATGTTGTCCTTGGCCCATTCCCCCCTGCCCTGCCCTTCCCTGCCCTGCCTTGCCCTTCCCTGCCCTGCCCTGCCCTGCCCTTCCCTGCCCTGCCCTGCTCTGCCCTGCCTTGCTGTGCCCTACCCTGTTCCGTGAGAGATGAACTTTGGCTGTTTATCCTTCCTCAGAGGCCTCAGCCTTATCACCAGTGCTTTCAGGGCTTCCACACCTGTTTGGAGGAATCGGGCATTTTTTTCTGGAGCACTATCACGGCAATTAGTCTAATCATAGCTTTAAAAAGAACCCAAACCCAAAATGTTCATTAATAGCTGAAATTTTTAAAAGGTCTCTGTTTTCCTGAGGTTTTGTGAGGGTTTACTCATTTAAGTGCATTTATTTTTAAACTGTAGGAGGCGTTTCCTGTTCTGGACAAACAAGCTGATACAGACCATTTGCCAGACATAGATCTAATTGTCCCTCTTTGAACAGTGTGTACACACAACGGGTAATTAAGGTGTTACATGTTAAAAAAATAATAATAAAACTAAAAATAGATTTTTAAACTGATGCAAAGTCCAGCCCTGTAGAAATCCCTGAACTTTTCACACTGATGTTTTTACCATCTAAGGGGTAAGTTAGCCTTTGTGGGATTCTTTGCATTTCTTTGGTCTCTTTCAGTGAAGTGGTACTTCTGTGGTTTTGTTACTTTCCTCTGTTTTTCATGATTATTGATATCTTCCGGTGACTTTCTCAGTTTTGTTGTGGCCCTGACGTGTAGTATCTAATAAGGCCATAAATGAGACCTTCAAATGATTTGGGTGCAGAAGTGTACTGGGGTCGGCCTTATCTTGACGTTATATGTTTTGTAATGTATTTAATGTTCTAGTTATACAATTTAGTTATGCATGTCCGATAGTATTACTGTATCATATTACCCATGGTGTTAAGTAATTGTGTTGTCTGGAGTTGCGGAATGAAGTGAAATCCTGGCCAGTCTCAACAAGCTGTATGTTCATGCACTGATAAGAAGATCTCATCTTCATTTGTGGTTTTGGCTGCTAGTTAAAGGATCTGTGACAGAATATCACATTGACATAATTCCAAAATGGTATCATATCCCCTACAATTAAACCCTCCCATGCAGTAGGCGAAGGTGTCTTTATATTATTATGCCAGTATCTAGGATAGAGTATGGACTGAGCTCTACCATTTCTAGAGGTTCTTCTTTGCCCTCTCTGTTTCTTCGTGGCATTGTCCTTGTCTGTTTCACAGAATTACAAATAGATATAAACAGTGAAATTGAGTTGTTCTTGTAAATATCACGTCATGTCAAAATATGAGTTTTTTTGGCATCTATTATGTATCTATAGTTTTTATTTAGACCTGGTGGTAAGGCCCTCCCCTCCGGGTACGGCAGAGCTAAGCCAGATGTAGGCCTACAGCAAGTAAAGCAGTGTCTATTAGTCAGAATTTTACCTCAGCTCCCCCATCACTACAAGCATCCCTATGTTGTCTATAGAGAGGGCCGTCCTTCACTCAGCTTCCACTGCCACTATCTGCACTGAGGGGCACAGTATTCCTCAGTGATCATTAACAGATGTGGCAAGATTCGGTCCTGTTGATTAAATTTCAGAAGGTCAAATTAATCTGCGGGTCAAATTTGACTCTTATTTTAATTTATTTAGTTACCATGACCGGATATTAGTCACAGGTCAGGAGAACATAACAGATCTCAGGTACACTTTTAATAAACCCACATGGAAAATGTTGGAAAGTGGGGAAATGAGAACAAATCCTAGCACAGTTCTGTGAGCCGATGGGATAGGGTACAAGTCCATGCAAATCATAAATCAATAAAACATTCAGTTGTGGTAAAGAAGAATAGAGTGCCATTGTAGTGTTCTTTTTTCAGATCCTGACGGCAGCCCTGGATGCACCAGTCTTTACCTCTCAGTAACAATAACGGCAAACGTCAGGCTTCTGTGAAACATACACTTGAATGACTTCCACACATGAATGGCACCTGCACTGAGCTGCTTGTTAAGGCTGGTGGCAGTAATTTACGATGGGTGGATATTCAGGGCCTTCACTAGAGAAACCTACTGCTCCCACGGGACTGAGGGTAATGTGTGTGTCCCTCCTGCCACAGTGAAGCAGCTGACAAAACTTTGGTGTCCTTTACGTATGTGACAGAGTGATAAAAAAATCAGACAAAGTGGCCAGGAGCAGCATGTAGGTCTATGTAAATGATTTCCACGTTAAGCCTTACTTGTCTGGATGTAAGACAGGGGTTGGGGAGGGGGAGTGATGGGGGAGTATTACTGAGGTGGAGGTGCTGGGGGACTGAGTGAAAGAGAGTTGCGCCCAAATTCAATTTACAGAAACATCAGATCATCAGGCAAAACAGGAGTGGCATCTGGGGGCCTTGTGGGCAGGCACTGGATTAAGTAAGACTCAAGGCTTCTGGGGAAGTGAATTCAGCACTTGATATTGCTGTTAAGGGGATCAGTGGCCTTCAATTGCTCCACGCTGCAAACGGAAGCAGGGGAGCCAGACGCTGTATGCTCCCCAGAGTGCCTCCGCTCTCTCAGCATTTGTAATCCTTAGTTTTTTCAGCCTGCTGGATGTTATGGAGTTGACACTGGAAAAGGGCTAGCAGATTCTCCAATTTATGGTCTGTAATTTTATTGCATTTTTCGCAGCAGCACCTGAATTTAAACTAAATGACACACTCCTGGGAGCATAAATATTGGCAGCAACCCACATAGCTGATGCCATTTTGCTGCACCTTAAGAAGGGGAAGGGAGCAGGGGAATGAGTGAGGGAGAGGGGCAGGGCTAAAGGGGGTGGGCATAAGCGTTGTCAGCAGGAGGGAGGAGTTATCTCCACTCTTAAAGAAAGCAGGCAGGGACATGGACCTCTCTACCCACCATCATTTATCTGCTACTTTTGTGGCTCAGTTCAGGAAGTGAGGTCACACACTATGCCCCTAGATGGCTGTCCACTGGGCCAGGGGCTATAGCTGGCTTTTTGGTGACCGTTACAAAACGGTAAGGGCTTGGCCTCATTATGGCCATGCAGAAGGATTTTTATTTTTAATAAACGTATCGTAAAATAGATGTTCTTATTTATGCTATGCCATATATCTACTGTGTTGCTGTTTGTGAAATTTGGTCCACTGGTTTCTATGAGTCCTCCTGAAATCCCTATCACTTTCTGTATCATAAATTCTCATTACTCTTTCAGCACTACCCATGCACCCTGGAAATGGAGTAGCTGTTATTTGTTCGCTCACATCACTGATGGGGCCTGCTATATTTGACATTGCATGATATGACCCCGTAATGCCGTTCTGGCACTTTCTCTGCCCGCTTCACTCTTGGCCAGTTGGAGAGTACTGCCTCCTTTTTTGAGCTTCTTTCCTCGGCGTGATGGGAGGCTGTTACATTGAAAGAGTGCAAAGCCTCAAGTTGTACCTCTTTACAAGAGAGTGTTTACATGGGCCATGTTTCTGGCCAGGATTGCCCACTGAGAATTAGTGTTCTGGGCCTTGTGAACATTTTGGCTGCCAAACTTCCTTTCCTCTGTTTATGATGTGTTTGCTGTAGTTACTGTCTAACAATAGCAACTAATGTTTCTTTTAAAGTTATATTAGAACCATTTATGATTAAATACCAGCAAACAGTGTAATATATAGAATTCCCAGCATAGCATAAAATGTAACAAATCCTTTGTATCTTTCCTTTTTCAGGACTAATAAGGCTAATGCAGCGGTGCTGCTAGAGATTTTGGACCCCATGAAAGCATATTATATTGGGCCCCCAACCCAAATTCAATTATGTTTTTGAGGGCCCATAACACTCTGCCCCTGGGCTAATGTATAGAAAGCCTGGGACATAAAAGTGTGATGAAATAATGGCTTTAGAGTGATTTACGCAGTAACAGAGTAAAATGTGGAATGTACCATGATGATCTATTAAAAAATCAAATAAGAACATACCCAATGTTTTGTCTGATGGACATTCCTTGTTACAGGACATGCAAAAGTATGTTCACTCACCATGGCTGGATATATACTCCCCTTTCTGCTAATTCTACATTAATTTAGGAATTCAATGTGTAAATATTTATGATTGTAAGTTTTAATGTTAGCTGCCATTAATCACAATTAATCACAGAAAACTGTGGGATTAATTTGGTCATTTTAGTCGATGCACAGCCCTAGTAAAAACACATTTATTGACTTTCACATTTCCAGTTGATCCATCCAGTACTTGTAGAAATTGTACAAATTGGTGAGTGTGGGACGAGTATGGATTAGATGGGTGGAGCAGGTGACTGGGCTGTCTAGGGAATACAGTCCTGTTGTAACTCACACCCAGTACCGTGCATTGACTTTCTGAGGGGCAGATGCTCGACGGGTTGGGAGGGAGGGCTTCATTGGTTACATTTGCTGATCGAGAATGTGTACTGAGGACCTCAAATGGGGGGCACTTTTATTCTTTTGGGCACCCACAACCCCTCCCCTAAACATCCCTCTACACCTCTTGAATTTGGGTTTGAATCTAAACTCTATTTTCTGTGTAATTTCTTTGTGTTATATCCAAAAACATGCAGTTAATACAGGCTAATATGCATCTCTAAATCGGCCACAGTGTATGGTTGTGCCTGTGATCCCTGCGATGTGCTGTGCTCCTGTCTGAGCCATACCCCAGCCTTAGGCCCTGTGCCCTGTGCTGCCTCGGATAGGCTCCAGACCCCTGATGGCCCTGACCAGGATAACCTGTTAGAAGACCTATGTATGGATAGTTCATTTCAGTGAATTAATGACTTTCATTCATAATGTTTGTTTTCAAATTGTGTTTTTTGCATTTGCTTTTACATTTACAACATTTGGCAGATGCCCTTAGCCAAAGCTATATACATAAGTGCTTAGAAGTCTCATCAGTGAATACAGTCTGATACTGGTTCGATAGAATCTGGGCTAAGAATACTATCACTTTTAAAACACTGTTGGCAAGTAATACAAGTGCTTGCTAATCCAAGTACTTCCAACAGAGGTCGATTTTTAGTCGCTGTTTGTAGACACGCAATGACTCGGCTGTTCGGACATCTAGGGGAAGTTATTCCACCACAGAGGTGCCAGAATTTTTATTTTTTTAGCGAGAGCTTTGCATTTGAGAAAGAAAGGTATTTGTTCTATTTTTGCTTATCTTTTTTTTTTCCTGTAGCTGTCATCCTCATGTTCTTAACTTCTTTAGATGTTACAAAAAAAAAGAATCCAGATTGTCTCTGGGCTTTGCTAGTTGATAGTCTGATTTCTTTTTTGCAGTGAATAGAAGTACTCACTGGCAATTCCGTCCCCCACATGCCTGTAGTGACAGTGATTTGTGAAAGAGCAGGGTCTAGCCAGCCCACTCTGTATTTATCTTTATAATCTCATAAGTTATTTGTCCTTAACGGACTGCTGTTTGCCGACAGGCCACAAGATAATGAGATGCGAAAATGAGGGCTAGCCCATTCTAAGCGTCCAATTATCAGCCATGCCATTGAGATTATTCAGATGCTACATTCAAGTCCTCTCAGCCAGTGAAAGCCCTGTCTGTCTTAAGCTTTAATGTGAGGAATCTCATCTGAATAAGGCAATCACAAGGCTTCAATGCTCCAATTGTGTGCAATGGCCCGACTTTGAATACCTCACGGATATATGGGTTTGGACCTAGGAAAAGCAAGCCTGTGAGATACCACTTTCATACTAGCAATATTTAAAATATTTGCTGGTTCACTAAAAGAGATGTTCCACCACTTTGTGTTTTTGTAACATTTTTACCATGACATTCTTGAATGGATTCTCCCCTCTGCTGTGCAAGGAATGTTAATTTTTATTTGTGTTTTTAACAGATTTACACAGACTGGGCCAATCATTACTTGGCCAAATCTGGCCACAAGCGCCTGATCAAGGACTTGCAGCAAGATGTTACTGATGGGGTTCTGTTGGCTGAAATCATCCAGGTTGTGGGTAAGGAAGTTTTTCCATCTTGCTTTACAGCATGGGAGGATTGTTGCTATTTGCGCTTTACATTTTTCCTGTCCTTTATGGAAGAGCTTTGTCTTCTCATTGTAGAAGCTCCCCAGTGGATTTTTGGGAATGAACATTAGAGCATGAGGGTGGCCCTCAGAAAATTATGCTGCTGATGTTCAAAATTATATTTAAAAACATTATTCACTATTGTTCAGATCTCCAGTAAATTTAAATATTAATTCACAACAATAATAATGGCTCCCAGACTTGAGAAATAGTTATTTGACCTATTACATGCTTTAGTAATCAGGTGAGGTCATTGTTTATTTTTATAATAGCATAACACTGAACAGTGGCAGCCCTCTGCTGTATTTAGGGGTGACTGTTGTGTTTCTGTGATAGCTGAAATAATGTGGCACTGGAAACAGCATGTGTTTCGGTCATTTACATATATACAAAAGGGTGATATGTGTAGCTGGAAAATGCTGCTGTAGGACTTATAGAGCTTATGTAGAACTGTAGAGCTTATATTGTTTATTGCATACACGTTTATTTCCACTCTTTGGGTCACGTTGTATCCTCGTATCAGGCTGCTGAACAGTGTAACCAGACAATGGATAGTCCTGCCTGATCAACCAACTGTCTTTACGCAACCTCTCCCAGGCTTTAGGCCCCTCCTCAAAACTTTCAGAGCGAGGAGGCAGAGTGACAGTGTTGGTCTCCCCGTAGCAGCCTCATCTGCTGGCCTCCAGGTGCAGCCACCTGTACTGGCCTCCAGGAGCAGACAACTCTGCTGGCTTCCAGGAGC
Source organism: Mormyrus iriodes (assembly GCA_011763525.2). NCBI lineage: Eukaryota > Metazoa > Chordata > Actinopteri > Osteoglossiformes > Mormyridae > Mormyrus > Mormyrus iriodes. Next base: position 412,661 of record JAAGVU020000083.1, on the reverse strand, counting down.
AGCCTCTTCTACAAGCCTTCAGGAGCAGCCTCCTATGACAGGCCTCCAGGAACAGCCTCCTCTGCTGGCTTCCTAGGAGCAGCCTTCTCTGTTGGCCTCTAGGAGCAGCCTTCTCTGTTGGCCTCTAGGAGCAGCCTTCTCTACTGGACTCCAGGAACAGCCTCTTATGCTGGCTTCCTAGGAGCAGCCTCCTCTGCCCTCCAGCAATCCAGGCAGCTCCCTGCTGATCTTAAGGTGTCATGAGATATTGCACCCAGCCTTTTCTCACACCTGAAATATGACAACTTCAGAGGGATAGCCTGATTTGGCACTGTCATGGGGTACTCGCCCCCAGCACTCTCATTTTCTTTGTATGATGGTTATGCAAACTTCAATGTCTTCTGGCGGATTCTTGCTCACTGGGTGGAAGCGAGGTACAGTAATGCAGCTTGTAATTATCTACTCCAGCCTCTTATTTTGCTGTAATGAATGGATGTGGGGAAAATCCAGAAGCTAAAACGGGGTTCCCCCTGCTGCGCTGGCCAACAAAGCTGCACAGAGCGCCATCAGGTGCCTCGTTCCTCTCCTCCTTGTCATAAAGCAGCAGAACAGTCCCTGCATCGGACAGGCCTTCTTCGTAGGCTTTTCTGGGCTTGGTGCTATTGTGATGGTCTTGCTTGGAAGTCACTGTTTCTATATTAAGTTGACACACATGGCTGACGGCTGAGCACTCGATGGCAGCCTTTTCCTCATGATGGCAGCTTCCAGGCTGCACATGACCGCTCTCACCACACACACACACGTGTGTCTGCATCTCAACCAAACAGTCCGAATAAGCATGTTTCACTGGAACGGCTCAGCCACGTATGTGTGTGTGCGTGCGTGCGTGCGTGCGTGCGTGTGTGTGCACGTGTGTGTGCGCGTGTGTGTGTGTGTGTGTGCGTGCGTGCATGCATGCGTGCGTGCGTGTCCGTGCGTGTCCGTGTGTGTGTGTGTGCCTGTGTGGCCACCAGGGTAAAGCAGTTTTTTTTCCCACAGCATAGGTGGCATTGTGGGAATGGGAGGCTGCCAGGAGCTGGGGCACCGGGCAGGGCAGGCACTGCTGGCTGTGCAGTTGTCGGTCGGAGAAGCTGGCCATGTTTCAGCTGCTGTGGGCTGGCCCTCTGTGCCGGTGCTGGTGAGGGGAGGGGAGCCCCTAGAATAGCCCCCTAGAAGCACACGGAGAGAGTGGCCAGGCCAGCTTGCTTGCTTTGATGAGATTGGGTTTCAGCCCTGCTGGGCAGCACCCGGGCCTGTCCCTGTACTCCACTGAGGCTCTCAAGGATTAACTATGACCGTGTTTGCTAAAGGCAGCTTTCTCTGCCTCTCTCTCTACCTGTGTTTCTCCAGCCAATGAGAAGATTGAGGATATCAATGGATGCCCCAAGAGTCGCTCTCAGATGGTAAGTGTGCATTTCTCCCCTTCCTTAATTGTCCAGCTGTGTTCATTAGAAGGAAGAAGTTATAGTCTTTTGCTAGGGGGGGAGCACCTTGCCAGTTCAGTGTGTGTGGGCACCAAGACAGTAAAAAGTTTATGAGTCCACAGAACATTTTGCTGTATTTATTCTGTGAGAAAATTTTAGGTGTTATTTGATCTCATGGCTGCTTTGTAAAAGCTCTGGTGATGTCATTTGAGTCGTAGGCTTTTAACAGGTTTACACTGGCATGCCTTTAGATAGAAAAATATCTCTCAGACTTAACACTACAAGACCTTACTGGGATAACTTGATGTGTGCAGATAGGAAGCCTCTAATTTGGCCAGAAAAATGTTAACCAATGAATTTGTTTGTTTGTTTATCATTCTGTTTACTTGCTGTGGCATAGGGCCGATGGTACCAGCATGTTCCAGTATATGATGTCATAATGGGCACACATGCTCCCAGGTACTCAGTGAGAGAAGCAAGGCTGGCTTTGGGATTCATTCTGAGCTGGGCATGAAATGCTGCCCCTAAAGTCAGCATGGAGATTCCTGTCAAGTGTTTCTGAGCCCTTCACTCGAGTGGGGGCTTGGATCACAGTTAATGCTCAGAATCAATTAGCCGAGACCTTTTATCAGCAAATTACGCCCTCCAGCCACATCCCGTGGGAGCAGCTCTACATTGGCCTCTTTATATTCTTTGAAAGCTTTTTTTAGTCTCCAATGATTGTGTTTTAAAGACGCCTCTTGATTCTGGTTTGTCAAGATAAAGCGGCACATCTAGGGGACAGAGCTGCTAAGGGCTGAGCTGTTGTTTGGGGTAATCAGGCACTCATGACTACATTATTGAAACACTTTCAGTGTCCCAGGTGCAGGTGCTGCCATTATGCAGATGCTGCACGTCTTTGCGGGGAATGAAGTATAGTCTTATGGGTCTGAAACCAAGGGCAGATGGAGGGCTCTCTCCCCCTGCTCGTCTCACTCAGCGCAAAGTGCACACCAGGAGCACTGATAGCAAGAGCAGTGAGTCAACGCCTGAACTGAACAGTGAAATATAAGGGTTCAAATGGGGGATACAGCAGTAGAGTAGACCTGTAAACCGCCCCTAAACGATGTGTGTTCCGGGCAGGCTCCCTTTGCATGGAGTGAATGCTGATTCTGGGGATTTGAATGAGAAGTTTCCATGTTGTGGTTGGCCTATTGGCGGTGAAGTCCCACGCCTGCCCAGCACTTTACTGCAGCCTCATGAACGGACGTCAGACGTCAGCTGAACCACTGAAGTGGCTGTTTTTACAACTGCACCCTCTGTCTGATCCTCTTTAAATAGACTCCCCCTGCTTCACCCCATTCCCCCATCCCCATTATCTGGCCATAACCAATACTCAGTAAATGAAACACTGGCCCAGTCCCATTTGCATGTTTAAACCAGGAGAATGTTGACACAGGATGTCTGCTGTGAATGCAGCACTGCTCAATACAGGTGGACCTGTTGTTTTATTAGAAAGCCCCCTGCCCCCACTGGACTTTTGTTTGTTGCCTGTATAGAACTACAAAGACATGGAAGTAAGTCTTTGTGAGCAGGTTGCCTTAATTTTCCACCGGTTTAAACTAGCTGGATATTTATGATTTTACAGCTCCAGAATTGAGTCGTAAGGCAAACTGCTTTCAGTCCAAAGCATTCATCTTCCTGTAGCAAGTTGGTGGCAGATGCTTGTTCTTCAAATGGTTTGCATCCTGCAAAGTGGAGACCCGTCCTTTAAAGGGGTGCATTGGAAAGCATAGACTGAGGCTCAGATTTACGTGCGGAGTATGATACCCCATGGTGCAACATCTGCCATGCCTGCCAGAGAAAAGCATGCTTTGGATTGTCTACTGACAGTGCTGTCCAACTTACATGAGTTGTTTCTATAGGTTTATTGCAGTGTTCTGATTTACTACGTGGTTTATATCACTTCTTTACAGTTTTCATGCGATTATATTGGCTGTGAAACAGTAAACCTATAAATCTATATGAACTGCTTCAGTTACATATTTCATGAGCTCTTTGTCAAAGAAGTAGACCTGAAAGGAGGCTTCCTCATTATACAACCTCATTATTTCCTTTATCTGTATCAGCGAAGGCCAGCTGGGACCCAAGCAGCCCAAAGCAACATGGCAGTGTTGTTTGTGATCTAACAATGTAAAGCAATGTTTGGCAAATTAGCATGTATTTTAGGGCGAGCTAATGTCAGGGTATATTAAGAGTACTCTCTGTGAATAAACTGGATATGTAAGGAGAGTAATCTCAGTGGCTCAGGTTTGGAGCGGTCAGGTTAATGTTTAATCCGCTGTGCACACTGTGTGTGTGTGTGCACTGAACACCAAGCCCGTCAGGAAGGCAAACCGGCGGCGATGGAGGAGACAGGGCTGGCAGAATGCAAAGCACGATGCCGTCACAGGTGTGGCCCAGCCTTGGGGCAGCACCTGCAGCGTGTGTGACAGCCTTGGGGCAGCTCCTGCAGTGTGTGTGACAGCCTTGGGGCAGCAGTGGCTGTGGGCCCATAGGATGATTCTGTGTATCTGCCGCTTCTCTCTCTGTCGCCCACGGTTTAAAGCTTAGAGTGCTGCTTCAAGGCCACTTGGTAAGTTCCATTCAGTACTCTTAATTAGCTTTTTTTTCTAATATTAAAATCCATCTGAGGACTCTTAGAGTCTGTGTGTGCCGGCTTTTGAATGATTGCTTTATAAAAATATATTTTTATAGCTATTAGCCTCTGTTTTTCTTGTGCTGAGCGGATCGTGGTAGCACATTAGTGGGCAGTATAGGTGTGAGTTTGTGTGTTTGTGCCTGTGACTTAGGTATTCCCATCGTAAACAACATGGCCCCTTAACCTAAGTTGTTAAATGCTGCGGGGTGGCACCTGTTTCAGGCCAGTGATATTCAGATGTGGGAGCGAGGACAGGGCTCTTTGCATTGACATCAGCAGGCAGCGGGTGACCAGCTCACTGGGGCTTCCTGGGAGAAAGCGCATGGCAGGTCATGACCGGCCATTTTCACCGCCGCTTTCCAGCCCTGCCATGCAGATCCCTGCCAGCACAATGGCGTGGCATGGTGCTCTGACTGCTAGCAGCTTGTTTGTCAAGAGGGCAGCTGCTGATGTAGGTAGCAGACTGTCTCTTGTGCTCATGTAGAATGGTTGTAAATGGTCACTGATAAGGATTCAAAAGCTGTAAAGTATTTTGTTTGATAAGATATTGTTTGAAAGTCTTGCAGGCAGGAGAATTGGAACTGGAGGGAATGGGGCGGGGACAAACAGTGGCAAGAAAAAGTATGTGAACCTTTTGGAATTTCATGGTTTTCTGCATTAATTTGTCATAAAATTTGATCTGATCTTCATCTAAGTCAATGGTATTGACAAATATAATGTGGGTATAATAATAACAAAAAATTCTCATCAATCATGTCTGTACTGAGAACAACCATAAAAAAAACTCATAGTGCTAGAGAAAAAAGTAAGTGAACCCATTAGTTAATGACCTCAAAAAAGCTAATTGGAGTCAGGTGTGAGCATACCTGGAGTCTCGTTAAGAAGATGAATTTGGAGGTGTGGACTAGAGAAACTTTGACTGATAAAAACCACTCAAACTTTTTCAGTTTGTCATGCACAAGAAGAATACGGTTTTGCCTTGCCAAAAAGAGCTTTCAGAGGATCTACGATCAAAAATTGTCGATTTACATAAAGCTGGAAAGGGTTACAAAGTGATTTCAAAGACTTCATAAATTCACATACTTTTTCTTGCCACTGTATATTCCCCAATATTTAATTTGGCTTTATTCACCCCCCCTCCCCCCCAAAGAACAGACCTTTGTATATAAATGATTATGTCGTGTCCCCCCCAATATGAAAATGTCTCCTACGTCGCTACTGTTGCTGCTGCGTTCTCTGATTTTGATTATCGCACATCATGAGGGAAGAGTTTTGGCAGAACACATTACAGTTATCTGAATGCAGACCACTGGCACTATGTGTAACACTTGACTGATGCTAAATAAGAACTGTATGTACCTGTTTCGACTTAAAGACAGACATAGGGAATGCCTGTAGTTTGGAACATGACATGTAGAGTGTATTTGCACATAGAGTATGATAATTCCAATTCAGCATAGTTTGAGCACAGACTGAGGTGAGGTGGATTGGGGCCTTTGGTCTTTCCCGCTGATGAATGTCCGATGCATTCGCTGTGCTAGGTTGCCATGGCGATGGCCATGTGTGCTTTCTGTGAGCCTCAAAGAGCTTTGGGGACATGCTACAAATACATAAAACAATTATGGCAAATTATAGCTGAAGAGGTGGTTCAAATATTTGCTTTGAATAAAAAAGTAATCATTTAGGCAACAACATTCTTATCACTGGTACACATGTACAGCAGATTTAATGATGACAATCTGTTTTTCATGAGCTAGGAGTCTACTGAAATAGTAAATGTCTGCTTTACCCCCACACACAGGTGACACCATTTGAAAATTATTTGTAGATTCTTGCTGTGATTTTTTGTTTAAAGATATTAAAGAATTGATGCACCCTATCCGTCATTCAATTCAATTCAATTCAATAAACTTTGTCCCCGAGGGGCATGTACTACCCCTGCTTTGTGTGTTGGACTCCCAGGAAAGGGCTACAGGCCTCCACTCTTACCCCAACCCACATAAGCAAGTAGAGGATGGGTAGGTGGATGGATGGATGAGGAGTGGTTTTAGTTTATGTATCCTAAATGGTCATGTGATCAAAAGGGAGTGTATCTTTCATTATGGTTACAGTTTTATGACAAGGTGAAATACCAACAAAAGCTGCACTTGTTTTCTATATAAGGGCGTGTTTGTTTACTGTAGGGCTGATGTAGCTAATACTTGGCATGTCTGGGTGTGTAAGTGTGTCTGTGAATGTGCACTACTTCCAGCCTACTCTCCTTATGGCTGCCTCAGTCATGTGAAGGAGGCAAGGAATGCTAAGCTCGGCATCAATGGGGTGACGTCTGCAGTGCTCGTCCCTGGCAGGACAGGGCAGGGCAGGCTTGGGGGGACATGTGTCCCCACAGCAGCTGCAGTGTGTGCCCTCCTCCCATAGCCTCCTCTCAGTAGGGAGATTTTCCATTTTTAGTAGATCCAGCAGTTAAAGACTGGCAGGAAACTGTGTGTATGGAGAATGTGACTCAGTCGTAGGCAGCCCAGCTGCCTGCCTCTGAGAAGGGCTTTTCTTCTTCTTTACTTGTACTGAAACTGTTGGTTTTCCTCCTTAGTGAGTGTTTTGATTCAGGTGGATATGTTTGGGGACAGGTCTTTTCCTGTGACTATGTGGAAAATCCAGGGAAAGAGTTAGTCCACCTAAATTTGCTACTGGATCGTTCAACAGTTGAGCTCTGCATTAAACTCAAAGGTAAACAGCTGAATTTGAATAACCAAAGTTTAAATTTACAACAGATTCAGTGATTAATGGTTCAGGTGCTCATTGTGATCTTTATTACTGAATGAGGTCATGGTCTTTGAAGCCTGAGTTTGGCTCACCCATCAGATAAGCTGAACTAGTATGGGTCACATGATCAACCATGATTTGGATTTGCATAGCGACCTTTCACCGGATCTTCAGACCTGAGTTTGAGTATAATGATTTGAATCACCTGGGTTAGCATTATGCCGTTGCCTGGTAACAGGGCAGTATAAACACATATCGTAATATTGGCTGCTTTGAATTCTGTTTTAGTCACATGGCACCTTCCAGCACTGAAAGCAAAGTACAAGGGGAAATTTGGATTGGGTGGGGGTGGTGGGGTTAACTCTGTCTTTGAATGAACTACGTGTACAATGGACTCACTGGATTCACTCATGAATTTTGCATTTTGAAGGAGACCATCATTGTATTGCGTGGGCAGGGAATGTGTATGTTTTTAGGACTGGTCCACTGCCACAACAGACACTTTTCTAGTTAAGATAACTCAAAAACCATTTGATGGATCTTTTTCAAACTTTATAGAGGCATTGTATGGATGATGACCTAGAACTGCTTAAGTTTTGAGACAGATCGCCCCAAAACTGAATAAACGTTACCAAGTGGCAGATAACATTTGACCTTGTGAATGTGATCAGGAAGTCAAAGACCCATTAAAAAACATCTGATGCATGTTATTGCTACTTCACAAAAATATTATATGGGTGATGATCTACATCTAGCTTAATTTTCAGACAAATTGCCCTAAAAATGAAACAGCAGTGCTGTGTGGCAAAAAAAAAATGACAGCTGTAGAACTCACTTGGTCTTGTGAATATAATACCTCTAAAAGTATTGTATGGATCTTTTTAGAATTTTGAAGGCACACTGTAGGGGTGACAAACTGGAAGTGATCGAATTTTGAGACAGATTGGCCAAAGATTGAAGCAGCACTGCAAAGTAATAGCAAAAAACGGTAGTTTCAGACATTTGATTTCATCAGCACAATAACTCAAAAAGTATTTGACAGATCCTTTTCAACTTTTCAAGACATCTTGTAAGGGTGAGGATCTGGACCTGTTCAAATTCTGAGACAAATTACACCAAAATTGAAGCAACGACGATTAGTGACAGCAAAGAGAAGGATGAGATGCTTAGAGGTTTATCCTTGTGAAGAGGATCATCAAGAGTATCTGTTATTATTGCTGTGTTACTCTATTGGTCTTTGATAGACCTTATTACCACGTCAGAAAACCATTATATAAATGAAAATCATTAATCATATCACTTATCTCTAGTCCAGTCCTGTGTTGTCAGTGGTGGCAGAAGAAAGAACAGGCTCATATCGGGTGAACCTGATTACATTAAGACAAGTCAAACCGAGTGGTCCATGGTTCCCAGATAAATGGCTTTATCCTGCATTCACACCCCAAGCTCTCAACTGTGTATATATTGTGTATGTTTCTGAGTATGTCTCAAAAGGAGAGTTAGTAATTTATTAGCCAAGAATGAAAAATACTTTGTTTTGTAAATACCATTACTTAGTTAATTGTAGTTAATCCCATGTATATATATGATCTTACAATCACACCCCCCTCCTCCAAGTAAATTTTATCGTCATGGACCCAGTGAGGTGTGGGGGGTGGCCTCCCTTATTTATAAGTTTATAAGTGGCAACCCTAGTTATGATTGATATTTTTAATTGACTTTGGGCAGTCAGAGGCTGCAGCTGCCACCTTGTAAACATCTGCCATATAAATGTATTCCATGGATTGTTTTGCAACCTTCCCAGTAACATTGTACAGGTCAGTGATTCCCAAACTGTGGAGCATGAGATGATTTTATGAATATTCTGTTATAAAGTTTATATCGATGTTTCTATTGCTAGCCTCCTTGCTCAGCAAATTTTATTGGTAGCAGCCCATGTTGAAAAATAAAATGGTGTTCGTCATTTGAGCCAATACGGAACGTGATTTGTTTCGTTTTTTCGGCATGATTATGAGCTCGATTTAGTATTTCGTGGGCATGTTAAACTAAAGCACGTCAACAACATTTGAAAATTAGAGTTCAAAATAGCAAATTGAGAGCACAAAAAGTGAATTGTGTGCACATTTTAAGGATTATGTGAACTTGAATTAGTATTTTGTGTTAATATGAAACTACATTGTGTGCATGATTTAATACATCGTACTCATGGGGGGGGAAAACAAAACTGACCATGGCCCCTCCAGACCTCCATATATACTGTTATAATTCTTACTGTTATGTCACAGAAGATTTTGGTCATAGTGCTAAAGAGAAATAAATAGAATATAGATATTTAAGCAGTAAAATATAAACAATATAAATGACATTTTCAGACATGGATATTAGAACATACACAAAGGAATATAAGTAACCACCTAATTGGTGGGGAAAGATTATGCAAATTATTATATAAGTGGAATATATAAATGAATAAGTGTAGTTTCAGACCTACATATCACAAGAAGGACTCTGGGCATTCAGGTAAAAACACATTCATTAACTTTCACATTTCCAGTTGATCCATCCAGTACTTCTAGGAATTTTACAGGTTGGTGAGTGTGTGAGGAGTACGGATTAGATGGCAGAGCAGGTGACGGAACTGTCTGGGGAATACAGTGCTATCGTTTCCGACTGCCCCATTTCTAGTTGAAAAGAATGCCATCTGTCCTGAATCGATGTTCCCTACACTCGGCCTATATTTATGTGTTTATTACTTTGTTGCTCCTCCACATACTTTCTCACAGCTGGCCTGTGACTTGGTGCCTTTAACTGTTTATGCTAGCCTGCAGTGTCACTGCAGTAAGGTTATAAAGCACTCTTACACTTTTCAGGTTTCTTCTTTTCATTTACATTTTTACATTGCATTTATTTTTATTTTTCAGACACTTTGTCCAAAGCGACAGTAGAGTTAAGGCAAACTGCACAATATAAACATACGGATAATAGTCATAAGTGCAGCTATGTTGAGCTTCCAATGAATACCCAGGTACAAGTGTAAATATTGTAGGAGCTAGTGTTGTACTTGCAGCATGTTCTGTTTTGTAAAGGAACCCCCTTTGCTTGGTTGGTGTTTCCTTCCATCTACGTTTCCTTTCCCCTTCATGGTGAGCTGCCGTGTCTCATGCAGCTGCTGCCTCCTTCTCTGTTGCAGGTTGAAAACATTGATGCCTGCCTCAGCTTTTTGGCAGCCAAAGGTGTGAACATACAGGGCCTGTCTGCAGAAGGTAACCCAGCTGCTCTGCTATGACCTGGAAGTAGGAATATCGAAGTATCTGATGTCACAGCAATTTGCTATTGGTTAAAATTATAACCAAACTTATGATGTTTTAGATTACTGTATCTGTGTGTCTATACAGACCGAGTCGACATCATGGTTAAAGTCTTTTGTATTTCATGGAATATAGCAAGAAATGTAAAACATGGCAGAAGTTTAGGATCGGGGGGGGGGGGACATGTACTCTCCAATATTTCATTAGGCTTTATTTATTCCCCCCCAAAAAACAGACCTTTGTATATAATTGGTTATGTTGTGGCCCCCCAATATCATATCTACGCTGTTGCTTACAGGTGAGATGCTTTGAGCTTGCCTCATCGCTGGCCAGCCCTATTGCTTTGAGTGCAGGTTATGACTGTTGCTGCTGCGTTCTCTGATTGTGATTATCGTACATCATGAGGGAAGATTTTAGGCAAAACACCGTTACAGTTATCCGGAGGCAGACCACTGGCATTATATGTGTGTCATGTGACTCTTCAAGAATTTGTTCTTTCAGTTCCTTCAGTCAGTGAATGCATTCAACAGCAGCCATTTATTTCAATATTCGTATTTGTAAGACCCCAACCTCTCAGCTGACAGTTCTGCTTCTCATGAGTTTGTCATTCAGATGCTGGAAAACAAAAAATGTTATGATTCCTGTAATTATTTTTATTTATTAGAATTTTGAGAATAAAGATTTTGATGTAGTTGTCTGTCACAGTACTAAGAAGACTGTGGAGTTCCCATTCTCAGCGGGATTCCCCTTTAAAGATGCCAAACCCTGTAATTTGAAACATTTCATGTAGCGTGTATTTACACATAGAGTATATTAATTCCGTTTCAGCATCGTTTCTGCTGTCACAGCTTCCGTCTCTTTGGTGTTGGATAAGATTACCACCAAACCTGGGATGTTTTGGATACTTCTAGCTGTGTGTCTCTGTGTGTACAGAACAGGTAAACGTCATGACCACAGCATTCCTGACCATCCTTCTTCCCCAACAGAGATCCGGAATGGGAATCTGAAGGCTATCCTGGGCCTCTTCTTCAGCCTGTCCCGGTACAAACAGCAGCAGGCACAGAAGCAGACCACCCAGCACCCCCAGCACCGACCCCTTGCCCAGCAAACTAGTGCCCCCACGCAAGCTGGACCGAGCACCCATGGGACCCCTATCCCTGTTCAGGCCCAGTCACACCCTCCTTCAGCACACATGTTGAAAGCACAAGCAGAGATGCAGTCCAGGTAAACTCCCCTGCCGTCCCTAATATATGTGAGGTGCACGCTAGGTAATTCTGTGGTTGGGATTTAGTTAGCAGTGCTTTTTATTTGGCTAGGTCAGGGTAGTGCAATTTCAAGCTATTCTTGGGAAGAGCATCTTAAATGTTTTATACGCCTTTAAACATTTAGTGAATTATTCTCCCTTAGCCCCAGTGCCTGAATAATGTATCTCAGAATAATCAGGCAATATGTTTTCTTAATGAAACTGATGTATGCTACAAGTACCGTGAATTCACCGGTGTGTCATTCAGCTCCCAGGTGCTTTCAAGGGCCAGGAAGCTTGGCTTTGATAGTCCATGTTTGTCACTCTGCTCTGCGCTCTTTTCTTCCATCTCCTGTGATGTACTCATTTCCATCTCTCCACTCCTCTCTCTCGTCGTACAGTCTCCCATCCAAAGAGGCTTCTCAGAGCAAACTGCTCAGGTTGTCTCTTGGTCAGAGAAAGTCTTCTAGGTCAGCTCTCGCTCATGCCCCTGCACCCCCCATCCCACACTGCTAACAGCCCCAAAGCATGCTTTTCTTGAGTTCTTTGTAGACTAGACAAGCTTTCGCCTACTCAAAAGGCTCCCCAAACCTTTCGATAAGCCTGCTCCTGAAAGGTGTGCTTGGGAGAGCATATGAGTCAGTCGTCAGTTATTAGCTGTGAACATAAAGCAGCAATAAGGTAACACCTAGGCAGGAGAAATCCTGCTTTGTGAGTTAAAATGAACATCCATATCTCATAAATACAATATGGTCATGGTGCCATTAAGATTGACAATATAATGCATGGTATATAAAATTATTACATCATTTAGTACTGCAGTAAAAAAAAATTTAAAAGTCAGAAAATAAAAAGTTCTAACTTTTCAATTACCCTTTTACTGTGCATAACTTAATGTTTCATCTAAGCCTTTTATAGATCACAATTGCAGTGAAAATCGGTGCATCATCTCCACCTACTGGTGAGATAGCTGTAACTGCAGAGGAATTTCCAGTCTGTCCCAGGAGTAAAGCTTTTAAATGGTTTTTCCATTTGTGGTTGACAGTTTTTGCTTGTTGTGGTTGATATTCTTTCCTGAATGTATACACCCCCATAAGGACTAATACATTTCTTTCTTTTTTTCGATATCCTACATCAGTGTGTTCCTTTTGCGTGACTGAAAACTGGGGCGTGCATGGAATTCGGCAGTGGTCTGCATTTTTTTTCCTCACTGATTTTGAGGAACTACCTCTTTTTTAATTTTATTACGTTTGACACTTTTGTTTCCTTTAAAAATGCTATTAAAGGCCGTTTTGTAGGACATTGCGCTATGTTAGTAAATGCCCTTTCCTGCAGTAAGTGCCTTTGGCTGCTGCTTATTGAATAGAAAACGTGTTACTCAGATGGATAGATCCAGGGATGCATGTGTATTGACTCGAGTAGCTCTTGAGATCAGAATTTAGATGTTTACAAGCTAAGTGAGGATGCTGTAGTTGCCTTACTGGGGCTTCCTGGCTCCGCCTCCATTCGGTCTGGCTGGCTGTTCCTCTCCAACCCCTACCGAATGGTGTCCTCTGTGACACTGGAATATTTCAGTTCTCTTTGGGGAGGGGGAGGGGGTCAAGCCACCAAGCAGAGAGACGGTTTGGGTCAGTTGTGCTCACTCACTCGCTCTCAATCTCTCTCTTCCTGTATCTCCCCCACAGGCTACCGGGCCCCCCCTCCAGGCTTTCTACTGCAGGCAGTGAAAGCAAGACCCGGCCTGGTGCCAGCAGCAGCAGTCGGCGCAGCCAGAGCTTCAACAACTTTGACAAGTCCAAGCCTGGCACTGTGGCCCCTGGGGGCCATGACAGAGGTGAGTCCCTCCTTGCATATATCCTACACAGCGCCATGTGTAGCAGGGCTCAACGCACTGTGTGTCATGACACATTACTCCCGAGACCATTATCAAAATGATCTGTCGTTTATGCCACAATAGCCCTTCTGCCGGTTTGTACCAGATGGGATAGCTTTCGCTCACATTTCACATGATCTGGTCCTTGGCAAAGTAACTCAAATTTTTATCTCTGTCTATTTCTTCTGCATTCAACATCTTGACTACGAATGCCGAATGTTAGTTTACTGTCTGATATATCCCAGACCTTGATACAAACCATTTTTATGAGTGAGTATTATTTGCTTCGCATTGGAGTGGTGATCCTGTTTTGGTTCATCAGTGTATGTACCAAGGCTAGAGTGGGCATTTAGCATCACTCTTTATGTTGTTGGAAATACAGATGAAATGTAGCAGCTTATAATAAATTAGGCTGAAGTTTTGCAGTGATGGTTTTTTTTTTTGACTCTGAGGTTCTTGTCGTTTTTGTTGTTACATTTAACAGGATACCCTTCTGGTCCATTTGCATTGGTGTTGGTGTTTCAGTCCTCTCTGCTTGTTAGATTGCAGGACTTTAAGCTGTCAGATTCCAAGCACGTAGCTTTTCAGGGGCAGGCCCCACAGTCCAGACTGGATTTTAGAGGCTTTATTTTCTGCACTTCAGCTTGGCTCTAACAGCTGCATGCTGATGAGCTCTACTTGCATGTTCATCAGCATGAGCAGGAGCAGGAGCAGGAGGTGGAGCAGGAGCTATAGGCTCTTCTGGCTTCATAGGTGGTATAAACGTGGCATTCAGTATGTCCAGTGCTTTGCTGTCAGCAGACGTGTGAGCCTCCTCTTAAACCAGCAGGGGTGACATGTGGGACACCTCACCTCATGGGTGTGTGGACTTTGGAGCCCAACAGCGCGTATGACAGGAAAAAGCCCAATGGCCTGAAAGGAGTCGAAGCATCGTGGGAAATGGGGGGGGGGGGGGGAAAACAACTGGGACTGATGTGAGACAGTAGAGACAGTAGGGGGGGGAGACACACCAGGCTGACGACACACTGAGCTTCTGCGAGGGGTTACTGCAGCATCCGTGTCCACACCCTGGAAGTCCTGCTTTGGCTGCATGTGCGCAGCTGTGAGGATGGATGCGATTGCTGCTACATTTCACGGCACATTGCTCTGCGGGGAGTAGTCAGCAGTTTAGTCTTCAGAATAATAATGAATATATGAGACAAATCGTTACACTCAATCATCAGCTGGTGAAATTGTAACACTCATTGCTCTAGGGACGTGCACTGAGAGTGGTGTGTTTGGGGGGGAACTTGGGCATGCTGATTCCTGTGAATAATGAATGCTTTCTTTCCCCAGCGTCTTTTGATAAGTGCAGCAATTAGATTTGAGGTGAGGACAAGTCGGGAAAGGGTTAATGCTAGGCAACTCTGTTCCGGGCATGTGGAACACCTATACTCAGTGAGAGTGATTTATCTTTAAGGGGCATGCTGTTAACAGCAGCACCACTACGGCTGCCGTGATGGGGCTTACCACAGTGAGGGCTATGTGGCAGATGTTCTCTGGGAATTCAACCAGACAGCCCCCCAGTGGTCTTGGGCCTATGATGCAACTGCAAGGAGAAGAGTATTAGCATCCTTCTGTACGAGGACAAAAATTGGTATGGCGGATTTATGTGGAAGCCATAGGAAAGTGCATGTGGAGCATGTATGGACTTGATCCACTGAGAAAATGCATGCCATTGGCTGCTTGGATAATCTGTAAGCTGGGGCCATATGATTGGCAGAGTGGTTCACAGTAGCTTGGATAAACAATGTCATCAAATATTCTGTGTCTTTGTTGCAGTGTTTAATTATGCATGTGAACAAGGGCAAATCCTTTCAGCCCAATCTCGTTATGATGAGCCTAGAACTGGGTGACCTCCTGAAGGCCCTCTCAAGTCTGCGATCTGCCAATGCTCTGGCCCCTCGGATCGGCCCAGAGTGATGGTTATGTCTCTGGGTCTGTTGTCAGTCAAACTGAACAGCTCATGTGATGACAGTACTGCTGTAAATGTCTTTATGCCTTGAGTTCCTCCTTGCACAGTGGTTGCAGGAAGGTTTAGTACTAGGAGCTGAGTAGACTGGCTTTTTATTATGTTCATTTGGTCAGTGTGGTGTTAATCTGTGTGAGTAATTTGTTACACAAAAAAACAAAGTTTCTGGAGGAGAAGAAAGCAAAATGACTTGTTTTCTGTTTTGATAGTGAGTGGGTCCTTAAATCCAACAAGGTGATTTAGGTTCCCCTGGAGAAAGAATTAATGATCAAAATGACTTTTCATGTGAGAGCATAGCACATTTGGTTGTTGGTTTTTGTGAGGAGTGCCCTGGGTACCACTGCTGTGCTCCTGCTCTCCCATTTTATGAACCTGGCACGCCTTCATCTGCAATGACATGCTGTGGGGACCCCAGCAAGATTGGTGTGTGTGGCTCATACTGTTGGAGATGCCTTGTATTTATACCTGTGTGTGGGGGATGTTAGGTTCAATTAGGTCATTCTTTTGTGTGCTGTTGCTTAGCTGAGGTTTGTATTCAAAGCAGTCTATGTATTTGTGACTCCGCCTTGCTTGTTTTAATCCCCATTAAGCACCCTGGGTTTCTGGCAACTGCTCTCTCTTCTGGTGCAGGCAGAACTGTGCAAGTATGCAGTGCACGTGTTATTTAGCCTTAATTGTTTCTCATGTGCCATATTAGCCCTGACAGTTATCTGAGGATCCATCTGCTTGGCATTGAGAATCTGAAAACAGATTCACGTTACTACATGTATCACAGACTAGGCTCTAATTAGTGTATTTGTGACTGGCGGATAGCGAGAGAGGGTAATACAGGGTGGTAGGTGGGGGGAGGGGTGGTAAGGAAAATTACTGTGGTTAGAGTGGGACTGATGAGGAGGGGGTCAGGCTGAGTGTGGCTGAGAAGGGGGAGGACTGACAGCCTGCGCAGTGTGGAGACCCTGGACTGCTGGCCCTCTCTCAGCACCAGTGGGCACTGTCAGTGTGCTCTTCATCACTGCATCGCTGCCAGCTGGTGTCATGGGGGTGTGTTGGTTTCTGTTTTTGCCATCTGGGGGGGACTCAGCATTGAATGCAGACAGGGAGCAGCAGGGCGTCGGTCAGTAACCTCAGTAGGTAAGAAGACTGATTTTATGTTAGATCTCATCTACCGTCTTTGGGTAAAGAGGCGTACTTTATATGGGTGCTGTTTCTTCTATCTGGATGTGTGTGTCTGTGCCCGAGCCATCTGATAGGCCAGTCTGATTCTCAGCGAGGTGGACTTGCTCAGTGTCAAATTTCAACCATGTTTGCTTGCCAGGAGCAGTAACGCATGTGCTTTAAAGAAAGTCTTCCACAAGCGAAGGGGGGTATTCCTCTCATCATCTGAGGGGGGGGGGGGGGGGGGGGTGGTTAGTAGGACTAACCTCTCAGATTTGACTGTGCTGCTGAGTTCATGGGGGTGTCTTCCTATTGAGAGTTAAAATTTCACACTGCATCTATACGAGGGTATGATAATCATTAGAATGTTTTGCTCCTGCACTGATGAATTGTAATTGAAAGTTTTTATTTTTTTCCTCTTCCCTGGTTCAGTGTGACTCGAGTTGGTTTCTTCTTACCTGTAGTATTGAGCTATTATTACCATGAACTTAGTTTTGTTGCCATTTGTTCATGTTGGTAGCTGATGCTAGCTCACCTAGCACCACTGAGATAGGTAATGTTAGAGCCCAGCCGAGGGGGGCGCCGTTAATGGTCACATCAGGTCACGTTGTCAGGAGCACAGACGCCCCGGCACTCACTTCTGTGCAGTGATACATTTGGTGGAAAAGTTTAGGTAAGAGACATTGCTGTTGAATTGTTTTGGCGCTTTAATTACCACCGAAAGAAATGCCATTCAGTCCCATTATATTTGCAAAAAGCCTGACATTACTACAACCAATAATAAGGCTACTCTTAGCACAACAATATAGAGGGATAAACAGCCCTACAGCATATCTGAAATGTTTTTTTTTTTGGAGGGGGGGGTGAACTGCCCCTTTAAACTTTTCAATGCCATTAATTTTGCATTTTTAATAATATGTCCAAAGTGTACTGCTCCCAGTGCATACAGTAGTAACATTGTACATACAGGGGCATAATTTAGATGGTATGTGTATTATATAAAAAGGAAATCACAAAGTAATTTGCCATGCAAAGTTTACAGTACAGTATTGTTTGATAAGATATTGATAATAATGTTATCGTCCAGGCTCACAGACTGTTATGGGCTAAGGTTAGGGGGGCCCAAGTATTATTTGTGAATTGTCACATTTGCGGCGATCTGCTGCCCCTCACAAATGTGAATGGGGTACTGTATCAAGCCATGAGTTCCTGTCAATCTCTTATCAGTATAAAAACTAGGGTATGAAAATTAGGACAACTATTCATCAGCATGCACCAAAAAAGGGTGTGACCACATCATGTGTTGGTGCGACCAACTGGGAAAGTTCATTTCACCAGTGCTACCACAGGCAAAGTTAGTCTGGAGACCTGATATCAGTGAAGGCAAGCAGCCGATCTTCAAATTGGTTGTACCAGCTAGTTAACATGGACAAGTTTCAGAATAATGTAAAATAAGCACATTTAAGAGGAGCACAACATCTGGGAATGGGGGAAGTTTTGTCATTAATTGCTGTCCTGTAACTGAGGCCACCCTGCTTGGGGCTTTGCTGGCAGAGAGCCAGGCTGTGTCCTCAAAGCACAGGGCTGGTGAAGTTGCTTCAGGCTTATGATAATATATTCAGTAAGTTAATCAGTTATAGGAAAAACTATAGTCAACTAAGTATTGTCAGTGTCAGCTGACAAATCCCTCTGGAACATTTAGGTACGTTTTGGAGCAACTATGTTTGCACAGCTACTCTTCTGGGGTTATGACCTTTTCTGTATAATGGGTCCCGCTATCCACTATTAGCAAACTTAATAGCCCGTGCATAGGGTTCCTGTCCTTGGGACCGGATACGCTGGATGTTCACTTCAGCATGTGATAGTATTTGGTGTTCAGGAGTATATCTCCGAGACCTGTTCCCCAGAAAACTCTGCCTGCTGGGCCAGGGGTAGTCACTCATGTGAAGCCTTTCTGTTGTATTTTACTTGAGTCTAAATTAAGTCATTATCTTAACTGGGCAATTAAGAGTTAAATGGTAAAACAGCAATTATGGGCCAGACGGATTCAATGTGGGCCTTAACTTTATTCTGTCCCGGGATAAGGAGGTAGGGGATTGTCACCCTTCCTGCTACCATACGGTACATTTTATTTGGAAACTTAAGTAAATTATATATGAAAAGAGGCTTTATTTCAGTTATAGGTAGTGAATTACAAAATGGGTTTATTTTTTATGGACAATTCCAAAGACAGGATTCACTTGATAATGGCATCTTCTACACTGGGTTTACTCCCCAGTAGCAACACAGCAGATAAGCGTGTGACATAGGACATGACCTGACAGGAGGCCTTCCCCAAGCCCCTGGGCGCACAGTGATCGCAGTGTGGAGTCCCACCCTTCACAGACCACTACTCACAACAGCCCTCTTAGTAAGACACTTCATTCATTCGAGTAGGAAATTATTGCCCACATGACCTACTTTCTACCCAGCGGAATCACATATTATTCAAAATCTTCTGCTAATGGGAGAAAACAAGCTTGGTTTTCCAAAATTGGGCATGTTAATGATTTAAATATGTTGTAAAGGAACAGAAACAATTAAGAACTAAGAATTAAGCTAGAGCTTTGACTGACCGCTCACCTAATTTGTAGTACATGACAGAGTGCCATTTCCAGGACCAAATTAAATAACATAGGTATAATAATAAAATTACTATAATGTTAGGTTATAACAAAATGGACAGAGGCAACATATAAAGTTAACTTAATGCCTCACAGCATTTCTTTTGCAAAAAAAAATACTGCTAGTTTAAAGGTTTGTTTGGAAATTTGAAACTGATGTGAAGCGTGTATCATTTTGGTGTGAATCCTAACAGGTTTCAGCTTAAGGTCTCTGCTGGAGACAGAGCACTAACTCAGGGAGCTTAAATATGTATGTGGTCTGTGTGTGACTGCATCACATATATCAGAGTCATACAGTTTTATTTCCCTAAGGAATCCTTTATTGTCAAAGGCCAGGATCGCAGAAATATGGTTAGTGTCAAGCTCTCCAATGAGTGACCATAAACCTCACAACAGCTCTTGAAATGTTCTTACCATGATTACAACACTATGGGAACTTCACAGGCTACGCAAGGTGCAGGTGTGGCTATGAGGGTGTGAAGCTGTAAGGCACTGTGAGCTGGAAGGCAGGCTGCCTCCAAACAGACACCCTCTGTTCTGGTCCAGACACATCATATGGTGGCACTTGCAAGGCATGCTCACTCCTGTTTGTTTTTGAATTTCAAATCGGCCATTGGTCATTGGCCACTTCATCTTATGTTTTTTGTACTGTACCCTCTGGCTTAAGTTAGGCTCTGAGATAATTACTGGAGAGCTCAATGACTCTCAGGCACCGTTTGCTCCACAGAGACTGGTACTACTTGGAGGGTTAAGACTTACATTTGGAATAAGAGGTAAGCTCGCTATAATTCCCAATGTTCTCTGCTTTGATTTAGCTAGGAGCTGGTGCATTCTTCAGGGTCGTATGCTTAGGGTATAGAGAAAGTGAAGGTAGCCTGTCAGGACTATGTGTTGGAGGTGTGTTATTATGCCACAGAATTAAACACCATGAATGGTTGCTGTTTTTCTGCAGCCTTGAGACGGGATGAAGAATGTATAACAAAAATCCTTTCTGTAAAATATGTTTCTGCACATTTACTTGCATACAATATGAATATTTTATTTGCTTAAATATATTGATATACAATGAATTGGTCACAGCTTTTCCATACTACTGTGTTGTGTTAGAGCTCCTTCTTCACGTCATTGCGAATCGTGGGAGGGATTATGGGTGACATCAAGGCAGACATTAGGATTGATGTTATGGTTGACATTAATGTCATTATGGCTGACATTGTGGTTGAGGTCATGGCTGCATTACAAATGACTTTGTGACTGACATTGCAGCTGAGGTTACGGCTGATGTCATGGTTGATGTGACGCCTGACATTACAGTTGGCGTCACGACTGATATTACGGCTAATGTTGCAGCCGAGGTTGTGGATAATTTCATGGTTGACGTTATGGTTGACATTAACGACATGGTCAATGTTACAGCTGACATTGTGAAACTGTCACAGCTGATGGTGCAACTGATGCTACGACTGGTTTCATTTTTGACGTCATGTTTATGTTATGGTTGTCGTTAATGACACTACAGTTGATGTTATAGCTGATATGGCGGTTGATATTCTGGCTTACGTCAGTGACATTACAGTTGACGTCACAGCTAACGTTGTGGTTCATATCACGTCTGATATTATGGTTGGTTGCACAGTTGACATTGTGGATGATATTGTGGCTAATATTACGGCTGATGTTTCAGCTGACATCGTGGTTGACGTCATGGCTAATGCTGCGACTGCTTACAGCTGACGATAGGGCTGATGTTACTGCTGACGTTGTGGTTGACGTCAT
>JAAGVU020000083.1:366044-391647 GCA_011763525.2 Mormyrus iriodes | reverse complement strand
CCCCCTCAGCCCAGTGTCCTTCTCATCCAGGGTGAGAGCTGATTTGTGCTTAGCATCACCTAACAACATGCAGTAGAATAGTATCTCAACTTCGCTCTACTTGCAGCACCTGAGATTTTGACCTTTTCACTGTGACTCTTTGGATGTTTAGCCTGACCAGACAGGACGATTAAAATGCTAAAGAGCTACACATTCCATAAAACATATACACATACATCATAGGATTTCTTCAAATAAGGTTATTAGTAGTCATATATGTAAAAATGTTAAAATATGAAATGGTCTGATCAGACATATATTTTTTTACTTTTTTAAACAGCGACTCTCATTTTTACACAAAGATGCATTTTCAGAATTTAGTGTAGCTTTTTTATTGCATTCCAAATTAATTTAGAGAAATTCAAGTTCTTGCTGAGTAAGATTTGAAGCTGTGGTTTGCAAACCTTTTTAGGTAGCAACTGTGTCTCCGTAAAATGTTTTTTCATTACTGACACTGAGAAAATGGTGAAAAAGCTAAAGGTGAAAAGATGCTTCAGCCCATAATTTCGCTATATTTTTTACATGTACATGTTACTTAACATCAGCTAAATTAAATACAATTATGCATAGATACACAAATGTGTATTTTTACTTGTCATTGTTAGAAACAATTGAGTTGTGCTTGCATACGCACAAGAGCAGGATGGAAGCATCAGGTTTTTATTGACTATTCTTGTTCCTCGTGTTTCTCTTTACTGTTTCCGTCGCCTCCCGTTCAAAGCGTCCGGCTAAGTGAAATGTAGCATATCTGTGGCACTCGAGGGAAGCCGAGGTTATTTCTGTTACTCTCTGCTGTGTGCCTCTCCTTTATGCCGGCCCAGCAGGGGAGCTGCTGTCAGGCTGCGTTCACGTGCCGCTCCCACATACACACTCTCTCACACACGCACATACACAAGCTCCTTCACCTGTTGAAAGCCACCAGCAGATTGCTGACAGGGGCCAGAAGCCTTTGTTCTTGGGCACTTTTTTATTTCCCCTGAACAGACTGTAATTTCATCAATTTTTCATGGCTATAGTTACCATGAATACTTTACATTTCCATGTCTAAACATCAACAAAAAGGGATTTCATGGCCCTAACTCTACCAGGGCAGAAACACTGGCAGAGGGAAGGAAGGAAACGTAATGTTTCACCCCCAAAAAGCAGATCTTTTCGTTACAGTCTGGAAGACACACACAATTATCTTTACAATGTGAAAGAGTTTGTCATACACTAATTGCTTTTCCCATCATTTAGGAAATTTTATTTTATCCCTGTAGATAAAAAGATTTTAAACTATGTATTTAGGTCCTAGTTGTTTTTTAAACTCTCGCATATAGTGAGAATGCCCAAAATTGCTACTGGTGGTCTGTAGCTTGTGTACGGGTCTGGAAATGACTGTCAGTGCTTTGCTGTGGCGGAGACCGTCACTGATAATATATGAACACATGTAAATGCAGTTTAGATTCTATATTTTCAGCCATCAGTGCGTGTGGGATCTTCCTCCACTTTATTCTGGATGTCTGAGGTGTCAAGACGTTGACTTTTAGGAATGGACTGAACTTGTTGCCAGTAGCAACTTAGCAGCTGCTCAATAACATCACCCTCAAGGAAAACATTCAAAGGATTCATATTTCTGACTCAAGGCACTGAGGAGGACTTTTGAATTTTCTTTAAAATCAAGTAATCTGTAAACTGACAGCATACCGCTGTATAATCAGTATGTATTTGTACTTATATAGTTGTAATGCCGCCTCTAACAATTAATAAACATTCAAGTCAGATACTCATTTGACACTTGTGAATGCAGCTTAAAAAATCTATGCCAAAATTGTCTTTTCATTAAATAATACAAAAAAAATCTAAACGTGGCATTTTTCCGTCTTGCTGGGTGAGGCTGTGCAGCAGTGCATGACGTGGTCGTGCTTTGCCTTTGTTAAGGGCCGCACATTGGAGAACAGACGTGCGCATTAAATACCCAGTGTCTGGTCCCAGTGAAGTCTCTCCCAAATTTGTAGCCAGCAGTTGAGGCAGACTGCATTAGACTCTCCAAATGGTACACTTTTGCATTTGAATGTGCCAGTGATCCCAGTTCCTTAGAGACAGCTACACCACTAACATCTTTAATCCTTAAAATACTGTCAGCCTCCCTGAATGCCGCCGATCTAAGCATATGTGTAATTATTCTGTAATGCTCCCCAAAATGTGATTTCTACCATTTGCTTAGTGGATCCCCCCCCCACCCAGTACCCTCCTTTGTAGACCAAATAATTGTTTCTTTTTTCACTGATTCATGAAAGAAAGGCGAAAGCTGCAAATGAACCCGTGTGAGCAAACCACGTATAAACTGGTGATTTACATACTGACAGATTCTCCCATCTTCTCCCCTTAAAAAAATTCTTTATTTGTTTGTTGTCACATTGCAGTCATGAAAAGGCATGTTAAGAGAGGATGAATATGAAGGCGGTTTCTTGGAAAAGAAAAAAAAGTCCTCCTTTTGCTATAATGAATGTGTATAAGTAATCAGAATCTGTGATCCTGGTGCATGCATGTGGAGAGTCATCTTTGTGTGAGTGCGGGAGATGTTCATTATCTTTTTTTAATCAAAGTGACTGGATTTTTTAGCAAGTGAACTAAATGTTTTTTGAATCTGTGAGATATGATTAACCAAAATGAATGTAATTGAGAATTATAGGCAGCATTTGTTAAAACTTGTGCAATCTTGATAATTATAAACCAACTGCCAATATGTTATGAGATTTGATAAAATAGTTTTTGATTTGCAAGGGATAGAATGTGCAGCACATGTAATGTTATAGTTATTAAATTAGCAGGAATTCCAAAACAATGTGATTGCAGTCAGTTTGAATTGTTTAGCTATATTTTTAGAAGAATTACATGAAGACTTTTCAGAATGAATATAATTCTGACCCCTCTCTCTGTCCTGGTCGCTGCTTGAATTACCTGACTTAGTTTAGCACTTTGCCCTAAAATTTAGGGTTGAAAAAGTGTTGCTGTGGATCTTGAACATTCACTGTAAATCAGAGCCAAACACAGTTGCTCTTGGATCTTTATATCAAAGTTCATGAATCATTTTAATAATGGGAACTGGCTTTGTGGGCCTAAATAAAGAAGGTAATATTACACCACAGCCAACATTTAATTTGAAGAGACTAAGGAATGTGGAATTAACTCACAGCTAGCAAGGAGGAAGGGCAGTTATCCAGAAGGTGGCATACATTTGCATGTTGGGTTCCTATAAGCCGCTAAACCCTATATATACATTGAGTTGCATCAATGAGTTCCAGTTAATTAGCTAGAAGTATCACCTTGAGGAGGACTTTGAAGAAGTCACATTCATCCCCTTTGCACTTTCTTACTGCGGAATAATGAGCAGAGATGACATAGGCAAAGGCAGCTCTCTCCAGTTTTAATTTGAACCCTCTCTTTAATAGACGGAGTCATTGTGTCTAATGGGACATTCTTTTGGCGCAGGGAGGCCTTAAAGTGCAAGTCAACAATGCGTCCACTACTCCGGAGACGAAAGAGAGGAATCCAGAGAAGTGGAGGGTGCTTCTGATTCTGGCGTTTAATTAAGACACTTCACTCAGTCTATAGTGCTTTCTTTTCCATAGTTTGAGATGAGAGTGTTGAGACAATTCCTCTGAAAATGAAAGTAGGGATGAGAAGACTGTTTGAAGAGAAAATTAGCCAAAGATTAATTAAAATTTGCAGTTGTTACTCAAGAGCAATGTGTTTGCCATTTTTAGGACCGTGCACGTATGGTGAGTGTAAGAAAATGTGTTTTAAGTTACATTGCAAAGAGGCATTCCACAAACCGCTGACTGATTTGGATCAATCACTTAAATAGTTGGGTAATTTCAGTGTTTTGACTTGTGCGTGTCTTTGTAATACAGTTAATGCTCAGTTAGAGTATCTATAATACATACATTTGAATTTGTAATTTGTAATATTCTCTTTGATTGAATTATAAAATATTTTATTACATATTTTGTATCATTCACTTGTAAATATTCAGTTCAGACTGTAAATAAGAAGTTTGAAGAAACAAAAATGCAAGTAATTTGACATAATGAAACAATAATTATTTAGACATGATTTTGTTTCAGTTTTTTAAATTCTTTTTGGAAAAATGCCTATATAGTATAATCATAGCAGAAAATCCATTCAGTTTAATGATATTAATTAACAAATAACAGAGTTGGAATTTCACTAAATTAAACTTGAATTACAAATAATAATCTAAAGCCAATTTAACTTTGTTTTAATATAAAACCAGATCTGATTTTGTCAGTGCATTGATATTTTTGTTTCCAAAATATATCAGTCTCCATTTCCTGAATGACCGCAAAACCAACAATGCTGGATTAACTTAAATATTTATAGCAAGCTATGAAAATGTTGGTAGGAACATTTCAGTTTGAAGCAGAAGTAACAGCTTGTGAGAGCTAAATCCCCCCTCACAGAAAGGCTGTGTTGATCTGAATAAATTCAATTTTTAAAAATCTTGCCTTGATCTAAGCTTGCTTAAGTTCCCTAAGGTCCAGGGACTCTAGGGGTCAAGGCCAGTAACAAAGGGTAGGGAAATCTGCCCTCTCTCATATTTCTTTGGAATATGTCGTAAGCTCCCACATTGCCACCAAATGCGTCGGTAATAATAAAGATTAAGAACAGTAGCTCTAGAGGAAAGAGCCTTTCAGATCTTTTGGGGCTTAACCTCGGCTCATAGTGTTCAAGTTCAAGAAAGGCACAGAGATCATGCCCCCTTATCGCCTAACAGTCATTGTCTGCTGCTGTTCATTTCGGCTGTCTTTGAATGGGATCTGTGTGTGATTAAATCAGAGACACTATCCCCAGTGGAACAGGTCCAGCAATGTATTTATCATTACAGAATAATGAAACTTGTTCACATAGAAATGTCTATTCTAGGGTATTTCTGAGCTTTTTTTCTTCTGTCTGTGAGCAACCTTTGCTTTTGTTACTGTACATTTATATATTTGTTTATATATAAATATGGATTAAGATCCAGCAGAGACATATATTGATGATATGTAATGCATAAATCTGTTGCATGTAGAGATGTCTTAGCAATATTTGATGAACAAAGGCTGTATTGTTATTCAAAATGATTCTTCCAATTAAGAAGCGTAAAGCTAATTATCATTTTGATAACACATTTTTGCATATTGTGGTTACTATACTATAATTAGTCAAAGTAACTATTATTTTAAGTTGCTTTACAGGAATTTATAAAAACTAAGTTTTTATAATAAGAGGAGATTAGTGCATGTGTAAGTGTATCAGGTCCCAATTGTTGCTGCATATCGCCTGCCGGTGTGAAATCCTCTTCAGCACATCGGTGACTCAAGGGTTTGTGCTCCATGCAGGTTTTTCCAGATTGAAGCCAATGTGGTGTCAGGCCTGACACCCATGTGTCTCATGTGCTAACAAGAGTGCGTTCTGCACGGGCCGTGAGCTGGAGGAACCAGGCCCACATGATGGCCAGATTAGCTGGAACAGATGGAAGGGTCACACTCCAACAACTCTACACAGGCACATAAAGACAATGTTTAAGTGGAGTTCATTGGCTCTGACAGATACTGTCAATCAAACCTTGTGCCCCTCACCCGAACGCTAGCAGGTCCTCTTTAAAGGCCAGGCGAAGAAAAAGAAAGACGCATTGTTGATGCGCTGAAGTCTTCCTCGTCACCATCGTTGCATTCATCAACTTAACTCACCAAAGGACCACAGCAGATGCGAGGACGGGGGTGGGGGGGGGGCTGTGACTGACTGTTTCACTGCACCCAGCTTCATATCAGTCAAGCCTACAGAGCACAACTGCTTTCAGTACTCTGGGCTTTTTCATCTTACTTAAATTATTATTATTATTATTTGATTTATATTATTAATATAAATCAAATTATTCTACACTTCAAAAACATTGATTTGCCTTCTTGTTAAACAAGGCGAGTGCTTCCAAAATAGTTCACTGATGGCAGTGAGTGAATGCTTTTCTCATTGGCTGGTGTGATCTGGGGCCGACGAATCCAAAGCCTCAGAGGAGGATAATGTTTCATTTCACGGGGCAGATTTTTATCCAGGATATGGAGTATCAATTCATCCTCACTCCCAAAATCCCTCTGAGATGTGCTGGCTGAGACAGCTCCGTCACAGCAAATCAGGGGTCTTTATGGCACAGCTAATAATTAACTGCCTGTTAATATCAGGAAGCCCCCAGTTGCTGCTTCAGCAGGTCCTACTCTGTCTTTTTCCTTATTTAAAGAGAAGAACAATGGAAAGGAAGGAAGGAGACGTACAAAACCCCACCAGCTGTGTTTCTAAAGCATGATAAATAAGCTTTACTTTAAAACATAATAAATAAGAAAAGGCACTTCATCGAAATGCAGCAGAAAACAGTTTCCCTCAGCACCACAGAAGGATGTGTGTAAGTCCTACTGAACGTTTTTCTTGAAATGTAGAAATGTAGAAATGTAGAGATGCAAAATTGAAAAATCAAAGCATTATGTGCATATGTGCGGCACGGCCTTGTGGATG
The DNA here is from genome assembly GCA_011763525.2 of Mormyrus iriodes. NCBI lineage: Eukaryota > Metazoa > Chordata > Actinopteri > Osteoglossiformes > Mormyridae > Mormyrus > Mormyrus iriodes. Next base: position 385,053 of record JAAGVU020000083.1, on the reverse strand, counting down.
GATTAGATTTGGAATTTCTGCAGTTATCTGTATCTCTTAAGATCAACAATGCGGATGCATGAATTAACACTGAATGTAAAGGTTTCAGCAATATGATAATTAAATACACATATATAAGCCAACATACTCAACATATACATTTTCACATGAAAAACAAAGAACAGTGAATAATACTTTTTCCAATATAAACATCATTTGTTGTTTAAATCCAGGAGCCTTCCATATTGAAGCAATTAATGGATTTCCGAAATAAAGATACCGCTACGCATACATAAAAACCACTTCATCACATGAAAAAATGATTTATGAAAGAACAAAAATTGATGCGATTTCTCTGTACCTGGAGCTGTGAGCAGCAGAAAAGGGCTCTGCTTTAAAGGCAGGCCCCTGCCCAGTGGCAGGCTCCCATTGTGTGGCTGTGGAGAGGGGTGGAGCCGCCGGGCTTTGATTATGAACAGGGATTCATTCAGAGGCATCCTCAGGCTGGCCTGGGAGCTGCTCACATCACCGGAAAATTCAGTAGGAGAAAAAGTTTATGGAAGCGAGTAGGAGTTTATTCACCAGCGTCAGAGGCTTTTCAGGGCCGTGAGTGAGAGGCTATAAGGGGGCAATCAACCATGGGCTGGGAATTATCTCTGTGGGTCTCCCTACCTGTGACGACCCCTCAAGTGCAGCTAAGAGTCTCATTCATTGAAAGGAAGAACAATGGCCAAGGGGGACAAACAATTCCGAGGAGTCTATCATTCTGTATGGTGTTATCTTAGGCACTGAATAAAACCAGGCTTCCCCCTTTCTGCCTTGTAGTCAGCACTATTTTCAGGAGCCAGTGGTACTTTTCAGACCTCATTCAGAACCTTTCAACAGGTTCATGAGGGCAAGAAGTGCAGTATATAAAAAAAGGATAATAACTTCACTTGACTGCGGCCGGCCTGCGGCACCAGGAACTGAGCAGCCAAGCCTGCGTAAACTCACCACCTCCGCGTGTGGAACCACAGCAGAATCTAAACACGGTGCCCTGTGTTCGTTGTGAAATAACTTGCTTCGCACATCGATATGTATCCCAATCTGCTGCCTTTGCTGGAGTTCAGTATTCAGATTACCTTTTGCTTAAATTTCATGTTGACTTTGTTTTGGCAATATTTAATTTTTCCAATAATGTTATGAATTCAGAAATAATTAAAAGAATTATAAAAATGTATTTGTGGTAATGTACATTGTGTGCTAGCAATGCATATAGAGAAGTAACAAATGTTTGAAATTTTTGGTTAAAAGCAGAGCAGTTGGGGCATAAATTACTACTGGATAAACAGAGCAATGTTTCACCGAGATGTGAGTGTGTGTGTGTGTGTGTGTGTGTGTGTGGAGGAGGCTTTGCTTCCACACTACGGTGAGGGGTTATAAATGGGGGCTTCCTGGCCACCAGTGCCCTACCTCACAGAGACAGGGCCCCTGCCTGTGGGAAAGAGGAAAGCATGACTTATCTGAACATATGGTTTTGTGATTCAAGTCAAAATGTCTGAGCCCTGTTGCATCTGGTGCCATTTCAGTTTGTTAGAGATGCCACACAAGGCTGTGACGAAAGGAGAAGAAACGGAGAAAAATACAGTTATTACACACTCAAGGGCCATTTTTTCGGCTCATTAGCCAGTGGCCTCCGTGACCAATCAGGTTTTGTCGCCATTTCTGGGTCATTATGCCTTAATTTTTTTGCATAGTTATTCAGCCGTCACTTGAGGAAAAATGAAGGGCAAGAAAATACTGCGCTTCCAGTAAAAAAAAAAAAGTCAGTCAAAAATAAACGTTGAGACAAATTGGGGAAAAGGCCTTAAACTGATGAAATGAACATTGGTTTAAAAGGGGACAAAGAGGCACTGGATTGGATTATAGACTTGCTTCTTTTATATGAAAAACGGGGTCCTTACTGATCACCACTTGCTGGGTGCGTTTGGGAAGATTGGACATCTGAAAAAAGATCTGTCTGTCCTCTCTCGTGCTAATGGCTCGTTATGTTGCGTTCATATGCACAAACACACGTGCACCAATATATGCACACATTGCTTTTTTAGAAAAGTCTTTAAGCAGCATAGGGAGCTGTAGCAGGGCAGAGCTGTGAGACTGCCTCCCCTCTGCGGGTCAATGCCTGGCTAGTGTTGATAATGAGGCCATGAGGAGGGGGAGACACTAGTGTCAATCACAGCACCCAGCGACACAAAGGGCCATAATTGGCGTGGGTCCATCTCAACCCTCCATCCCAGTAGGCCACCGGCCCCCACAGCCCTTTCCTGCATCTACCCCACCCAACTGCAAGCCATTTATCAGGGCCAGAGGTAGGAAAGACCCCCCTACCCCCCGCACACACTCCTCCCAGGCCCCGCTGTACCCCCTCCCATGCCAGCGGGCGCCGCACACAAAAATGCTGTGTGGACCGTGGCAGACGTACCATGTAACAACAAATTTATAACAGGCACACCATGGAAATGGTTGTGTCAATAAAATGACTGATAGTGAGGCAAGGAGCAGGGAGGGGGCTGGTACTGGCCGGGTACAGTTTTGGTCTTGGGGAATATGGTGTGTTAGACAGAAATAATTGTAGAAGAGTGCCCTTGTGTGGGGACCATTCCAGGCAGCACCGAATGGGTGTAAGATCTGAATCATTTTTAACAACAGAGGCACTGGACTGTTTCATTTGTTTTATATTGACCTTATGAATTTTCCTTGCTTTTAATCATCGCAAATAATTTTATTTTTGTTTTCATTTGTATTCTAACTAGTGCCATTATGCACTTTCATTTCCGATGTACATTTTCAAAACTTAAAAAATGTGGATAAGCAATTCCAGAACCCTAAAAAATTGCCAGTAAATGCTGGTTTATCCATAGATTCCAGTTTATGTAGCAGAATTACTGTGCAGCTTGCTTAAATAACACCATAGTTTCCATGAAACACAATCAAACTATAGAGCAGAACGTTGTTTACAGAAGGTCTCATTTTAAACATTCCCATTTTGGCCATGCTGACCCATCCTGTCTCAATGTGTATGACCAGACCTCCACAGGGCTTTCTTCTTCCGGAAGTGGTTTTGTATTCATGCCTAATCTGCCACTATTGCCTCCCCCAGGCTGTAGCTGCATTGTCATCTGAAGGAGTTTAGCTGGGAATCAGAGCAGGACCACCAGCAGTCTGTGGCACTGGGACCTGATGTACTCATATTTCACCATGCTGCTGGTGGCGGACTGCATCCGCATGACCTTTCTATGGTGCTGACGTATAGTGGCACTTTGGGAAATATCATAAATTAATCGTCATACTCATAGACACTCATGCCACTTCGTAACATTAGTTGTATGTGCTGTTATATAGCTACACCAATGCAATCTGCATAAAGTAGAAACACTGAGTTATAATTCCACTTCTGTTAAATTATAATTCCACTTATTCTTCCAGTCTGGGTTACTGTATTTTCTACAATAGTTCAAATTAATGTATTGTTTCATTAACCCCTTAAAAAAACAAAAAAAAATATTGTATTGTTTTTCTTTTCTTTTACCTTTTCACAAATGCCTTAACAAGTACACTTAATCAATACTCCAGAAGTTTGCCTAAAACTGAACCAGCCATGTGTATAGTCTCTGAATGAATGAACTGCCAGGCACCAAGCACAGTCCTAATTCCTGGTGTCTAATACAAAGCCAGCAATTATATGCTAATCAGTGTAACTTACTCATACCTTTCTCTTCCACTTTCTCCCTCTGTCAGTACAAGTTGGTGAAGTGGCAAATGTTTAGTCATGCCTCCTTATTAAGTCATTAGCTCTTTCTAGGGTCATGCTAAAAAGGGAGACTGCTCTGCTGCTTGCTTTGAGTGCTTCTCTGGAATATTCCACAGTAGACCGGTTTAGATAAAAGATCTGAGATTTTAATTGATTATTACAAATAGCTATTATGATTTTAATTATTGTATTTTATCATCTGCTCTGTCAAGATGAGGATGATTGTTAATTTAATTTGAGCCAGCTATGAAAAATATGAGCCCATTTTGTTTGAGATTAATTTTAAGATGAATAATTAAGTGTTAAGTGAAGCTTAACAGAATAATATGGATTCCACGGCTGGTCTAAAGCACAATGATTACAAAGTGGACAAGGGGATGAAGTAAACCAATAAGATAAAACTTCACTATGTGGAATGTGTATAATTATTCAACTGAGTTTGAAGCATAGCACATGTGTGGACAGCTTAAATCGAATCAGGAGATCAGGTAGGAGAAATAGAATAGAAATAGTAAGGAATAGAAAGGTAGTCCTGAGTGGCATCTTATAAATATACTGTACAATCAACAAGATGTTATTCTGATCATTCCAGCAGTAACATTGTTCAGGGGTGCCACCATGTTATATAGGTTAATAAAGAAGTTCATTTTTATAAAATCAAGTTCCTCAAGTGCTGTCATCTTGAAACACCCCCCTGCTCCCATTTTCTCCCCACACACAGCCCCATACACCCCCATCTCCTTCGCCATGTCCTTTGTTAATCTAATGTACATTTACTAGTTGCTTGGCCAGGGACATCTGCTCCGTGCAACCAGTCAATATTGTGGAAAAGTTCAAAGCAGCCAGTTCATTAGCTGTGTCAGCTTTACAACCAGAAGGTAACGGTCTGAAAGTGAGCAACAACAATACAGGACAATGGTGGCCTCATCAAGCAGTGATTTATCATGATGGGGAGCCCTGTTTAACCTTTGGCCAACACTAGCCTCCTTCCCCTTGAAAGACTCTATTGTCAGCCACAGGAGCTCCAACTGTGTGAAAGAGAAAAAGATGATGTAGTTAAAGTCAAATTAAATTTTAAAAAATCACAATAAATGGAGAAGGTCTCTAAGGAAGATGGCCCAGAGGCTTGGGGAACGCACAGGACTTTGCACTTTTCCAATAGCGCCCAGCAGCATTATGTGACTTTCCATACTTTAAGCGCAGATACATTTTTGAAAGCCCCAGTATGTTTCGTCTCACACTCTTGGGCTGCGTGGTTCTCATTCACGCATCAGCTTTTTTGTGTGTTAATGGCCTGTTTATCGTAGCTTCCTCTCACTTTAGTGCAGAATGAATTTCTTTATCCAGTTTCTCCGTCTTTGCTGAATTTCAATCTGTTCGACTCTTATCCAGCCTTCTTCTCTTAGTTTGACTCAAGGCAATAAAAAAAAGATTAAATAAAAATCTTCTTGAGTAATGACGCAATTTGCTACCTACATACTGTAATAGATATTGGGCCATGCTCCAAGTCCGCATATTAACATTTCAAAAGTGTTAATATATCTAATAAGAATAATATATACTTAACATATTGTTAAAGTTAATGGCATATTCGACACAGCCCATGTGGCGTGTAAAGTTCTGTGCAAGGGGTTTCCCCCAAAAGGCCCACCCCCGCATCCATTTGCTTAAATAAATCTCAGTGCAAGCAGGGTGGATAATGTATCAGCCGTGGTTTGTAAACTGTTTTGTTAACAATGCATTGTAAAGAAAAAGGAGAAGAGGAAAAAGCAGTCCAGCGCTGAATGAGGAACAGTTGGGAGGGTGTGGAGCGAGGCCTGTTTGGGACAGGGCCCGGCTATGCCCCCCCACCCCCAACCCCGCCCCATCCTAACAAGGCCCTCGCTTAGTCACACCACCTGCCTCCTCCATTCTTCACACACATAACTGGCCCTGACAAGCCGAGCAGACGGAGTCTCCCGGGCCCAGTGCCCCCGGGGGTGGCGGCAGACGCAGCGATGGGAGCTTCGGCCAAAGGAGGCCACAAATTGAGTGATCAATAAAATTCAGATCACAGGCACCATCGTGGGGTCAGCCAATGTGGCTGCCATCGTCCTGGGGCCTTTGTCCCCCCACCCCACCCCGTGTCATTACCACTCTTTATCTGCTCATTACTGCTCACACTTTGCGCCTGGTGTGGAGAATCGGCCATGGAGAGAACACTGGAGTAATTAGGCAGCTTTGGGAGCAGGGCGTGTGTGGGACAGCGCCGTCGAAGGTGTCGTTTATGAGGCCTAATGGAGCTCACTCTCTGATTGGATTGCAAAGACATCATGCATGAAAAAACCTGGGGAAAATAGTTGACCGGGCAATTTAATGAACATTTACAGTTTCACTGCTGGTATTACTATACCTGCAATGGGTCTTGCAAGAACTCAAGAGGGCCAATTTGTTAAGTGTATGTAAGGAACAGTGCACACTGTAATGCTCCAGCCCTATGAATGTCTCACCTTCCTAAAGAGCTCTGACATCAGGGATGCCCAAACCCACAATATCTCATCATTAAAGTGCTCTGTGGCTCTAATGGGCTTGATCCTGCTTGGCAGACAAGAATTCCCAGGAGGACACTACAGATCAGGTCGGATGAGGAGCTGATAAGCCATTAGCCCCACTCCCTGCTGACTGGCCAGTGTGTGGCCAGCAGGGGCACGCTAACACCGCCCAGGGCCCAACCCTGCTCACACAGGTTTTTTTTCCACTCTCCTAATTGGCACCAAAGAAAATTTTACAGGGTCATGACCAGAGGGAGTTGATGATGACACCTGATCCAATCCCCACTTAAAATCATTTGCTGTTAATATGTCCCGTCAGCTCAAGTCACTACTGTTTCATGATTGTACCTTTGAGGAAGAGTTCTTGAAGTAGTGCACAGTGCAAATGACAAGGGTAAACACTGATTTGGCAGTGATGGACACATATTGATTGCCTCAACAATGTCACATTAGACACTCTAACAGAACAAATATATTCTAAGATTTAAAAAATACCTAACACACATGGCTAACTAAAAACTAATTTTGTATATACTCAGTTGTAAATAAAACTGAATTTAACTGAAAGCACAAGTCAACATATAGTTCTGTACTTCTGCACACTCAACAATTGTGAACATCCCTGATTAGATTGTATGACCATGTAGCTGGGATTATGTTCTGATAGGTAGAGAAAGGTTTCTTTTACACCTTTCCCCATATCAGTTACTTTTAGGAAAAGAAATAGAATTTACTGATATAGTTCAGAAGAAAGCCTGGATTTGGCTCATGCACCTGACTAGAAGAAATGCAGAAACCGCAAAGAAGTAGGCAAACAAATATTGGCTTTTATGTTCAGATAGAGTCTGTCTTAAATTCTTCAATACTGTTCTGAAACACATCCAGACAGTGAATCTCACAAGAGGTATATGTTGCTGAAGACTGATTCTGTCTTCTATCAAAAAGAAAAGAAAGTAGTTAAAGGCTTCAGGCTAGTCTCACGTAACATAATGACATTATATCACACAGGCTGGGACAGAAATGTCGTAGTTTACTACAGCTGTACAAATAACAAAATGCATTGCTATTAAGATTATGCAGTCTCAGGGAAAGCCTTCCCATAATTCCATTCTCTTTATGCTGAATCTAAAACATTTCAATTTTACTTTAAGTAGCTTTCGGCACATCTGATGCCTGGATTCCAAAAGCAGAGAATTAATAAAATAAGAAAGAGGCTTCCAAGGTGTTTATAAATTTCAATTATCTCTTGCTTTCGGGCCACAGATTGAGTGTGGTCTGATTGGGCTGCCCCTTAAGTAGCACTTGAAACTTTTACTGCATTTTTTGCAACAGTGTCCACTCTCCTAAGTCTTGGAGGCATTTTCTTTGTAGTAGAATCTACTTAGCTTGGTAAGTATACAGAGGTGCTGAGGGTTAGGTCCTGGGACAAAGACATATCCCCCCACTTTTACAAAAGTAGCAGGGTCCAAAGAGGGAACAAAATTGGAAAACTGAGCTGCCCGACTCCTGAGCAAACAGACCAAGCTAATGGATCAGCCATCTTCTCCACCCCTCCAATTACCCAGATCCAGTAGAAAGAATATGGTTGCATTGGTTCACACCAATTCTAATTCTTTTAATCCCTTACACACATATAAACCTCACATTCACTAACATTACTTCATTACACAGCCACCCAGGCAGTGCAAGTGGAGGAATGAAGCCTGCCAGCTGTGAAAACCTGCATCCTTCAGGTCTTAATAAGCTAATGAGGAATATGCAAATGCTGGGGGCTTATGGGATTACTACTTGTCTGACAGCAGTCCACCCCACCGTGATAGCGCACTAATACAGGTGTTAGTAAACCGGCATTAAGCATTGACTCATTTAGGCCTATTCATACTGTGATTCTCTTCTCAACACTGCCATTTGTAGCTGCTTTTGCACACCAGTAGGGAGGCTGGTTTGTACTGTGGTGGGTCTGCCACGACCCCATTCCAGTTCCCCTGGACCAGTCCTGCCTGGATCCATTTTAATGAAGCTCCTAGGGGTTTCTACTGGGCAGATGCCAGGTGCCATGCTGACCAAGCTCTCTCTGCTTTTTATGCCCCACAACGTTATATTGGACTTGTTCTTTTTCAATATGCTTTAACTATTCCCTAATTTATGTCTTTTTGCCTTCCTGGCTATGATGAAGTGTCAAAAATTTAACTGATCGTAAATTATTATCACTTTAGTATCATATATTATGTCATATAACTATAATATTCTCTATATGTCTTAAATGCCAATTTACTAGGTTGTATAATATATGCAGTGTTGAGCGTAAGTATGTAAAACAGCAAAAGAAATGGCTAGTTGGGAAACCTTTAGACTATTCCCGGAAAACAACAAAAGGATGATTTAAAACAGCAAATAGATTTGCCAAACACAAATATCGATTAAGAGGCTTTTATGTGCAGTGTCCCATTCGACACAGAAGAGAAACAGACTTACTTTCACTCCTTCCTGGGAAAATCACTGCTTTTATTTGTAGGTCTGGCTCACAAAAGTAACCATTTCAACTAGAAAGTAATGGCACAATCTTGTCATCTTTTCAAATTTTTCTGACTACATAGCTTAATACCTCTGCTATCACAGGAAAATAAAATTTTCAGAAGACAAAAAGATTACACTGCAAATGTTACTTTGAGTTGTTTGGTGATGGTATTCCTCCTGCTGCACAGTCAGTAGATCAAAGCATTAAGAAAATCTGACTTTAAAAATCCCATCGTGTTAATAGGTGCTGGGCAGAGCGGTGAGAGCTGCCTCAGATTTCACACACCATACTATGTAATTATACACAGAGAAGTCACTGAAGTCAGAGAAGACAACAACCTGGGGTCATGATTATGTGGATGGTATTGACTAAGTACAAGAAACTGTCGAGAAATCCCTAAGGAAATCGTTTAAATTTTTCAGAATATTATTGAGTGCTCAACCACAAGTGTAATCTACACTGAAGCACCACTGGGTCAAAGTTCAAATTCCACTTTGATGTGCTTTTATTTATTTTGGATGATTTCGTAGAAGAGCCAATACGACTTTATTTCTTAATTTAGCATTACCTTATCTGTCATGTGTCCCCAACATATGATCTTCTATTACATGTAACTCAAGAACTATTGTTCTGCATGATAAACAGTTGTCAATGAGGGTGTCAAGTTATGAGACTAATTAATTTCCACATATTGGAAGCAGAAAGCAATTAATAATAACATAAATGTATTTTATTTATGAAAACATTGCAAGATAAACCTCTGTGGTGCCTCATATTCTGATAACTGGGATTATCTCTGGCTTCTCTGGTTGATTGTTCAGGGTAAAGTATCAGAGGAGTATATTAATGAAGGCAATTGTATAAGTGTTATGCAAGATAGAAGGATGAATAATGTATGATAATGAGCACGTTCGATGGCTTTTTCACCTTTCTAATGTATTTTAGGACTGATTGAAAAATAACTGAGATAAATCAAATTAAATGTGTCTGATTTGTATATACTTTACTATTTTATAAACCAAATAGATAATTTGGCTTTAGTTAGGAATTTACTTCAATTACAGACTGGATTGACATGTAAGGTAATTTTATCCAAAGGAAACATATGTTGATCAGTGGGACCAAACACAGCACAATAAATTAACACCTGATTATATATACTGTAGGATTTCTAAATACAATAACCACGATAATATGCTTATCTATTCTGTCTTTATTATTTAGTGATAAATAAATATAATACTAATAACTTTGGTCAACAAAGATTTTTCCATAGAACAACTAAAGGGTGTCTTTTATGTACTTTTTAATGCTGATTTTAGAAATACACTTTTTAAGACTTTACACAATGGTGCAAAGTATTGTAATGTTGTTTTGCCTGAGTTTTATGGCTGTAATATGGACAGGATCCTGCACTCTTTCTGATATGGAAACACAATATCAAGGCAAGTGGACTCCCAGGATGCTGGCTGACTTCTGCTGGACCCTTAAGAGGGATGTTCCTGAGGCCAAGTACAGCAGAAAATCATTCACTTCTACCTTTCAGATGAGTCACTGCCACCATGCACATATACTGTAAATGTATACATAGTGTAAGTTTAATTATGTGACTCAAAACCCTTGGGTGATAGGGAAATTCCAATTATATATTTGAATTCAGTACAAAAATACTGTAATATTCACCTCATTCACTCACCTCTGTGTGACAAAAACAAAGTAAACCTTTGTTGACCAGCGTAAATATAGGTCTAATAAAAGCTGACTTAGTGATTAACCTTCATGCTGAAGTGCTGATTAATTACCTCCAGTACTTAGATGTCTGAAATCATCCCAAAATACCACATTGGAACAGGAATGTTTGTTTTGACAGATACGAAAAAGTATCCTGACCTTTGTCAAATTTTTCATCAGAAATTTAAATGCATAGATTTAACAAGTAGCTGTTGAGTGTGTTTATGTGTGTGTCTGTGTGTTTTTATGTGTATATGTGTGTATATGAGTATTTAAACTTTTGTTTTGCATATGTGGTGCAGAATTGAAAAAGGGGGTTTATCAAAGCAGAAGTGAATGAGGAAAATTATACTGTGTGATTAAACATAGAGTTGTGAATTGTGGTTCAGGTTTGCCATTTGCAAAGAAATGCATGGTCTCACTTAGTTGCCTGTACAAAAGGAATGGCCGAGATGGACAGATGTGCTATACATAATGCTAGTAATAGTTACACCTGCTGAGAAGTTCTTTTAGTAAGACATATGCCCATCCAGAGTCTGAGTAATCTGTTTGTTGTTTAAGGAGTCTATTGTTCTAACTTAGTGCCAGACTGCAAAGCAGGTTTCATTGCTGCTTAACAGTAGGCTTTGCCAAAAAGCTCATTTGACCTGGATTAATAGTTGGGAAGGTCTTTCTCCCACTGTGCTGGTTCTTGATCTGATCTGTCTTAGACAAGAACAGTTAGGAAGGAAGTGTCCTTCAAAATCTTTCAATGAGCTGCATTGTTTTACAAACTCCTTTTTTCCTGGTTTAATTTAGTAAAAGGATAGGTTCCCTTTAATGAGAAAGCTAAATTCCACAGTCACCAGGAGATGGTCATTTTAACTTACACCCTGAACCACACTGTTATACCTTAACACAATGAATCATACGATTTGACCACAGCATCTGGCCCCAATTATACAATATGACCATAATATTTGAAAAATTATGCAAAAGGACCAATTTCCAATGTTAACAAATGCAAATTGGAGGGGTCACAAGCAAAGCTACAACAAAGTCATGTGATATATTCTTTTCTTCTCTTTTTGATGCCAGTCCCCAGATGACTGGGGAAAGATAGCTATTAATGACATATCATTGGACAATCAAACCGTATTTGACAGTTGCTTTTGATGGCAAGAGACCAGGCCTAATTGAGCAAATACAAACAATAGGATCAGCTGTGTGGAATCTCACCCACGGGGCTTAGTTTTCCCCAGCCTATCCCCTCTCACCTACAGCGTCAATGAATGTGACGGTGATTCTGCCATTAGGAAACAATGACCAGCAGATTGTTCTGTCAGACTCAATTAATTGCCATCATTAGCATCAGATTTTAAGGTAACGGTGCTAAGCATGGCCTGCTTCTGTCTGCAAAGTGACATGGAGTGGAAACACTGTATCATCTGTAACAGTAGCATTCAAAAGCTGAAGAGAGCAGGGAATAATCTTAATGTATCATAATCTTGTTATAACTATTTAAATGTAGTCATTAAAAATGTTAACTCGTTCTGTGTAATTAAACTGCATTATGTCTACATGGGTAATGCTGTTGCAGTGGGGCTGCTGTTGTTTTTTAAAATAAATGGTCATATCAGAGTAACAATTAAATAGCCAGTTGTGGGTAAGAAGCCTTTTTAGAAATTCAAACAAATCACTCAAGGTTCTTTTGGAGACTGAATTAACCACCCTATGACAGTGTATTAAAAATCACCCAAATTGCTATTTATTAGAAAACCAATATTGTCTGACATTTTGAGACAAGTGTATTAGAAAAGAATGAAACATAAAGCAACCGGAAATCCAATCCGGTTTTAAACAGAAGCCATCCATGTCCTGACGGCTGATCAATGAATGACAATGAATCAACATGTGCAACTGACAGAAACTCAACGTTAGCCCCTTCCCCGCTGCTGGCTGCAATTAATACCTACTGGTAAGAACAATGAGGCGACATTTCCTTTTCATAAAGAGGCAATTAGAGACTCCTCTGTCATCGCAGCTTCAAAGATCAAGGCTCGGGATGTAGGAAGCTGTCAGTCAGCCTATGTTGAACGGAATATAAGATGTAAATTAATAAACTAAAGTAAAATAAACTTTTTTTTCTGTCTGCATTTTATCGTGTCAGAATTTATAGGTACGTACTCATCGAATTATCTGCTTTTCCTTTACATGATTTTAGACGTTCCTAACGAATCATTTAACGTGCATGACTGATTTAGATTAGATTAGAATTTCCGACAAATTCATCTGGACATTAGACAAATTTACAACAGATTTACCGAGAGGCGATGCAAACTTTTCAGGAACCCTTTTTAGTTCATAAGGACTAAGGGGTATAATCTTAATTTATCTTTTTGTACTTTTTACGGGATCACAACATAAGAATTAAAGAAGAAGAAAAAAAAACTTGCCTGCCTTTGAAAATATAACTGTGTGGCGAATTTTATTTGATGCTATTAAAATGGTTGATTAATCATAAAAACAAAATAACAGTTCTATCGGCTACGTTTTAATACCGGGCTGCATTCAGGAGCTGCGATGTTTTGGTACTGTGCTGTGTTTGACTGCAGGGACAACGACGACCTCTGCTGCATGACACGAGCTACAAAACGCGATTAAGTCTGGAATACGATCCTACGTGACATTGAATCCTTGTACATTAAAATCATTTGCCTACACACAACAGGAGCTTGTATCACACGCCTGGTTTAACAAACTCAGGGTTAGTACACAAGTTTCAGCTTAACAAAACCAAACAAATTAATTCCGAGACAAACAATATTACAACGCCGACTATCAGCAATCTATGTCGAGTCGGGTAATCTTACTGAAACCATGGTTACTTTCCGAGAACGTGCACATAAAAGCGTAAAATCAGCCAATCGCTTAAGCATGGATCACAACAGGGCTAAGTATTTCAATGCAGCGGGACGAAATTATTGTAGTAAAATACGATGCGTTCCAAAGTACAATAACGGCGAAGAGCAACACCGTGGCTGAAGGGCGGAGGAGGGGTCACACAGCCGAGTGGGGACTCGGTAAAACTTGCAGACTCGCGGAGGGGAACGTTCTCCGTCTTTCAAGCGAATTTTAACGTGCACGTTATCAAAAGAGGCACTCAACAACGCCAGTGTACATGCATACGTACAGGTTGATTGTCGTTAAGAAAATGTCAACAATTGTCTTAATTTACAAACATGCGCTTTTGGGTAATTATTCTTAGTCTTTTAATTCATATTCATTCCTTTTTGTTATTCAGTGATAAATGAACTTGTCACTCTTTAAAACCCATTCAAAATTTCTTCATCCATCACGGACACATACGTAGGTTTGCATTGATATCTTTGTGGGAACTCTCTATTCATTTCTATGGGCATAACCCTAATCCCAACTATGACAACCTTATTAACCCCTGCCTAGCCCTAACCTTAAATATTTAATATAAATTATATAAATATAATTATATAATTATGATTTTTATAAAATTGAGGTTTATATTGCGGGAACCCAAAAGCTAAAAAGTAATAAATTTTACACACTTGTGTAAAACTTGTGGTAAAATGTGGTAAATACACCCCCCACCCCCCGGCAGGACCATCCAGTCAGATGTCTTGGGTTCAAGGCTGGATGGTGTGTTTGCAGTATACACTTTTATAAAATAATATTTTATTATAAAACAATGTTTTTCAACATAATTTGTGCTAAAATGATGTTCAGATAATAATGTTATCATCCTGACATTGACAAGACCGTTCTTAAAATGTAAAATGGGGAAATAACATTCAATTAATGTACAGTGATAATGTTCTCTGCCTGTTTTGAGAAGACCTTCACATAACGTTGGCTACAGTTCTGGGAATGTTCCATGTTAGCTGGGTTGTCTCCACTGTCAAGATCACACAATTTATTTTCAAGGTCCAAGCAAAACAGCCAGGCTCTGGCCCTGATGCAAAGATTTATTGGGAATGTACATTGTATGACAAATTTGCACAGAGTGCGTAACTTCTTTGCTGTGGCTTAAATGGAAAGTCCCATCCGGCTGCACCACACATTGAGCCAGAGGAAGAACAGCCCCTCCATCCTGCAAAATTCAGAGATGGCAGAGTTCTCAGTGACATCAGTGCAAATAACCATTTTTGTTAGTAATCACTCATAACCACCATGATAAATAAAAGTGATACATGTACTACAGCTTTATGCATGTGCTCATTACGGCCTACACATAAAATGACACAAACAAACTTCACAGTAATCAAGAATCATCTGATTTTGACAATCACAAAATTCACTTTTAACTGGTATTAAAGCAGTCCAATTTCTAAACTAGTTTTTATTGTTTTAAATGATTAATATGCTTCCGACACGTTATTCGCTTGTCAAGATGGATCATGTGTAGTTTCTTAACAGGTCACTAGGAAGAGAATATTTTGTTAATCCTTAAAGCTGATTTATACTTCTGTGTCGGCAGATTTGTCTACCGGTAGTTTGGAGCAGCATAAATATAACCATGACTACATAAATTGATACTTTGCTAAACATTTTTTCTCTGATTCATGATTCAGCAATTGCATGTTCACTCTATGTTATCAAAAGGGTTTCCTCTGGGTACTCCAGGTTCCCCTCACAATCCAAAAACATGCGGATTGTAAATGGTGTGTGTGCCCTCCAATGGGTTAGTGCCCCATTTAGCAGCCATACCACCTGCAGTTCAGACTAGGGGATCCATCTGAGTCGGCTTGGGCCAGGCCAGGACTTGGATGGAAGACCAACTAGGAAAGCTTAGCCTATCCTGTGGGCTGTGTGGATCCAAATGCCCCGGCGATGCAGTGATAGGGACACTGCTGTAAAAATTATGCCATTCTTTGGATGAAAAATTAAACCAAGTTTGTGTCTCTCTGAGGTCATAAATGATCCCTGGGCATCTATTGAAGGAGTTGGGATGGTACCCCAATGGCCTGACTAAAATTTCCCACTGTTGCTCTTTCAAATCTGGTCCCCTAATCCTTCCCTATATCTACTCAGTGAATTCTCTCCTACCCCTTCACCACCTTAGCTACTGTGTGGTGAGTGTACGGGTGCAGAATGGCTGCGTCGCATCAATCAGGTGGGTGCTACACAGGGGTGGTGGTTGAAGTGGCTTCCCATTGGTTCTGTTAAGGGCTTTGGGTGTCTTGAAAAAGCAGTATAGAACTGTAATATTCATTTGTTCATCCTCGGTTACCTTGCGGCCGTAGCGTCTGCGATAGGCTCCAGACCCTTACGACCAATAAGAGGATAAGTGGGTACAGAAAAACGAATGGATGGATACTCAGACTTGAGTAAACTCAATCCCCAAAGGTGTAATCAGTGTTTCTGGAATCCGTTAATTATGTTTACATTGTTTCGGGCCCATTCAAGTTGGACCCTTATTCATTTTTTGGAATACCAGAACAGGCTAAGTGCGTTGCATGAGTTACTGTTACCCTGCTAAGAAGTAAACCAGTGTCATGATATCAGAAATCTGGAGTTACTCTCGTTAGCCTCACAACCCAACAAACAAAAACATGTCTAAAAGACATTTTTAATGTTATCGTCATTAGTAAAGCCAGAATGAAAGTTTTTATGACGTCTTTTTTAAACATAACTTCAATGTCAAAATGTTTTAAAACAGTTGATATCCTGTCTTTTTAACTCATTTTGAACATACTTTTATATTTAATTTTGACCAGTACAAATAACTTGCATTTCTATAAAATATTAATGTAATTAATGCAATGTAATTGCTATATAAAGCCTTCATTCTACTGTATATATTGAATATTACAAATATACAAAACATGCAATACAAAATTTATAGCAACATTCATGAGGTATATGTAATTTTAATATTTATGACCTTCCAATCATTGACATTCAAATACAACAACAACAATAGCAACAACAGCCAGTTCGTGCCCTTCCTGCATTCCCTCCACCACCCTTCCTCCCCAGGGCATGAGGTGAACGGCCATGTGAGCCCTCAGTTGAGACTCTGTTGCCCCCTTGTCCCAGTTCATTACCACAACTGAAGAAATAAAAACAAATTATAATTAAGCAAAGTTAACCTGTTGTCACAATTTTTACTGCTAACATGATTTATGACATTTGCACCAACTTCCCTTTAACAAACATGGGCTGGAAATCAAGGCCATCAAGAGGATCATCTACCTTAAAGGTTTTTGCAGCAAGGCAGATAAATATTGGTGCCAATGCAGTCACTGTATAGCCTAAGCCAATTTAACTGCCTTTACTGTTTTTGCACAGGCTTCACATTTGCTGAATGATGCAAATTCATTTTTTCAAACATGGCGGCAAATGAAATACAGCTGTATCGCCCGTTCCAGCTGCCATTGCACAGCTCTCGATTGAAACTTTCGGTTAAGATGTAAATTTACTAGCTGTGTGAGGCTCATGGCTTCTATAGTTTGAACTGCGTATTAGAGTCTAACTTTCATGACAGCTGAAGAAACTGGCCTACTTTTTATTACTTCAATATTTTTTGTTGATTCCAGGGCCATCTTATTTTCAGTTTCAATGGACTCCAGCAATGAGAAGCAGAGAGCAGCCTGGGTGACTGATAGCAGCGTGATCTAGGCATGCGTGCGACATGATGTCACGCCCTGCCCATCACGTCTGTCTGACCCTCCTGTTTTCTCCCTAGTGTGTCTCTAATGAGCCACGCTTGTTGTGCATTTGTCTTATGTCTCATTTCAGCCCTCGTGTGGATCTCTCTAGCTGACCCCTCGTTTGCTCCCTCGTCAGTCCTGTATAGGAGTGCCTCCCTGTCCTGTGCTCCCCAGTCCCGTTCTGGTGTTCCCAGTTGCTGACCCCTTGCAGTCTCTTTTGTTTCCCTGCTTTAAATAAAGTCCGTTTTGTTTTCTCCAATGCCTGTTCCCGACTCTCTGCTTTCCAAGTCACGACATGTGATGCAGTTGAGCAGAGCTCTACTTTATCCAAATGGACAGTGATGCGGTGTGACAACACCCAATTAAAAAGTTCCCCAGAAACATCGTGTTGATTGTGTTCCTATTAAAGGTGGGCGATACCCAAAATTTGTTTCGATCCCTTAAAGATTTTTTTGTGGGCAATATTGCCGATACTGATATCGGTCACATGGTCTGGTCTATTGCAAACCAAAGTCACCTCTCCGTTGGGGTGCCCTCAAAAAGATTTCACCTTCAATTACAGAGTGTCAAATATATCCATCCACTGGTAAATCCCTCTTTGTTTTGCAGCTTTTTAATGTAAAAAAATATGTTTTAAAAGACAGCAAAATGACAATACAATGCTATTGTTATAAATAAAGACCTGTAGGCCTAATTTACCAATGACAAACTATAAATTGTACACTTCGGATTTTTGTACGTAATACATAAACATTTGGTACACAGCTTTGGGTGAGTGTTTCCTAAATGCTTTAAATGGTTAGTGGTGTTACCAATACACTATATGGACAAAAGTATTGGGACACCTGGCCATTACACCTACAGGAACTTTTATGACATCCCATTCTAAATCTGTATGCATGAATACGGAGTTCGTCCCCCATTTGCAGCTGTAACAGCTGCCACTCTTCAGGGAAGGCTTTCTACAAGGTTTCAGTGTGTCTATGGGAATTTTTGCCCATTTATCCACAAGAGCATTTGTGAGGTCAGGTACTGATGTTGGTCATAGCTGCAGACAAAAGTAGATAAATTAACTTTAGTTACTTTATTTTTTTTTTAGCTGCTATCAATTTAACTTTCGTCTTGACAATCACATTAAAACTTGCCAGTAAATTTTATCCCTAGTTAATGTTAAGCCCCTTTCCTTTAAAACACAGTCTGAATGACACCATCATTCAATTACTACCAATGACAAATCAGAAGCGGCAACAGCAGCGCAGACCGACAAAATCACTGTGTGAACAGGTGGCTAAATGTCCCTGTTAGCTTTAATTCGCTGTCACATTAAGCCGATAGCTCCCATCAGCTTAATTTTTCATTTAATCTGTTTTGTATGTCTGCAGACGTACAAAATACATTATGACCAGATGTTCAGGAAATGATCCTTCCTTAAAGGTCTGCACGCATTCAAAAATGCCTGCCCATACTTTATGAAATTGGACCAGCCTTGCACATCCCAAATACGTTCGGAAACGGTTCTGGACGAACGCACGTGATATAGACCTGATATGGGTGTCTCTGCATGTCATATGTTTGCTACTAAGTTAGTCAGCTAAGCAAGAAATTGTGATCCTTCGTGATACAGGTCCGAGACCTACCGAAGCCCATGTGGCGCCCAGGGCAAGCTCCAGCGCCCTCCGTCTGAAACAAAGTGAAACAAATAATAATATTGATCGTAATAATAACACTATGTAACACAAATTTTGTTCCTGGACAATACATGTTATTTCTTAATTGCTTATGTTGTAAAAGT
>JAAGVU020000083.1:354605-365944 GCA_011763525.2 Mormyrus iriodes | reverse complement strand
GTTTTAGGCATAACGGGTTAGGAAAACACACTTTGTACCCAGGAACAAAATAAAAATAAAAATTTGTTGCATAGTGTTATGACTGTCTCAGAAAACACATGCAGTGCTTATGCAAAAGCAGCGGAGGTAAACTTTACACTGATGTTGAAACGCACTAGATAATCTTGCTAAGGAATAATCATCAAAACTGCAAAACTTGCTAAGCTTTTATAAGTAAAAATGCTTTAGAGAAACTTAAACTACCTTTGCAATGATGTCTGTGTAGAATTGAAGGTAAGAAAAAGCCTGATCTTAATCTAGCTGACTAGCGATGTATGAATTATATGTGCATCAGGTTCAATGTCAGAATTAATATTGCACATTGTCCAGCCCTATAATGTACTGCGGCTATTTTTCAAATTTAGTACAAAATAGTTGCCTCAGGTTATGATGTCAGTCGGTGCTGGTACCTGTTTTTACACCAGTAGAAACTGACACCTGGAAGTACCATATTTTTGGTACTTTCTTAAAATACCAAAAGTATGGTACCTGGTATGGTGGAAAAACACCCAAAATGTTTTTGAGCGGTTTAAATAAAAAAATATGTATTCTTTGATTTATCATATGAAATCTGACTTGAAGCTGCGTCTATGGTCAATAGCCCTGCGTCTAGTGCCTATAGCCTTATGTCTATGGTCTACAGGAGTTGTGCAGAAAAAACCTATATTGGATTTTTGTGGTATATCGATATTTTTTCAGAAAGAGATATAGGAACACACAATTTATATTAACACAAGTTTATATTCAAATATTTTGGTTGTGCGTTAAAATTAGAGCTTTATTAAAGCAACAACATATCTTTCTGGTTGTAAACCTTTGGTCATGACGGTACGCAGAATTCCAGACTTTACAACTAAAATCAAACTTTGTAGCCTAGATAATAATCTGTATACTTTTACATGGAAGTGAAGTAAAGGTTTAGAGACAGGCCTAGAGCTGAGATGAGAGAGACACAATCACTAAACTACTAAACTTGCCCTTTGTCAGGAAACACCCTTGTCCCAGACAAGAATTCACAATTTGAAACAATTAAAAAACGTTAAATGCCTTAAAAATATAAAACTAATAATGCCTACTGATAATATAGGTTTAAAATTTTACTATTATAGTCATCTTTGCTTTAAAATATATATTTTTATGAAAATGTCGCCCCTTTAAAGTTGTGTCCCAGATTTTTGTCACCTCCATCACATTTCTACAAAAACATAACTTAATATAGGATAAAAGCTTTAAAAATAAAAATATGTTCACAGCAGTAAACTTAAGGAAATGTGTTTCGCTAATCTGAAACAAGTACCAAGCTGATGGAAAAGAGCCAAAAGGTCCCAGTGGATCACAAGAGAATTGCTGTTTCTAAAGACCAGACCGTTTCCATTATAACAACTCATCAGTTGTCGTTGTTGGGCTGTTGTGAAACTGGGCAGTGATAAATCAACAGGGCTAATCTTGCAGGGCCAAGATGCTGTCTTCCTAGCATTTTGAAGAAGGACTACCTCAACCTGCGATCTTGTCATTTCATTATTTAAAAAATTGATCCACATTTAACCTTAAAAGAAGATTGTTGTGATAGAACTTTTGACATAATTTTTTTCCTGGTTCACAAGAACAAAATATTCTTAAGAACAGAAGGCATGTGCGTGTTAAGCAATCCATCACTATTTGTTAGTTTGTCTGCTGCTTGGGGTCATGTGTGAGGCAGCAGCGCTGAGCCGAGGCATGTCGCTGACAACCTGCTGCTCCACTTTAGCAAATGTCATGCTCTGCTAAACCTCGCCAAGATCAGTGCCCTGTAAAGTCCTGCCCACGAGATCTCGGCAGGGAGATAGACCGCAGACAGCTGACACAAGCTGGACCAAGATCAGATGCCCACTAGAGTGGAGAGCGGGTTTATTTATCACACTGATTGAGGAGGAGCCCAAGGTTGATGATGTCAGAAGTAAGCCGTTAGTCCTGGAGGTGTAGCTACAATGGCCACGTCCTTGGCAGGGTTAATCATGGTGCTGTCCGGCTTGCAGATTGTCCTCAGTGCTGCATGAGCGTCGCTTCTCATGCACTTCCTCTCAGCTCTCTGTTTTGTTTTGAAATAAACACTGTTTTTTAGAGGAGCTTGGATGACCTTTTGAAATACTGAATGTTCAGAACCTGGGTTTTCCCAGGATGGAGCCTGATGGCATTTGCTGCCATGTACCCTCTGAGCACTGTGTGCGGTTCACAGACAAATAAATGATGCTCCCTCTTCAGTTTCATTATCTTCTGATAAGAGCCCTATCTACTCAGCAGGAGGACCAGCATAATCAGTCATTCTGTCCATTTTTTCCTGCCATTTTGCCTGCCTAGCCCCTACTGTACCTACCTAGAGGGGTATATTTGCCATACCATAATGCTTGTTTTATAATTTTTTTTTCCTTATTCCCATATTTGCAGTCATCTGCTTTTTGTTAAATACATTATAAAGCTTCAGTAATGAATGATCAAATGCAATTTAAAGCTGCCTATTCTGATTATGCAGAGAAGAGGATTTTCAAAGGCAAGTCCTTGGTCTGATTTTGGCTGACGCAACTGGTTTGCTGTCATCATAACCACTTATTGGCCCTCTAATGTAGGCTGATGGTTGTAAATATAAGATTTTGCCCGCAGTGGCCTTCAAGTTACTACTTTATGTATCACAGTATTTAAAGTCATGTAGTATTGGAAGGCGCATGCCATACCCCTGCAGGGGGTGCTCTAGAAGCTGGGACAGGCCTGTCCAGTAGCCCCAATTTGCAGCATGTAGCGGCACAGAGAGGCCAGACTGTCTCCTTTAGGGTAGGCTCCCAGGGGCCAGCATGTGATGGACAGCCGTAAGTAGCAGGTGTACAGCAGGGGCGCCTGATGGCAATGTGCCTCAGAGCCAGCATGAGCATATGGCTGGGGGCCCCAACACCCTCTGTGCATTTGTCCAAACATATGTTCCAAGGTAGGGAGGGGATTTCCGTATTCAGTGAATGAGAAAGGACCAAAACTCTCTAGCATACAAACGGGGGTAATTGTATTCCCCAGATGGGGGATACATATGGTTTTGAGACCAGTCTGCCGCAGACAGTTTCCTGTTAAGCTGAAGAATACACTTGATCTCGTGAACACAGTAACTCTAAAAGTATTCAATGGATCTTTTTCAAACTGTGCACTCACCTTATATAGGTGACAAATTGGGAGTGATCAAATATTGAGACTGCTCATAGCAGAGCAAGGGGCAGCTCAGGCACTAGATTTTGTCTGCATGGTTACTCGAATTATTTTTAGCCTGATCATTTTCCTGACTTTGCAAGTACATTGCATGGGGGAATATCTGGACCTATTCATAGTTTGAGAAAAATTGACACAAAATTGAAGTAACAGTACTTAGTGACAGCAAAGAGAAGGATGAGATGAGATTAGAGGCCTGTCCTTGTGAACAGGATCAGTCTATTTGTTATTAATTACTCTATTTACCCTATATGATTTTTGGTGGATATTATTACCATATCACAAAAACATTATCTGGATTGAAATCTATACTTAACAATGAACACCCTATCAGATCCAACATTGTAACTGCAACGACAGAGAGCTGCAAAATCGGAAATGCAAATAGAAGGTAGCCGAGAGCAAAAAGGCGCCATCTGGTGAAGACAGCCATCTGCCATCTAAAGTTATTTCATGGATCTTTTTTGCAAACTTCCTAGGAACATTGTACATGTCAGGGACTCTAAAACTGTGAAGTGCAAGATAATTTTCTGAATATTATAATATTTACAGTTATTATATAATAATAAACTTTACTTTTGGTCGCTAGCCTCCCCACTCAGCAAATTATATCTGTAGCTGGAGCTAGTAGGTGAAATGTATCAGGGGGAACATGGGGAAATTTATTGTGGGAGAATTTAATCCTGTCATTTTTATTTTGGAGATGTGGGGGGAGTGTAAAGAAACTATTATTACCAGCCTACCTTAGACTGGTATTTTAATTTGGTGAAATTTATCACGTGTAGTTAAACATACTTTGATTTGTAATGTTGATTGTATCTTGTGTATATACTGCAAATTAGAATGTTCATTTTTGTTCAGTTTTTTTGGAGCATGTCAGTGTAGCTGTGCAATGAAGTGTCTTTGTAAACATGAGGACTAGAGTTTGTGTGAGTTAATATACCGTCCAGTATATTATGTGATGGCCCCACTGACAATAGTTTTGGCCCCCAAAACTGCCTCTGGCCTGGCACCACAGGATTTCCAGTTTGAAGTGAGTGTGTGGGGAGGGGATACAAAGTGCTGTAAACTTCAGCAGAGCTGCATTTGTTATTTCCAGTGTTTTAAGTTTTGTTTGATTTTAGTGTTTGCTGAAAACACAGAGAAATTAAAGTTGGGGAAAGTAGGCTACATTCTCAGCATGTAGCAAATTATTAACAAATTAAAAAACTAAAAACAAAAGACAACAGAAACTGCAAAATATAACTGAATAATATTGCAGGGCGGAAAAAGTTTAAAAGTGTCCCAATGTGCTGTATTCATTGTTGGTAGGCAGCCTCCAAAGTACAATTGCAATGCGTTTCCTTATTGGTGCACGCAGTTAAAAATCAGTGCTTGCTCTCCCAAATATATGTTCAAGACGGTGATATAAGTAGTCAGTAGGGCTGCATGTTATATTGTGCACATGTGCAATAATCACATTGCATTTGTAGGCACTGCTTTGTGTCTGCTGACACAACTCCCAGCAAAACCACTGACTCATTTCATACTCAGTTGGTAGATGCTGATATTATTTGGCTGTCCAGTAGTCCCCCTGTATCCACAGGTGATGTGTTCCAAGACCACTGCGGATAACTGAAACTAAGGATAATAGGATAAAACCATCCGCGAACCCCACTTATAACATGATTTTCATGTACTTCCATGAAGGAATGAATAAAATAAACACAGTAAGACATTACCTGCATTAAATACAGTAATAATAAAGTACTTAAAGTAATAATAAAGTACAGTACTGTACTCTCTCAAATGAAAAATATTGATGTTTTAGCCTAATTCTCAAGAGACGATACAGCAATGAAAAAATATCATGCGTCAATGGATGATTAAAATTAAGCTGCTTATACCCCCCAAAGGACAAAGAAACAATGAAAAAACGTATTTTTTTTTTCGGACAGCAGTAAGATGTGGAGAACTGAAGCTGTGGTTAGTGAAACCGCAGATATGGGGGGACTACTGTAGTTCATTCTGGGTAATTTATTTTTTTGTTTTATAAATATTGCAGTTTTACTCACAGAAATTTCAGATATCACAATGTAATATCGTGCAGCCCAAGAAGTCAAACATGATGAAACTGAATCCAGGAAATAATTAATTAACGATATTAATTAGTCATTCTTTATAATGTAGGTAGTTTATGTTTTGTGAAAAGGAATGTTTCAATTCATACTTAAGAACTGGCACTTCACCTAAACATTTTCTGTCAAAAAACATTTATTGAACTAAGAAATGTTGCATGCCTAGTGTTGTGCATACCTGCCATCTATTGTACATGTTGCTTTTCATAAGTTGAAATGCGGGTACTTTTGAAATGAACTTTCTTTGTATTTTAATGGGTAAACTATTATATATTATTATTTTATTCTATATTACATTGCAACACAAATTCACAACAAAATCCAAAATATCATTATATCAGGAAAACATCTATATCATCATCTATAATATCCTTTTCTATCAGTTCTAGCCCTCACCCTGTCTCCATATTTTTTGTCCATTAAAAGACATGAGCGTAAATTTTGGGTGGGAGACATTGTACATTATTATTAGAGATGCACTGATAAGGAAATTAGTACTCCAGGCTTCTTTACTGGAATGGGTTTGTTTTTCAGAAACTCTTCATACCCTTCACTGTATTGCCTTAAGCTGAGCAGTCAAATTTGTTGGTTTGAAATGTTTATTAGTAAATCCTCCTCTTTAATTTTAGCAGAGCAATGCTTGCAATGGCATTTCTAACGACGTTAAAATAATTCCACGCCACAGACGTTTTTCTGATTTGCGTCACCATTTTAAAGGGATTTATCAGTGGTAAACGTTGGCTTATTTTTAACCATCGGCCGACACAATCGGTGCATCTTGAATTATTAGAAAGATTTGGGCTCAGAAATACAGTATATACATATATTGGTTATTACCAAGTGCAGTGCAAAGATTTAGATGACTGTAATGCCTAGTTTCCATGTGGAATATACTGCAGCTTTATAATATAAATATATAAATTGGAATATAAATTATAGTATAAATAGCATTTTCAGACATGGACATTGAAACATACACAGTGGAATATATGCAACTACCTAAATGGTGGGGAAAGATTCTACAAAGTGTCATTCATATAGAATGTGCAATAAATAAATGTGTATAGTTTCAAACCTAAATATCGCAACAAGGATTCAGAGCTTTCAGGTAAAAACACGTTTATTACATTTTCAGGTGACCTATCCAGTAGTTCTAGAAATTGTACAAGTTGGTGAGTGTTGGACGAGTATGAATTAGATGGGCAGATTGAGTGACGGGGCTGTTTGGGGAATACACTGCAGTTGTTCCAGCAGTCCCCCTTTGAGATTATACTTCTCTTTGATTAATCACTCTGCTATTTTTTTTTCCTCCAGAAGTCATGTAAGGAGACAACGAATTTGATTGGCCCATAGTGCATGATGGACAGGCTGAAATGAAAAAATTTGAAATAATGTGCCTTGAATTGAACAGCTTTAAAATGCCATTATTAACCCGCAAGACATCTGTATAATGCTAAATTCAATCAGTGAGTTGGCCCTGAAGAAGCTTTATGTGTTCATTAATGCGAAATGCCTAAGATGTAATACCCAGTGCCTTGGGTACTTATTTGTTCTCATTCGCCTCTTAGTTTCTCAGTGCCTTTTTTGAGCGACTTGAGTAGACAATTAGAATATTTGTTTCAAAGTTTAATGGAGTACTGTAGATGTTTTTTCCCCACCTTTCAGAGGGTAACAAAAAAAAGATTATTGTATTCCCTGGACTCCAGACTCCAGGTATAGTGTAACTGATAAATTGCACACAGTAAAACATTATCAACATTAAATACAGTAATAATGAAGTACATTGTACATTATACAGTACTGTAAAGTACAGCACTCTAATGAAAGGGATTCTGATGTTTTAGCCTAATTCTCAAGAGATGATATCGTAATGAAAAAATATCATGTATCAATGGATGACAGACCGATGAAAATCACATTTTTTATACCCCTCAAAGTATAAAGGAACAATGAAAACACTTCGGCAACAATTTTATAATGAAAATTATGATATCATGAACTTGTACATTCCACGACCCTGAATAGGATAAGCGGTTACAGAAAATGGACGGATGAATGGAACTTGTATATAACCTGTAATGAGAAACTTATTTGTAAAAATATCTTTTATTGTTAAAAATAAGCCAGTACTTGTTTGCACACAGTTTGAAACTTATGAACCATTTCTGTCATTTGTAAACTTTTTTTCGCACCACAGTAAACCACTGATAACTGAAACTGCGTTCCCACTATAACAATTAGTCAATTTCATTCGTCATTACTGCAATTAACTCATTTTGATAAAAAGTAAAGCTAACCATTATGACGCATTTCTTAAAAATATGTGTAATGTATGCACATTATATGTACATATTAATGACCATTCACATTGTAATTTAAAAATTTTTAATCTCTTGCATGTTTGTGAGCTGCTGCGTGTCCCTGTGTGTAACAATCAGTTTACGCATGCGGTGCATGCACCTATATAGGCGCATGTTACTATCTTGATGACGAGCCCTTAAAATAACAGTGAAATACTGCACCATTGACTTCAGACCAAGGGCCTCATTTATCAAACAGTGTAAATTTCATCATAAAAAAATGCATATGCTCGAAAAGGAAACAAATGCACAGGCCAACACACAAAACAATTTGGACTTATTAAATCTGGTGTATGCACATTTTCAATTGTAAAATGTACTGAGTTTGTAAATGTGCAGATGTGAACGAGCCTGAGATCCTGCCCAGTTGCCGCCCACAAATAAACGGTCAATGCGAATGAGCTGCATGCTGATATAATACGCAAATCGAGCCACTCTGGCGACAAAGTCTGACGATAGCGGTTGTAAATAAAAAAAATAAGTAGAAGTATTTTGAAGAGGGAGCAGCACAATGAAATGTTATATATACGGGCCTAAGCTTATTTATCACAAATGATCTGTTTAACGATCACAAACGGTCTGTTTATCGCACATGTATATATTGCACAGCTATTTCTTGCACTTTTGCACTATTTTACCGTTTTGGATTACATGTCAAACTGCATTTCATTGTCAGGGTACTTGTACTTTGTGCAATGACAATAAAGTTGATTCTTAAAAGATGGGATTACTGCACTGCGGTAAATTCCATCACCCCTACAAAACACCACAAGAAAAAACATGGTCAGATCTGAAGATAGAGAGAAAGAGACAACATTGCTGCGCCCAGGGCCAATGTGACTGTAACTATCGGCAGCAAACCCACATCCTCGCCTGCAAACTGAAACGTGTGTCGTTTATGATACACTACACTATACACTAAGGCGATACACTATTGTGCACTGTTGGGCTTGGACAGTCAGAGGGCACTGATGTGGTATATGAAACTCAAAATGTCTTGACGGCATCACAGATGACTTATGCATTGATAGAATGAAATGGCTTCAGTTGACAAAAGTAGCTTAATTAGCACTCATGTCGTTGTCTGCATCTGCCGCTGTATACTGTACACATGCACAACAGCATTTGATAATTTAACTTTGATTTGGTTTGAGGTGCCCTTATCACAATACCAGTGCAGTCCATTGCCCCGATTACATTTGGAAAACTGCACATAACTGCAAACCTAGTTTTTGCATTTGCTTGTTCACCCAGTGTTGGAAAATGTACATTTAATATAAAACAGACAATTTGCAAAGATGTTGCACATAGTGTAAAACAATAAACGCATAAGTAAAAATAATCTCCGATATAATCCTTTTGTTTACATACAATTTGATTTATGCATGTACCTTTATGCGATGCCTAATTCACATTCAGAGTGATTCCTGACAGTTACACTGGTTTACAAGGTTTGTGTTTCCTTTATAATTTATGGCGATTTTGGGATGCTGATCACAGAAATAACATCAAATAACATCATTTTCACATCATAAAAGGATTTTGAGAAATGGCCAGTTTTGTTATAATTATTGTAAAATGCGTAAAACACGGGTATTTCGCTTATCACCGTTCAACAAAAATCTGAGTATAAAACAACAAAAGTTTTATCTTAAGAAATGTTTTAATGCTGATTTAAGAAATGCGCTCAATTTTGTTCTCACCCATAGTTATTCAGTAATGTCATTTTTAGACTTGATAGTATATAATTTCCTATGAAGAATATCTGGGCATGAGAGATGAGTCACTTGAAACATGCGCATAAAATGTAAATATACGTGTAGTATAAGAGTGTGTCGCTCAAAATCCTTGCGTGTTAGGTAAGTTCTGTTTTGAAATTTGAATTCAGCACAAACAATATTGTAAGATTCACCTATATTGATTTGGGAAACAGAGAGTAAAAATTTGTTGACCATTGTTACAGATATTTTTAATTCATGAAAAGAGGTGCCAAGACATAGTTTTTTAAATAAAAATGATCAGAGGCAAATATATAGTCTTTGGCTTGTACAAATAAATGGAATTCTAGTAGAGTAAAAATAAATGCAATTAATAAAAATAATAATTAAAATACAGACCAGTTTACATTTTTAGATTTACTGTTTTTCACGTGAAGGCACAGGTTGATGGTGTGAGTTGCTGCCATGAATGCCATTTAGCTGATTTAGTTGCAGTTCCTTGCTTTAAAATGGGTGTCACCTTTTCCCGAATTGTCCAAAATGTTGTGTTATACCACCTGAGTTTCCGTAAATATACACGTTTTTTCCCTATCAAGTTTTGTTTGGTAAAAGCAGGATTTTATGTAAAAAGTTGTGTACGCGCATTTTGGTCCTCTTTTTGTACATACTCAACTATGATAAATAAGGCCCCAGGTTTTTGTTGTTCAGTCACACAATCGTTTTCGCTGCGTTAAGATAGCAACGGGCCAACAATGCACCTGACTTCATCTCATTTCAAGACTGACACGCCTATGGAAACTCAGAAGGCCGCAAGTACATTTGCTATTCAAACGACATAGGTGCTGGACAGGAAAATCGCAACTGTGTCGGGCTCCTACTAGCTAAGATGCCTGTGTTGTGCCTGGTGACATTTTGAGATGGGTATATGATAGTGCCCTATGTGGATGAAGACCTACACCTGAAAATGTACACTTCAAAAGAGCCTCAAAATGGAGAAATAGGAACTGCAAGACAGAGGGCAGCCAAGAGCAAAAAATGAGGCTTGCAGCCACCATCTATTGAATACAGCCATCTGCCATCTAAAGTTATTCTCTGGTAATACAATCAATTTCCTTTTTTGTTATCCTCTGAACTTCCCAGGAACATTGTGCCAGTCAGTGATTCTAACACTATGGGATGAGAGATGATTTTTGAATATTTTATAATAAATTCTATATAGATTTTTTTTTCATCACCATCCTCTCTTCAGTTTTATCTGTAGCAGTCTGGTAGCAGGAATTTGCTTTGGATGAAGAGAAGATTAGTATTGGAATGGGGGGGATTCATTTTGGGTGGAATACCTCTTCAGTTCCCTATGTACAAAATTAGGACACTTTTCCACTGCACCAAGTAGCAGACGTTCGGTACTAAAAAGTTGGTACTTTCCTTTTTCCATTGATTTTCAGTAGCAAGTATCAAACCAGCTAGGATACTTTTTTGATACCTCGGTACTTTGGGTTGGGATTTGCAAATGTATTTATTGTTGATTGGTTATATCATGGCTTGCAAAAACAAAATACATCTGCCATCCTGAAGAAGCATGCCTATGATGATAAATGAAGTGAAAAACATGTATATACAGTGATCCCTCGCTGTATCGCGCTTCGACTTCGACTTCACTCTATCACGGATTTTATATGCAAGCATATCTAAATGTATATCGTGGATTTTTAGCTGGTTCGCGGATTTCTGCGGACGATGGGTCTTTTTATTTAGGTACATGCTTCCTCAGTTGGTTTGCCCTGCTGATTTCGTACACGGGATGCTATTGGCGGATGGCTGAGAAGCTACCCAATCAGAGCACCAGAATGCAAATGAGCATGACTGCAGTGTTCGTATTT
>JAAGVU020000083.1:339920-354505 GCA_011763525.2 Mormyrus iriodes | reverse complement strand
AATCATGTTCTGTGTGTGCCTATGTTCCTAGTCTTTCCTAGTGTTGTTGGCCCTTAGTGTATGTTAATGTTTCCTAGTTCCTATACTTGTCACCTGCAGTTCGCATTGTCCTGGTGCTTGTAGCTGTTACTGCGTATTTGTAGCTGTGGTTATTTTTCAGTCTTGTTCCATGTCGCTCCCTCTGTTCCCTAGTTGCTTTACTTTTTCTTATTTTTAATACTTTTTTTTTTATTGACCCCGCGTGGTTCCTTTTTTTTCTGGTTCCCCATTTTGTATTCTGTTATGAATAAACCCCTGGAGTCACTCTGTGGATCGTCCTTCCCTTTGCCATGAACAATGCCTCCATCTGGAAATGTCCAAAATCCATCTGGCAAAAATGAAATAAACCAGGTAACATCGGCTTCCCCGCAAGACACTAAGTGAATGTTTTGATTTTAGCTCTGAATTCTGGAAATCTGTGCATTGTCATGAGCTAAACTCTCTCATGTTATTTACAACCAGGAAGGAATGTTATAGGTCTCTATTAAAATCTATGCTCATAATATTCTCGGTTTTGGGTAACACAGGACGGCATGTGTCGATGTGATCATAAAAAGAATAGCGCTGTAAATTGAGTCTTAGGTTGCTCTTGCTGTTCAGAAAATAGGTGGTTTCATGGCCAAGAGTAACATAGCAGTTTGTGCATGATGCCCTGACCTCATCTACAATATTTCACTTATTACCATGACTATTCTTGTCCCTATTCATTTCATACCATTATGTCAAACGAAAACCATAAAGATCTCAAAATGTTTTGATAGAAATGTTTGATGCATCTTCAAATGACACTTTACTCAAATTATTATTACCTTAAATGGCACTGGGAATATCAAAAAGTAGTTTTACCCATTAGATATTTTTAGCAGGTAAATTAGGAATAACAACGTGTATCTCAAGCTAGAAATCTAAAATGGTTTGAGACGCGACAGAGAAAATGGGCTGCTCCTTGAACTGGAGAAAAGCCTTGAGTAGGAAGATAAGACAGAAACATGAAAAGCGACTGCCTATTTTCTGCCATTTACTGTAAAGCTTTGTGTTGTAGTGCCACTTGCCTGTTTTCCTCTCTTACAGGAAAGCAAGAAAGCAAAGTATTTCAAGGAAAAAAGTGAATCACACACATACAGACAGAAACCTTTCAACTTCACTGCCAAAGGGTTTCTTTGTTCTCATTGCCTGCTAGCACCAGCCCTAGTACTCTACACATCTGAAGGGATTACATTGGATGGCCCAGGTCAGTTTGGGCTTTCCCTCTGGAATTACATCATCGCTCAAGTTTTCTAAAAAGGCAGGAGGGAAAAAAAAAATCAGGTTAGTGGCACTGATTCAGGCAGAAAAAAACACGAGGCGTTCTCTGAGCTCCCTGGTACTTCCTGAACTCCGAAAATAAATGCGGATCATCAGGCAATCACAGAGAGCTTGAGTGATCTGAAGAATGTTCTTGTTTCACAGATTTCTTTGCTTGTGACTTTGTTACTCTGGGCAAAGGAGTCCAGTGCACTGGGATCTGAAGACAGATGGCAGGGCTTGCTGCACAGTACATGTCTCCCTTCATCAGTTGCCAGTTACAGGTTAGGCCCAAGCAGGGAGTGTTACGGGCTTCTGGAGACCACAGAGTGGGCTATATTTCCTCTCATAAACAGGCACAATGTTTTCCAGAGAAAGGCTCTTAAAGTTTATATATAAAATGCAATGCTCCGGGTATACATTTACAATAACTGGGGTCTGTTGGATGTATTTTAATACCATAGAAAACCCTAATTTACTAAATTAATCACATAACTTGGAGACAGAACATAACAGAACACATTCCGTTGATGTTCTTTTATGAATATTACTTTCAACATTTTTGTGCAAGTTTGAATAAATTGTAAATGTAAGTAAATTACTTTTATAGTGAAAGCAGTTTTCCAGTATTAGCAGTAGTAATCAATGGACTTATTATTCACAGAAATTCAACTGTATTCAATCCTAATTCCAACTTTTTTGTTACAGTAAACAAAGAGATCAAGCTACCTACACGGGCTTTACAGGCAACTGAAAAGTGACTATTAAAGACGATGATTCAACTCAGTTGAGTTCAGTTTTACTGGTATATCGCATTTTTACAATATTACATCGTCTCAAAGCGCTTTACATTATCCCTATGGAAATCCCCCAATGAGCAAGCCAGAGACAAAAATAGCAAGGAAAAACTGCCTAGTAAGAAGAACCAGACTCAAAGGCCCATCCTCCAGGGACCGGCAGAGGTAGAATGAACAAGATGGCAAAATCATGTCCAAATTGTAAGATTCCAGTTTAAATGCAGAGGGCAGGCAGGTGATGGAGCTGCTTCTGATGCATGAACAGTGCTACAGCAGCAGGGACAGTAGGAGAGACATCACAGGGACAGGGGGCAGGCAGGCCAGAAGGACGTCACAGGTAGCAGGGGTGTTGCAGGTATGAGGGTAATGGGATTCCCGATGCAATCTGCTGTAGTGTGCCTGAGCAAGAGACTTGTGCTGTTCTGCTCTTATAAAAGAACAACTGTGCAACTACAGGCAATAACATGAAAGAGGATGTTGGCAAAATTGGACAATATTATGAACCATTCTGTCCATCTACTTCAGGGGGCACTATCCTGGAGCACATTTAGCTACTGGCTCATTCCACTACGCAGTACTAAAAAACCCTACTGGGAATCGTTCCTGTCTTCTGTCAGACACCACAACGCCTCCTCGCTACATTTCATTCCCCATCCACACGCATAACATGCCAGGAAACATTGTGACTTGTTACAATACAGTCCGGTGCTTTTGAGTCTAGCTGCACATAATTATTATTCCTGTCTTTGAATAGTTATTTCTAATATTACATTATGTTTTTACAAATATTTCATTTATCTTTTGCAGTACGTTTACTTTGTTTGCACTATGTATACTGTCTTTGCACATTGTCTGTTTGGCATTATGTGTAGTTCATCTGTTCATTTTCTTGCTGCTGTATGCACCAGAATTTCCCCCGCGATCAGTATAGTTAATCTTATCTTCCTGTCTAGTCTTTCTGGGTTCCATCCAGGTTTCAGTCCTTGCTTTTGTTTGCCTCAGATAATGGCCAGCTTCAATTGCACTATGGATCCCTGTGGCACCTGTTTTCCCCTGCACTACGGCCAGCTGATGTTCTGTGTCCCAAGGTAAGAGCAGCTCTGGACTATGGAACAGTACCCGGACTGTTCCCAGCTGTCTTGACCTTGTTGAGAGGCAGGGTACATCAAACACCCTTGTTTATTAAATCAGTCTTCTACAAAATGGAATGTTGTGGGTCCACCTTGTAGCCATCTTCCCCCACCACCTCAAAACAGCTGATAAAGCACCGATGAAAAAAAAAAAATCTTCACCCAGTTCTCCTACTGAATATACACAAGGGCTCTTGGGTCATCCACCACAGACAATCTGCGTAATGTGATGGCTGGATTTCCTCCAGCAAAGGTGGCTGTCACATGGATTAAAAATGGAAACCTCTGTGGACAAGTAATGTGAGGAGTGATACAAGAGGCAAGGGGAATAAATAAGGGGAAGTCACTGCATCTCTTGTAGCATTTTGGCAAGTTTTACTAAGCAACGCAAATTCCTCTATGTTGGCTTTGCCCGATAACTACAGTGCCTGAGATGATTACATTACCTCTGGTGTATCTGCTATATGTGTAGATGTTCAATACAGATGTCACATTTTCCCTTATTCCCTTAAATTTAAGTAAATGTTTTTTGACAGGTGTGTTGCAAGCCCATATCAGCTGCACTAGTAGCCAGATACAGTTTATCTATGGGGAGAACAGCAGATGAGGGAATTTGTGTGGTACAGCCAAAACCGGGGCTCCTGGCAGAAAGGTACAGACAGACAGAGCACAGTGCAACAGGGATAAAACACACCACAGAAGCACCTACTCACTGAGGGCATTTGGCGGCTCTCACAGTCAGTTCCTCTGCCAGAATCTGTTTGCGATGCGTTGAATGGCTGCCAAGCTTTAGGGAAAAAAAATCTCCTAAATGTTGGTAATTTTGTTTATAGAAATCATTTTCAGTACATAATTTTCATAGCTCCACTGTTTTTAGTTTCTGATAGCAGCTGGCCAGACAAGCTTAGAGGCAAAGGTTAACAGTAACGAAGTACATTTACTTGAGTACTGTACTTATGTGCATTTTTTGAGTATCTGTACAGTTTTTTTGGCAAACTCCACTACATCTGAAAGACAAATATTGTTCTGTTGACTGCACTACATTTCTATGAAGGTTCTTGTTACTCATTATTTTGAAACATAGCTTTGAAATCAGCAGACAAAATACAATAGGTTATTTAACATTAATATTTTCATCACAGGAGGAAAACCAGTCAACGTAAATTACTCCTACATTGTCCATCTAGATGCTGTTGGACAGTTACAAGGCTAGAGATGTGTAACTGTGATTTTAAGTTAGGTTGTTATTTTATTTATTTTCTTTTTTCTGAGGAAGTTGAATCTACAGCAGTTACACTGTCTACTCGATATTCCCATGTTCGCAACGGCACACATGTACTCAGACAGACAGACAGACACAGACACGCACACATGTACTCAGACAGACAGACAGACACAGACACGCACACATGTACTCCGACAGACAGACAGACAGACACAGACACGCACACATGTACTCAGACAGACAGACACAGACACGCACACATGTACTCAGACAGACAGACAGACACAGACACGCACACATGCTTGTATTCATATCTTTGTGGGGACCGTCCATTCATTCCTATGGAAAAAACCCTAACGCCAACAATAACAACCTTAACCCTTACCCAGCCCTAACCTTAACCATAAGTAACCAAACACAATACAAGACTTTTGAATTGAAAATGAAGACTTTGAATTTTTAGTTTTTTGATTGCTGTTACAGATTTTTATGAAATTTGGTTTCCTTTGTGGGGAATGAAGAAATGGTTCCCGCAGTGTCAAAATAACAGCTTATTGTCATATTTGGTACCTACAATGTAATATATACTTCACACACACAAACACACACACACACATACACACACACACTACCAGAGTTGTGTCAGAACACTACCATGCTGTTTTGTAGGGTGGGGGGGTGTTTAACAAAAAATGAAAAGAATGAAATGAATAGTTGCTGTCCTTTTGTCGAATCAGTTGTGTTCCTATAGACATTGTAACATATTCCACAAGCTTTTTATTCTACAGGTTCTACAAGCAAGTTCTTATGGTTCTGTAAATACATCGTGGTATCAATGCAGCAATGCATTGACATTAAAAAGAAAACATTTTTGAATACTTAAGTATTTTTAAAAGCAAGTACTCCAATACTTTAACTCAAGTAAAAGTTTGACTTATCAACTTTCACTTGTTCTGGAGTAATATTTAACCACGAGTATCTATACTTTGATTGGGTCATGGAGTTTTCTACCTCCCACTGGTTGAAACATTGGTCCTGGCATTTGATGTTTTCTCTACACTACCGTTCAAAAGTTTGGGTCACTTAGAAATTTCCCATGGAACAGCTTTCATTTCTCAGAATAAGAACAGACTGATGATTATCAGAAGAAAGTTCTTTGTTTCTGGCCATTTTTAGTCTTTAATTGAACCCACAATTGCTGATGCTCCAACTAATCTGAAGAAGGGCAGTTTTATTGCTTCTTTAACTAACACAACAGTCTTCAGCTGCATGTAGCATAATTTCAAAACGGATTTCTAATGATCAAATTTGCATTATAAAAAGATAAACATGGATTAGCAAACACAACATGCCATCGGAACACAATACTGATGTTTGCTGATAATGGGCCTCTGTATGCCAGTATAGATATTATATTAAAAACAAGCGGCTTCCAGCTACAATACTCATTTACAACATTAACAATGTCTAAACAGTATATCTGATTAACATGATGTTATTTTAATGGACCAAAAATTGCTTTTCTTTGGAAATAAGGACATTTCTATGTGACCCCAAACTTTTGAATGGTAGTTTATGTTGCCCAGTGGAATGTGTTATCTGCTAATAAGCTTACTATGTATAGACTTGACTTATTAGGGAAAATAAGTGTCTTTCTGGTTACAGGATTTCAGCCAATCACACCAGAGGCTGTTTTTCCATTTATAACCTTAAATATTTAATCTTTCATTTGGGATAAAATGTGCTGGATAAACATAAAACAATCATTTGTTTCCTACCCCAGTGTGCCACTGTAGAACTCTGAGAGTCTAGTGCTTGTGTTTGTAAGACATGATGACCAAAAACGTGTCTAAGTAAATTAAATGAAATCAGATCGATCAGAAAGCATTTTCATCTCAGAAGAGCAGAAATGGCATTTTCTGCCGAGGGGATATTGGGAAGATTGTATTAATTATTCAAAAGTCAATTATCACAAAGTAAATCTGAACAGATTTATCATATTGCAAAGAAAAAAATGTACCAGGAATATACTTTCAAAAAATTTACGTAGATATATATTAGGAGCACTGTTATGGAAAGCCAGTCATTGGCGATGACGTGTTAAGTTACACACCATTTAAAATCCTGGAACAAGCTGGCCATTAACAAGAACAGAGATGTGCTGATCTGGATTGTGCTGTCTCCCTGCCATCAGCACATTATCTCCCTGCTCTCAGCCTCTTTAGTACTCATGGTCCTTTTGCAGTCAGCAGTATCTGTGCTGTTCACTGCCAGACAGAGTGACATCACACTTGTCAGTGGCCAGGCTGGGCAGAACGTGCTATCAGCATGTTGCATCATGGCCTGTCTCTGCATCCACCCTTGGAAAAGCTGTCAGCTCCTGATACCTCTGTGATGTGCAGTACTCTAGTGTTCATATTTTCACTGTGTTGCATTTTAACATATATCCAACATATTTAAGCTCTTTAGGCATTAATCACTTCCCTTTATAAACAGATGTATTTTTTAAACAAATGCACCTAATTTTGATCACTGCTTCAGATACACGGCACATTATTCTTGTATAGTCTGATAAATTCAATAGGAATTTAGCTAATGAACAGCTAAAATGCTACAAACCTGAGCACTAGAAATATCTGAGGGGACTGTGGTGCTGTTATGCAAATGCAGGTTGAGTTTAGTAGAAAGTTACTGAGATATATTATCTGCTTATTTAAATTTTAATATTGTTCAGAATCTACTGATTAGGATTTAGCTTACCTATTTTAGTTTTGAAAATGTTCACTGGGCAAAATAAAGGAAAGGGGGCAAACGGGAAGTAGGAAGGAGGTCGTTTTTGGTGTTGGTATATAATCTTTGCATCACTATCCCCAAATATGTTTACTACTCTGGAAGTAGATTGTTTGAGATTTTTTTTTTTTACTATAAACCCTACAGACAAGCAACTTTCAGTGCCTCTTTGCATTTAGCTCAGAGTTGTATGGGAATGAAAAATTTATTGTCTCTAATTACATGCACAAGGAACCGTTTTCCTTAGATTCAGAGGTAGAATCATTAAGAATCAAAGGTACTCTCTGTGTTGTGCAGCAAACAAGTGGGCATCCCCTAGCACCATGCTTTTTGCTGGTGTTGGTATGTAGCACTCATCCTATTTCTGTGCATTTGAGTATGTCGAACCAATATTTTGTTTTTGAGTGGAAGTAATGGATGCAATCGAATTCTGATAAAACCAATAGTGTTAAATATTATATTATTAAGAGTATGGAATGAAATATTATATGTCTATAAGGAATATGTACACATACATATATACATTTATTGATATACAGCTTCGGCTTATGTTTCTTGGCATGGGCGAAACAGTTTGCACAGCAGACAGTATTTCCTAGACAACCCTTGCTGTTGGGCATGGTCTTGGAATGAAAGCCTGTCAGACATCTTCTGGTGTGTGATTCCCAGATAACACTATGTTACACAATTTTGTTCCCGGGATAATAAGTGTTATTTCCTAATTGCTTGTGCCTAAAAAGCATTTTAAAATGGGTATTATTCCCCACATTCTTAAGAATATGGAAATTTCAAAATATCACTGTTCTGGTCGCAAAAGCAAAGTTTGTGGAGAATAATAGCCATTTTCTAAAAGGCCAGCCCACACATTTGATTTTGTCAGCATGGTGGGGAAAGATGGAATGTAAGTGAAATGTGCAATAAACGAATGGTGTAATTTCAGTCACATTATGTATCATGACTGGGACTCAGAGCATTCAGGTAAAAATACATTTATTGGCTTTCACATTTCCAGCTAATCCATCCAGTACTCCTAGAAATTGCAGAAGTTGCAGAGTGTGGGAGCAGTAAGGCAGATGGGCGGGGAGAGACACAGGACTGTCTGAGGAAAACAATGCTGCTGTGTCTGATAGCCCCATTCCAGTTAATGTAATGTATATGTTGTTTTTTTTACCTTGGTAATGCTCATTGTCCTACAAAAAAATAAATACGATGACTTGCATAGACAAGCCAGAGAAATTAGTCATCTTTATGTGAAATGACAATATGTAGCTCTGTCTGCTCAGTGTGAAAAACACACAGAGATCACTCTGAGCAGAAGAGATTAATATCACAGTGGAAACTGCCTTGTAAATGACAGGACTTGGAATAAAGTATAATTTCTAGCCTGATTTTTCTCAGGATATACTTTTTGAAATGCTCAGTTCTTTAAAGATGGGATATACTGTGCAATTACCTTTTCAGCTGTTTGGCATTTTATTCTCAGTCATCAGTGTTTATCAGGAAAAGTTAAAGCAGATTTTTTTCACCTGATAGAGACTGATTTTACATTG
Source organism: Mormyrus iriodes (assembly GCA_011763525.2). Taxonomy (NCBI): domain Eukaryota; kingdom Metazoa; phylum Chordata; class Actinopteri; order Osteoglossiformes; family Mormyridae; genus Mormyrus; species Mormyrus iriodes. The sequence continues at coordinate 345,690 of JAAGVU020000083.1, read as the reverse complement.
TTACCCATTCATACAGATGCATTTTTCATGGATGCGATTTAGGGTAGGTATCTTTTTTAGGTGCACAACAGCAAAGCCTCTCCTGCGTTTTGACCCCAGCAATATTTTGGTCACCGAATTAGGACCAGCTTATCCAGAATTCCATCATTTGTCACTCGATAATATTCTGTTGCTTGCTTTTTCTATTTCTTTTAAGCAAAGTAACAAACTTCCAGGCCCAAGAAAGAGTTATTCATGAAAGGAGGCCATGTGGTCTGCGGAGGATTCTTCCATGTGTCACATGATTGAAGAAATTCTGTCCTTCAGGACCCCTGTGTTGCCATCGTTTTGAAGAAGCGGAACAAGCTCTAGTCAAGGGGCTGGAACTTGTCTACAGGTATAGCTGAAAGACTTATTCCAAGGCTAGATACGGCTGGTTTAAATGAACAAACTTTCAAAAACTAGTACTGGAAAACTTGCAAAATTCATTTTATTTACATGATAACACTATGTCTATTTATAAATTTGCGTAAACGTGATTTAATTTGAAATACGTTACAGTTTATCTGTCCAAACAGCTATATACTGACTGAAGAACTTCAGGTAATCTTCTTGGAGGCTAGAAGAGCAGGGATTTTATCCTTTCGCTTACCATCAAAAATTCTTGGCATCCTGTGTTGCATTCACAAGCTGTCTTTCAAGTGAGCAATAGCCTTGCACAGTTCGGTTTAGTCTTCCAATTTAAAGAGCATTAGGCTCATTAGGCTCATTTCAGACAGTCAGAAAACTGGAAATGCATCAGTCAACCAGTATTCAGTATTTACCGTTCCATGCGGTGGCACAAAGATACTGTATGAACATGTTCAGTATCCTTATAGCAGATCGCTGTGATGCTTGTAAGACCTGGTCTTGATAAATCGTATCTGCATATGCATCATATTCCTTGCCATCCCTGCCCCCCTGCAGACACGTTCTTTTTTTTAGACTATACCTCAATAACTGTTTGATGGATCTTTTTAAAACATTGCAGAGGCATTGTATGGGTGACAATCTGGAACTGATTGAATTTTGAGACAAACCACTTTAAAACTGATGCAATGCTACATAGTGGCAGCAAAGGGAAGGGTGAAAGCAGATGACATTTGACCTTGTGAATGGGATAAGTGAAAAAGAGGTTTATGGACCTCATTACTGCTTTACATAAATATTATATGGATGAATAACTAAACCTGATTTAATACTCAGGGAAATTGCCCAAGAAATGAAGGAGCAGTGCTGTGAGGCTTAACCTTGCAAGAACATTTGTTATTGTTACTTTATTTATTCTAATTGATCTTTGATGGATCTTCATTACTGTGTTAGGTAAGCAAAGTCATTGATAATAAAGTCATTTGTTTGCAAATACTCATTGCTGGTTTGTAGACAAGGAATTGGTATACTCTAAGTGAAAGAGCCAATAGTTAAAAATACTTTGATTTCATTTGATTGAAGCACATGATCCTGTATATATACTGTAAAAAAACATTTGATTTTCACAAGTTTGGGATCTGGTACAGATTTGTTATATAGATTTTATGTACACCCCATTGCACCTGTGGAACAGTTTTTTGGACTGGAGCTTGTGTCATGGCACCTAGGCATGACGCTGGCGGGAAGGAGGAAAATGACGATCCACTGAACGACTACGGGGTAACAATGGGATTTATTGGGACTCAGGGGACACACCAGGAAAACACTAAAGCGAAAAGGATCACATGGGCTCCAAACAGAAACAAGAAGGTACTCGGGCTAGGGAACACAGGGTAGCACCAGGGAGTAAACAGGACAACTCAAAGGGGATAAACCTGACTACTACACACGAGAAACTAATACAACTCACTAGAGCTATGCTCAGTCAACCACAATCACTAACCAGACACAATGACTCTCCAGGGAGCAGAACAAAGGCAAACACTTAAATACACAGTGACTAACTAGGAGCAGGTGTAAGGCAGGACAATTAACCAATCCACACGGAACGGCGGCCAGGTGAAATCAATTAACTAAACAATGAACAAATACCAATAGTAGAAACTAGGAATGTGACAGGAATTAAACACTGGGAACAAGGTATACGGAAAAAGGCACGGGAATAAATATACAAACCGAATTTAATCAAAGACACAGGAAATAAACTCAAATACAATAAACAAAACCCAAAATAGACAAGACTGGGGACTCAAACCCATGAGTTGAAGCTACAGCCTCTGTGCTACAGCCCACTGAGCTACACAGTGGCCAGGTACACAGGGGAAACACAAGGGGTAATCAGGACACCAGGGATTGGGGAGAAGCAGAATGGCCAGCAAACCCTGCTGGCCAAAAGGGGAAAACCCATGAAAGGCGTGATCAGCAGATGCCGATCATGACAGCTTGTGTATGTACAATCTAGGAATTTCTAGCATTTGATCTCAGAAAAAAACACAATGTGGTCTGTATGTGTCTATACGATATTTAATGGCAATTACTTAACTATACCCTAGAGTTTATTATTTTCTTTCCATGTGCAGCCACAAAATACTAAATCGAGCACACAACATCCCTCAAATGTACACAGAAGCTGGAGTCTTAAACCTGTGGTAAAGCCTTCCACAGATAGTTTTGAAGTACATGAATGCTATTTGTAAATTGTTAGCGAATTAAAATAAAAAGCAATTTCATAAAAAAAAAGACTTGATAATATGTAAATTGTACACTGTAAGAATCTTACTGGCCTAAAAATATGAGCATTCCCATTGCTCAACTTGCCCCAGGTTAGGGATATATTCACAATTCAAATTACTGGGTAAGTTGAACCATGTGTGCGTGAATTCACCATCTGGATTCATAAATTTACACCTAAGCATATTTATGTAACAGTCTCACAATTTTGAAATTGTGAGAAATGGTTCAAGACCATTGAATAACGAAAGCAAGGCTGTCTACATTCAAACACTCGTAATGAGTTTCATGTGTGCTTTGTAAACAATCTACACTGAGGACCACAACAGGCATTGACTGAATTTATTAACAAAATTCACATTTTATTGATTAATTAGTACTAGTTGCTAGCATGCAAATATGTTTGTTGCAACTGATGTCTTTCAGTCAAGGTACTGCAAAGGTTTTTGAAATTTTTAGTTTATTTGCACACTGTTTAAAGTATGAGTTCAGATCGTAATATGTACAATCTAGTAAGAGGATCAAAATGGAATATGAGGTCAGGGTAGCGGACAAAGTAGCGGTGCTTGGTTTGTAGTAGTCCTCTTGGGAATAAAGTACTTCTCAATTCTGGAAGTATTCTGGAGGTATTCCTCAATAAGAATTTTAAGTCACGCTACGTGGTTTTCATAGATTTTAGGTGCACATATAAAACCTATTTCCCTCAACTTAAGACACAAATGCCACACTGCATCATCAAAACGACTTTTGGTCCTGTTCCCAATCAGAAGCAGTAGGATACGTGAGGGGTACCAATTTTCCGCAGCATGGCCTCCCAGCGTATCTCCATCAGATTTTTACCTCACATGGCTTGTTATTAGCATCGCTGCCTCTGTATGTGAAATGTGTTATGGTCCTATTTAGCTGACCATAAGTGAAATGTTTTCCAGCTGTCATAAAATGTTTGATATACAAAGCTTGATCAGTTGAGAAAATCCCTTCCAAAAATCACAGACACAGGCATGGAGGGAGACCTGGCTGACAAACATGATAGTACTTCAGCTGATTGAAGATGGAGTCAAACTTCACACCACTGGACATCACACAGTTTAATCACTTCTGCATTACTTATAATACCTAATACAATGTAAATGCTATTTAAATAGTTGCTATACTGTATAGTAGTACCCACTTATCCAAGGGAGATACGTTCCAAGGCCAACCATAGACAGCCGAAACCATGGATAGCAGTGAACACCATATATAACTTGTTTTTCATGTACATACATACCTATGATGAGGATCAATTTATAAATTACACTCAATAAAACATCAACAACAATAAGTAATAATTAAACAATTATAACAATATACTGTAATTAAAGTTATGTAAATGTGATCTCCCTTTCATGAATTCCGTTCAGAAAAAAAAAGTGAAATTTAGTTTCACAAGTGTCAAACATGTTTCCACGTGTTAAAAATGCTTTTACATATGTATAAATGTGCTTTTCATGTTAGAAAATAGAAATCACCTGAAATTATTTCACGTTAGATGAAATTTTCACTTGTGAAATGGTGGTTCACAGGTGAAACCCAGAGAAAATGGGAAAGGCATTATTTTCATATGTGCGGTACAATTTACACCTGAAAACAGTGCCATGTTTTGGAATTCCACATGTAAAATTGTGTTTTGCAATTTTGCTTATTGAGTAACAGGTGCAACTGATCAGCACATTATGGAGAAGAGCGTTGACCAGCAACAACTACAGCACATGATGGGAACAGGTCCTGACAGTTGTGAAAATGTGCTGGAAATGCTCAAAAAGTACTGATACACAAACTGAAATCATCTCACTAAGTTTTATACTGAAAACAAATAAAAAATAATATTTGCAGCAAAATGCACTTTTTGCTCGTATAAACATTAAAATAATAACATAGCCAATACCTTATGCAAACATATGAAAACCATATCAAATGCACATTAACATTAAAAAATCTCCAGCCCACTGTCACTGCCTTCTGCTGACTCTTTAAGAGCTTTGCACAAAGATTTCGATGTACCTGTACAAGTCTGTGCATGTACAAATGGTAAATAAATCTCTTTAATTCTGAATCTATCATGTTTTCCCTGACACAAACCCACGTTGTATGCTGTGCCCGCATACCTGCGTTTGGGATATTTTGGTTGACGCTGTACGGTTTTTAATGTGAGTTTTTCAAAGCATGGTAATCAACCATAGTTATAATGGTAATTAAAAACTGAAACGGTTATATTAATTGTCTGTAATTTTATTGTGATTTACCATGAAACCAGTAACCATTTCATCCCTACCTACTGCTAAGGTCAGTGATGCACACTTAAATTGCCAGCGTGTGGAAACGCATGACACCCAATCAAACGGAACTGGAAAGCCAGAGAAAAATGTGCACAGATAACCCCTTGAGTGCATCAGCTGTGGTAACTAATGGCTCGTATCATTATGCAGCTCTACATGTTAACAAATTGGGTTGAAACTAATGGGTGTGTCAAAGGAGAGATTTGTTGCATATAAGAAAATGTTAGATGACCCTGACCAAATAAGACTTGGATGGATCATCTGATCGACCATGGCCCAGGGAAGGCTGGAAAAGCTATCCAGCCAAAATAATACCAGTTATTGGTAACCACCATTGGCTAGCCAGCTACCTAGTTTTTGTTCCAGGTTTAATATTGAAAGTTATCACTTGAAATAGCTTTGACATAAACATTATTCATATTGATTAGGCTAAAGTTCTGTAATAATTTGATTTTATAAAGCAATTATGGGCCTTTTTTTCACCTTGACTAGAAAGTCTTGCCTACATAAAAGGGAAAGAAAAAGAATGACTGCAGGCACAAAATCTGCGAAAACAGCTCTATGAGAAAAGACAAGTCAAAAGGGAAAAGGAAGATATAGAGGGACCAGTGAATGAGGTTGGCTATAGGCCTAGCATTAGTGTACTTTGTACAGGGTCCCATGGATCCTTTTCCATGGATCCCCACGTAGTCTCTCCACCGGTGTCCCTCAGGGCTCGGTTCTTGGCCCGCTCTTGTTCTCCCTCTATACCAAATCTCTTGGTGAGGTCATAT